>CM076248.1:5081168-5443033 GCA_038380765.1 Odontothrips loti | reverse complement strand
TGCGTCGGCCAGTCCGCACGGCGTCTCCTCATTTTAACATTGGATCGGCTCTAATATTTTAATTCTATTGTACCAGACGTAATGTATATTTGAGCTGTACGAAGAATACAGAGAAGTCTTGTCTGTACCCACTGATCAAATTAAAATGTTTAACTTTCCTATTCCATTTTTGTTCCAACAGTCAAAGAGATTCAAAGACTGGCACGCGGTGGCTGCAAACACTCTTGCTCCCACCATTCTCAAACTGGAGAAAAGCTTTGTCCTTTACAGAGAAATCATAAAACCAGGGGATTGGTCTTCTGTTACTGTGACGCCGGAGTTGTCGCAGAACAAGGTGTGAAATTTATGGTGGACTAAACTGTTACTGGCACGGCTGCTGGCTCTTTTCAAAAGTACAGATAGGCGGGTGGGTTCGATTCCCGCAAACGGTGTACACCTAATTTCACGCGTTGTTTTGATGACGTGCCCAAGTGCTGGAATCAGCATTCCCCGACGTGTACAACCCCCTCCCCTTTTCTTTCCGAACCCACCCCTGCCTTGACCAAGCAGGCCTAGGTAGGTGTGCGCCGAGACGGAGTCATTGATACTTTCGACAAGTTCGACCTAAAGTTCGGCGATCTGTGCTTCGTAATGAGCAATTTGGAGAAGAGCCTCCTCATTGGCACTAAAGTCTGGTGCATAGGCATATTTCCGACATGTCCCAGAGTCAGCCACGCGGGCAAGCCTATGTAAGTGTGCGCCGGTCAAAGCACCAAACTATATGACGTGCTCGCTGCACTCAAGGCCCAGGGAACCCTAAAATCTCAATTTGCTCCATGTCTGGCGAGGGTCAGTTGCGCGAAAAGTCTCAAACCTGCCGCACGATCGGCAATCCCCACAAAGTCGTCATGAAAGGTATGTCCGCTACCCATGTGGTTTGGACTAAGCGGACGGACCACTTTTTGACCCCCCCCCCCCCCCTTATCGTGACGTGGCTAACCATGGCATACCATGCATTAAGGATAGGATTGTGACCACATGCTGACCCCCTCAATTGGTCACGTAGTTTATGAACGTCCCCTTAGTGGTGATCATGCACTAATAAGTTTAAGTTAAGTAAACTTTAATTAAGTTGAATTTCTTTTTTAGAAATTAGTAGGTAAAATAGGATGCAGTATGTGTAAGGATTATTTATTTCAACAGTATTAAGTGAAATGAATTGTTAAGATTTGATTTATCATTATATTTATTATTTAAGTCCATGTAATTTGATTTGTTGAGTTAGCAGCAGCTTAACATTGAATGTAGCCGTGTGACCATTATCTACTTGCACCACATCAAATTTTATCAGGTCAGTTCTCATGGATACAGAGTTCTTTGTTGCAAAGTAAATCAAAACCTAAGTTACTTTTTGTTCACAACCCAAGTTTCATGCGAGCAAGTCCAAGTTTCTTGGTGTTGCAATGAATGATAACTGGGTATTTCATGTACTTTCTGCAGGTCTTGGGTGTTTCTTGGGTTTTAATTCTCTGCATGCTCTGTATCCGTGAGCTAGTTTGTCAGAATAAAATTAATTTTTCTTCTGTTCTTTTTCAGATGCCCCCGAGACCCATTGCAACACCAGCCCCAGTCAACCAATCGTTAACACCTTTGGTCGGGGAGCTACTTGATTTGGATCCTAGGTCAATCAATGCTCGGGTTGTAGTCACAACTCAACCTGGACAGGGTGACCAGATTAGACCTCAAATCACAGAGAGGGTGATGTTGAAATGGGAGAACACGGGAAGATCTTTCGAGTTTGCTGTACCTGTCACAGAGGAGGCAGTCAGGCAGAAATTGTGTGAGGTCTTCCATGTACAAGCCAGGGAAATAAGTCATTTCAATTTCAAAAACTTTGCATTTGGAGGAGAGTGGGAGCAGATTGTAAATTGGGATGACTTACCAGATGTGAAAGTGATTCAGGGTGTGAGGGGAGATGTTCTAGGTAAAGATGTAAACAGTTTACCCTCCATTTCCTGCACCAGATTTTTTATTTTTTCCAAAAATTTTATTATTAATATTTATTTTCCAGATCCTGTCGTTGAATCTGAGCAGCCCCCTGTGCCAGACTTCGATTACGATTCCCTGAGTGTGCCTGAACTCCCTGAGGACTTCACGCTACCAACTGAGTGGAACGAAGATTTGAGGGATGTCCTTGGGAATAAGGAGAAACTGACCAAAAAGGCGAAGTCCCTCATAATAGACGACTTATACCGACATTACCGGAGGATCTATAAACAAAGGTAGAGTGTGGTATGGTTTGATTTCCCAAGTGCTGCTTGCTTTGATTTTCTAACTTAGTTTCTCTTTTTAGGTTCCTGGCAAGAGGGGATTATAAGAAGGTCTGTGACAAGCTGGTGAATCAGTTCCCCCACCTAGCAGACAAAAAGCTGGTCGTCACGAACCAGAGGACGTCGTACCGCAAAGCTGTATGTATACCCTTTATATGCACAGAGAAGACATCCTGATGCTGAACTGTAGTCACCCTCCTTTTTTTTTTTATTTTGTGCAGGGGACCTGGACTACTGCTCTGCGGGACAAGTTCAAGAAAAATAGAAGTGGCCTGACAGAGGCAGAGGTTCTTGCTGTGCGCAGGAAGTACTCCAGGCGAGGAGTGCAGCAAACACTGCACCCAGATGAAGTGGAGATGCAGTTTGTAGATCCAGATGTGAGTAGTTAACCCTTTTTTACTCGTATTTTACAAAATACTATGTAATGAGAATGAGTATTATCGAGGGTTTGTTAGGAAGCTAGTTGCCTACTTTGACAGGGGAACATACAACAGCTGCAAGCTTGTAAAATTTAGCCACTATTTTAAACCGTTTTTTGCAATTGTGTAGGCGAGTCCTAATATACTTGGATGGCTTTTCTCCTTGTTTTTGGAAGATGATGCGTGCTTGGCTCTCTGTATTATGTTACTGATGCATTTGTGTTTCTTTGTAGGATGATCTCATTGGGAGGGATCCTGCAGAGGACCCTATCACTATTGATTCTCTCAAGGAACGGATAGGTGTCCTCTGGGCAATGGAGCCGCCTCAGCTCGAGGAATTGCTGCCCTTGATGATGCGGACGATGAATAACAGGCGGGCATTGTTCAGAACCAAATCAAGACCAAGCGTAATATTGCAAGAATACCCAATACTTGCTAACATTTCTCAGGTAAATAAGTACCACTCAGAACTGTCCTTTGCTTGAGAGTAATTCAATGTACCCATTGTTGCACAGAGTTTTGTGGTGGATTTTTAGTCGTGATATGTGTTCTGGATGACATGATAGTTGTTTGGTCGCTTGGCTTGTGCCTGGACTCATGTTTTGTCTGCTTTTACAGTTTGTGGCAGATTTTTGTCGCCACGAAGGTAAAGACCCTGCCATAATTAGGAAAATGTTTATGTCCCCCGCAAGAGTAAGCCGGGTTTGGGAGTTCATGGAGAAGTCCCCAAGCCGGGCAATATTAAAAGTGCTGCAGTGGGTGAGAACAGCGCCTGATGCAGTGCGGGAAGGTAATGGTGTAACTGGAAAATGAACTAAAGGAGCATTTTTGAATTTTGTATTAATTTTTTTTCTTGTTTGTGCAGAGGCCAAATCTGTGGCACCCTTTTTGGTGCTGCCTGCGTTCACCACAGACACAGCAAAATATTTTTTGTTGTGGGATGATCAGGTAATTGTTTTTTTAAAGTGTAATTAGTCTTATAGAATGACATAGACATGTGGCCTTACTTTTGTATTTCTGCTTACAGGCACCGGGTGTTGATTTTCCCATAATGAAAATAGCCACCAATGGGGGCTCTCCATTCAGGCATTGTCGGTCGGTTGGTGTGTATGTTTTCAAGGAGTTATTGTCAAGCCTCAGTGGCGAGGACATTAACATCGGGGAAATGTTTGATGCCTTTGCTGCCACCCTCAGGCTTTATCCGGTGGCAAAGCTTCATCCTCGGGCCACCAACTGCGTTAGGTTCATCCTGGAGGTTGTTTATGGCTTCCCAGCCCAATCTAAAACAACCTCCGGGATGCAAACTATTAACAATATTTTTGGTTGAAGACTGTTGTGTATTTTGTATTTTGTATTTTATTATATTTTATATTTTTAGTATTTTGTTTTTGTTGTATTTTGTATTTTTTATATTTTTGATAGTATTTGATAGTAGTGCGAACATTCCATGAGGTGGGCTCGATTGGTCTAATGATAGTTGACCTAAAAAGTTTCTTGGTTAATCCCCCATTCCATGTTAGTTATTCTTCTATTTAGTTATAAGTGTTATAGTATATTTTGATAATCTATTTCAATTTTTAATACCACATTGGTGCTGCTGTGAGACTGTCTTGTCATAGAGTAAAACTAGTTTTAGGCCAAGAAAGAACTGTTAAAGACTTTTCTAGATATTTGAAGCTTTTCAGTTCAGACCTTAGAATAATTATATTTTTTGAGTTACCCTTTGATTGATTAAATAATTAAATTTGTCTATTTCATCCACCTTTAATGTGTTTATTTGATAGCTGGCTAATCACATATTAATATGTAATGTGTCACATGCAGCAGTTTGCTCCACTTTCCAGTCTACTTTGATTGCGTTTTCTGGTGGGTGTTATACCATTTCACAGTTGCTGCGGTGTGCTTTTGCTCGTTAACGTTACACAGGTCCATAATGCCTCTCCTTCAGAGGCTCGATAAACCCCGCACAAACACTAGCCCGCGTGGCTCCCTCAAAGAACAGCGGCTCAGACGCCTCCTTACATAGACCATGCAGACTCCTTGATATACCGGCGCCTGAAGTCCGACAAGATACGGCCACATCGCACCCCGGCCGTAGGGAGGCACTCCAGCCACCTACCAAAGGCCGATAGGCACCCGATTCGTAACGAGGCCCTCTGCCCTCCTCCCTGGAACGTGGTGTCCAAGCCTCCCTGTGAGGGTCCCCAGTCCCCCTGCACACACCGGGGAGAGGAGGTCACCTAGAGAAGCCCACCCGTACCCCTGTCCGAGACGTGGTACAGAAACCTACTAAAGCGTGCCTTGCGTCCCCCCGTATCTGAGAGGGCTCCGGGGCACCCCTTACGTCCAGAGACTCGGGAGCCTCCTACACTAGCGCATCCGCCCCCCCCCCCCCCCCCCTCGCTGACGTGGTGCACACGCCTCCCCAAGTGGGCCTCGGGTCCCCCTTTCCATCCCGAGGACAGGCGACCACTCGCAGAGGTCTGCCTTATCCACCTCTATTGTGGAGCGCGCACGGATCTCGGGAGGGGGAATGTAAGCCTCCTCCGCCGCGTCGGCTGCAATAAGGGGGACCCGGAGCACCCACAGCGGAGGACTACTGGCCCAGCCGGAGCAGATGGGTCTCTGACGCTAGGACCCCCTTGGTCTGAGGCGGTCTATCGTCCACCCAAGGTGGACTGCAGTGGGGCCACATCAATGGTGACCTGGGGCCCCCTTTAGGCTAAGAGTGTAGCCCGGCTATCCTCATGGAATAAAACCGAATTGTTTCCCACCAACCCATTACCTATCCTTTCTCAAACTGGAGGAAAGCTTTGTTCTTTACAAAGAAATAATCAACCAGAGCAATGATTCTCTGGTAATTAGACGCAGGCGTGGTCGCAGAACAACCTTCACTGATCCGGTATTCCGCTAAACCCCAGAACGGAAATACGAAGACAAGAAGTACTATAAGATGGGTAAGAAGGTGAAACGTCCCAAAGCAACAAAAGAGCAGAAACAAAATAAGGGGGGGGGGGGGGGAATATGGTCGAAGAAATAGAAAAAATTATATGTACAAAGTGTAGAATATACCAGTTGTTATGTAATTGGCTGAGCGATAGCGAAGCCCTTACCCCACTGGCCCAAAAATGTTTTGTCTGTTTGTCTGGGTGCGTGTGTGTCTGTCTGTCTGTCCGCGCGATTTCTCGAGAACGGTTCATCGTAGAGGGCTCAAATTTGGACCACAATCTCCTTGCATCATACCGGAGTCAACCTCCTCTCGAGGGCATCCTACCTTAGGTGCTGCTGCAGGTGCCGGTTGGCAAACCAGGGCCTTCTTGTGCAAGAACTGGAACACGAGGGCAAACTTCTAAATCGTGCCGATTTGCAAACTTAAACATGGCGACCGACCCCTTCTAAAATCACCCAAAGACCAAGTCAAAATGGCGAAATCGACCCCGGATGGTGCTGCAGGTGCTAGTGGTCAAAACAAGGCCTTCTTGGGCAGGAGCAAGAAAAAATAGAAAAACTGCTACAAAAGCAGTTTTTTCAATTTTAAGAGCGGAACCGACCCTGCTTAAAATACACTCAGGATTTCAATTACAATGCCGAAAAGGACCTCAGGTGCTGCTGCAGGAGCCGGTTGGCAAAACTGGACCTATTTGAGCAGGAACTGGAACGGGAGGCAAACTTCTCAATCCGTATTTCAAACTTGAACACGGCGATCGACTCCTTCAAAAATCACTCCAAGACCCCAGTCAAAGTGCCGAAATCAACCCCAGGTGCTGCTGCTGGAACGAATAGGAAAACTGCTAAGGAGGTAGTAATTTAAAAACGATGGGAACCGACCCCGCTAAACATAAACTGAAGACCTCAATTACAATGCCGAAGAAGACCCCATAGGTGCTGCTGCATGTGCCAGTCGTCAAAGCACGGCTTCCTTGGACGAAACCTGGTTAGGCTCGGGTAGGTTAGAGGAGCATTGAATGGTGAAGAGAAGTCTTCCTTCAATGAGTAGGTTAGTCTAAGTTAGGTTAGAGTGGGTTAGGTTAGAGTAGGGTGGGTAAGGTTAGATTGGAGCACAATTAAATACGGCAGAGAATCCCAAAATACGGTGGGAGTAGATACGTAGATACGGCCAAGGTAGGTGTACGCCAGGCGTGGAGGGGCGGAAGAGTGGTTCGCGGTGAGCGAAGCCTCTTACGCCACGACGCGGTCTGGCGTACGCCTACCTTGTAAATATATTGATTGCTTTTACGTGTCATTGATTTTGACAGATGCCAAGAAGTATCAACAGCGCAAAGGACGAAGAAGGAGGATGTAACCCAATGAACCCAAACCCCAACCCGGTACCGCCGGAACCAAGTGCCCCGAGGCCGCAGCCTCGTCCGCACCCCCTGCCTCCCAGTGTACAGTGAGTGGGGTCTCAAATACTTTTCATGTTTACGGGTAAGCTCCAATAAGGTATTCCGCTGAACCCCAGAACGGAAGTAAGAAGAAGGCAAGAAGTACAAAAGGTTGGGCGAGGGGGGCGTGTTGGACGGAAACGGAAACAGTCCCACCTCCCCCTCACCCATCTTTTAGTACTTCTTGCCTTCTTCCTACTTCCGTTCTGGGGTTCAGCGGAATACCCTATTCTATTTCTACTTGAGTTGTGAATGTTACTGTAATACTGTAAAAGCTCCAGGGATGGATGTTGTTTCGCAGACCGGGACATCCAAGTGCGGGGGGGAAATGGCAGGGCCAAGTTGGTCGGGGGAGGAGGCCCTATGCTCGACATGTACAGAAATGCGATGTGTACAATTTACATGCTTATATTTTCCTACAGTCCATTCTTCTCTCATGTTCTCAGGAAGAAGCAAGGCAGAAGCGGCAGGAGGGAGAGGAGCAGCGTCAGGAGAAACCGGAGGAAGACAAGCAGCGGCAGAAACAAGAGCAGCAGCGGCAGAAGAAAAAGCAAGAGCAGCAGCTGCAGAAACGAATGCGGGAAGATTTGTTCACTACTTAGTGTAACTCTGAAAATATTGAATCAGCAGGATAGTCTGAAAAGCTTTCTTTCTAGGCCACTTCCTCTTGACTGGGCAGTCACACAGCGGCTGTGGACTCGGATGATATTAATGATCCTAACATTCCCGATGATGGTGATCTGCAGGTTAATGGTGAACAGACTTTATCCATGGGGGAAATGATGGCAAAGGCGTTGGCCGGAGCTGGTATTGCATTTGATGAGGCCGTGGATTCAGCCGACACTGGCTATGCAGGTTAATGTGATAGACCAGGCAATGTTGGAAGCTGGCATTGTTTCAAATGAAACTGTTGCCGCTCGAATTGAGCGTCATGATAATCACATTACCGAAAGCCACGCCCCCCCGCCCCCTCAACCTCAACCACCCCACCCAACCACCGCAGCGGCAACTTTGTTCCATATTAGTGGGGGTACCCAGACATTTTATGTGTATGGGGAAGCATCAACTCTATTAGTACTTCAATTGTGAATGTAACTGTAAATTCTACAAGGATGGTTATTGTTTTGTAGACCTCCAGGACAATAGCCGTGGCGAGGACGCGGCGGCCGTGCGGGGAGAGCTACGTCTTCCTAGTCCCTGCTGCGTGCTATCCGGTCAGGCCGCGCATTTCGTGCCGGTCACCAACATGATCACTAGAGGCGGGCGGGCGCGGCCGTATGCTATCATAAGCAACGTATCATAAGCAACGTCGGTATACCGACTGCATTTCTCCATGAAACGCAAGTTCACGTTGGGCAAACTAAAACACTTTTGGCGGAGCAAAAGGACCCTCATTAAAACAGCAATAGAAACAATGATTTTAAAAAATAAACTCTAAAATCTCACAGTACATGCCGAAAATCACAAAATGGTGACCAACGGTATTTTTAAAAAATTCAGCCAAATCAACTCACAACTCAGGCATGCGTACACCAAGAATTCAGAGTTGTTTGCCCCTCGCCCGTGCGCCCTTCGGAGGTTAGAGGGGGGGGGGGGTGAGCCCCTGCAGGGTACCCTACGGGGAGACACCCCCGGCGAATAGGGGGACTCCTGCCCGACGTGCGCCCGTGCGCGCGGTAGATGGGAGGGTTGGGCGGAGGTGGGCGGAGGTGGGCGAGGGCGTGCCGGCGTGCCGTACTTAATTTTTTTTTTTCAAAATTCGATGTCCACGTTAGCTCAATCGTGGCCATTTTTCATGCTGATTCCGCGGAAAAAAATATTTGGAGGCCGTTTAGAGGGTCAGACCCACCTAAATGCCCCTCAACAGGGCGAAAATTAATGTTGTCACAGTATTTTGAAAGAAGAGTTCTATGTATACATGATTTAAGTAGGTTCCTACAGGACTGCAAATTCAAGAAAAACGTCGTATCTCTTTCGGTTTCGGAGATATCGACATTGAAAGTGCAAAAATGAAGCGAAACCCGGCAAAAATCGCGATTCACGCGATTTTTGCACTTGTAATGCCGATATCTCCGAAGCCGCATGAGATCCGACGTTTTTCTTGGCATTTCAGTCCCTCAAGAACCCACTTACATCAATTTGGCATAGGAAGTTCGATGTTGTCACGTCTGGAGGACCCCTCTAAAGTATTAGAGCTGAGTTCCTTTTGCTGGCCGAATCTTGGCAAGGGTAGCAGACCTGTGCAGCTAAATAAGAATGCGGCGCATGAGAGTTGCAATATATTGTAACATATAATTTTAACATTTTGGTGTCTAGTGCTGTAGGCTTTTTGAAAGAGCGAGGTCACCTGGCCTCTCTGGAAGCTAAACTTTATGGCTTACACAAGCTTTTGAGCAAGGCGGTTGATTCCGCCCCCGAGTTTCTGGAGGGTTATGGGAGTCAGTTCCCTTATTATGCGGAAAGTACTGAGGTTCCGATATTAAAACGTGAGCTCCTTTTCTAGCAGATGTATGTGTCCAAACCATTGATTTTAAAGCGCAACAAAGTTAGTCACACACATGATCACATCAAATCCGATTTATTTTAAAATGAGGAGATCATACAGGAGGACATGGGCCTATTGTCGCCAACTTGGCTGCATATTAGCATTGGTCTTCGCTAGGGTTGGCGCCCCGCAACGCGGCAGACGCCAAGCCTCGTAACAATGTCGTTGTCCGCTTGCTCCAATTAATCGACCGGTTCACCGTGTGACGGGTCGACGGTTCAAATGTCAGCCTTACTGTGTTTTTTTCTTAACTCAAATTTCCAGGCTGTGATCAACAATTTATTATCAACACGCATCGTTCGGTTAACAAGGGCGACTCAGTTCCTGTGGCGCTGGATTTAGCCACGAGGATCTCACCCCTTCTGTCAACAGCGGCTGGAAAAGTATGGGTAGAATCCTAGTTTTAAGATTAACTTTGTTTTAATTCGATAAAATGACGGGGTAAGACGTCACTGTGGGGTTGTTCCTGCTTCTTTGGTGACATTTGATGTTGACATTACATGGCCAGAAACGCAGGTGCAGTTACAGCGCTTCCCGCACAACCACTCCTCTTCCTTAAATTCGCACCGGCCGCCCTTTTGGCATTTGATGCAGAGACAATCGGTGTACGTGTCGCCAGGCTGGAAGTGACAGTAGATCATGCAGGTATCTGCAAGACGAATATTACATTGACAGGCCATTCTGGAATTGGTGCACCCAGAGAAACGGTTTCATAGGCTAAAAGCATTCAAGAATATTTTCTTAAATCAAGCCAATCTAAGAGTTAAATCAAGAAATTGTACTGGAGCAAGAATTATTATTGTCTTGGATGCTTTAAGAAAACGCTGTTCTATGCTTGAATTTAGAATTCGTTTCTCTGGGTGGGGGTAATTTAGTCAGGCGCGCTCGTTACACTTCACTTCGTATTCAAACTTTTATATTATAAAATATTTTTGCTCTACGTTAGTTTCAAACACATCCTTTGTATCCAGCAGTACAGATCGAGATTGGATGGAGCGGTGGTCAGCAGAAGTTAGCAAACGCGTGTCATATTTGTCTACAGACAACTGTTAAAGGTTCTCTCCCGAAGCATTTACAAAGATACTAAAGAATGCGAACAACTTTAATCGTCTCACGCGGAACAAATTTACTTCAGTTTGCTTTAAGTATTTATAGCCCTCTGAAAACAAGAAATGTTTGCAATACACTTTCAAAAACGATTTTGATGCGAATCTTGTATTCTTGTGGGATGTTGCTTTAAGAATCATCTGCGTACATCAACCGTTGTACGCTTGACACTAGCATATGATGCTTGAGGCACGCACTGTATTCTTGGGGCAAGCATATGGTATCCCTCAATCAAGCATAATATGCTTCAATCGGACATAATATGCGTGTGGGATTTTTGGTGTTTCAAGCACAAAATATGCTTAACTTCAAGCATTTTATCCTCAAATCATGCATTCATTTTTAAGAGTGCACATCATGTTAGGTTTGAATTTCAGCCTTAGCAATGTAACACTCGTATCGCTTACTTTCTCTCTTCCCAGCAATAGTCGACTCCGCGTGTCCGTGCAACAACGACGGCGTGGTGTCAACAGGGTTGGCCAGGTATGGAGCAGCAGTGGTGAGAACGCCGAAAATGAGTGGCCACATGTTGGTGATCACTGATCGCACCGATCACACACAGAATACAGTACGTGCCTCAAGCACCATATGGTAGTGTCAAGCGCACAGACGGTTGATGTGTCACTGATAGGGTTTTAAATTTTCCAGAAAAATTCAATCTTTCCGGAAAAAACTGGACAAATTGTTTTTTTTTTCTCAGGAAAAATTGGAAAAATGGGAAAAATTCGTAGTTAAGCGCTAAATATGATAATGCGGCGTTTGAAGGTTCGAAGTGCTATTACATGGGATTGCACACAGATAAAAGAAGCGTGAGAGGTTCAAGTACAAGAACAAAAGTAATACTTATTTGTAATTTCAATTATTGAACGCAAGTAGTCAGTGGAGACGACGTGAGGAACGGCGTGTTTGTGAGGGAGGTGGAGTAGGCTACGCAGGGCGCTCCCTGCGGGCGAGTGACGAATGGAAATAAAATCATTTAACCTTGCATAAATGAACTGCTTCTCCTCCCCGTCATTCCGGTCACGAGAATTCTATGGCATGCACGCTTAGATAATGAATCGCTTACCCGTCTTTTTCACACGCACTTTTCCACTTTTCAGTTGCACAAAACAAACGCAAAACTCCAGTCCATTTACTCCCCCCGTCCCCGTCAGAACCGAGTGTCTCGATGATCGATGCACTGCCCGACCCGGGAAAAAAGAGTTGTATATGGGACCATATACGAATCGTATATAATTGTATACAATTGTATACACTTGTATACGGCCCATATATGATGTGTATACAATTTGTATACAAATTATATATGGCCCCATAAATAATTATATACGATTCGTATATGGTCCTATATACATCTCTTTTATAGGGGACGTTCATAAACTACGTGACCGATTTTAGGACACTTTTTGACCCCTCCCCCTCTCGAGACGGGTCGTGACCAGGCCTCAGACCCCCCCCCCCCCCCCCCCCCCCCGTTACGTGACCAACACCTTCAATTGCATTTTTCGCTATATAATGGCACAAAAGCGCATTTAAACAGGAAATTAGTAGTATTTTTCGTGTAAAGTTAGTTTTTATTGGAGAAAGAAAGCGCGGGTTTTAGTAAGAGTCCAACACTAAAAGAATTTCTGAAAACAACAAATAACAACAATTTAGATATTGAAGAGTCAGAACGTCGTCACTGAGAAAAATAATTATTACAGAGCATCGAAGTGTGTTCTATCCGTGCCGCATCTCCGCTGCAACCAAACCGTTTCGTTACTCACCCCAGAACTTAGGACCGGCTAACCAGAAACTTTGATTGTAGTGCTGCAGCACGGATGGAATATACTTCGTTGCCCACACCCAGAATTTTGATTCCCAGTTCAAACCATTTTTCTCAGTGGTCATATCACACTTCCTCGAAGACCGGGGTGCACCACTAAGCAGCTGGCTAAGAGTCCCCACAGACGGCCTAAGCGCCGCAGCTCCGATCAGTCAGGCAGCGACGCCGGCGCGCTGCCCTGCAAGCCGGCCGGCAGCCCCGCGGCGCAACGCGACACCGTCCGGGCGGAGTCACGTAAGGGGCCATTCACATACCACGTGACCTGGCCAACCTAACCTTCCCATGTATTTAATATAGGAGCGTGACCTATGGCCCCGCGGCGCCCCCCTCCAATTCGGTCACGTGGTATGTGAATGGCCCCTAACTCTCGCTCAACCCCCCCCTCCCCCTGTGACCTGGCGTGACTTTTTCGACCCCCCCTCCTCCCAAATCGGTCACGTACTTAATGAACGTCCCCTTACCCGGGGAAGGCGGCGGCCCGCTGCTGTTACAAGAAGGCTGTGACAGTAAACCCACAAACGCGCGAAAACCGGCAGTGCTCGAAGCCGCATTCGTTCTAATTTTTTCCCGTAAAAGCCATAAAACATGGTTTCGCTGTAGCTACCGCTTTCCTTCGACCTTGTTCAAGCACTGTAAAGACACATATAACGGCTTATCATCTGAAAATCAACTACGCTACAAATAAGGAGCAGTATTGATCTTTTTTCCAATTTTTCAAATTTTTCCGACCTTTCGAAAAAAAAAAACTGTTTTCTTCGTGGTTTTTTTTCGAATTTTTCGAGGTTATTTTCCAGCCTTTAAATCCCTAGTCACTGATCAGGGCACAGGAGTGCGCACGGAGAGAAAAAGTTAGTAGTCGCAACTCATTTTTAAGCTGATATTCAGACGCAGAAAATTTCAGTTCAGACAACTGTAGCTTTGTTCACTGAGAAAAATTTTTGGTTCTGGGCGCAGGACGTTTAGTCCCCAGGCCGAAAGTCTGGGAACGCACTAAACGATTAGCGCCTGTGTCAAGAGTTTTGCTTCCGTGTAGCCTCTTGAGGCACAGCACTTTAGAGTTTAGACCTACGGACTAAACGTCTTAGATGTAGGGTCCAAGTGGAACGCACCAACGCAACGTTAGTTGCTCCAACGAAGAGGTTCGTTGCGGGCACTTATCTTTTTTTCTCCGTGCGCCACTTCACCAGTAATCACTTCTCACCCTGTAGAGATTAGAACACACTTGCGGATCCATTTTGCCACCCTCGGTTATGACAGCTAATTTACATGATTTTCGAAAGTTACATACGTTCATATATTTTGTGCATAAGATATGATTCCGAGATGCGTTATATCACGTTCGTAACTTTTGTAAATTTTGTACCCTAGTTTCACTGAGAAAACAAGTGTACACAGCACATCACTAGTGTGTTGGGTCCGCAGAGAACATCAAAAGTGCCAAATGATACACTGCATGAAACACTTGTTTTCTTGGTGTTCAATGTCAAACACTAAGCAAGGTAGGACATGAACCTCTCTGAATGAAAACACTGTAAATACTGCGGCAAGTAAACGCACCACCGCAGAGAGCAATTTTTGGGAAGCATCTCTAATCGACTGCCACCGATGCAAATTCTGCTAGAAGAAATTTTTAGGAAGGAAGCTAATCTTTTGGACAACACACACTTTTAGAAAATAAAAAATAAAAGCAGACTGGAGATTTAGCACCACTGATAATATTTTGACATAATGCAGTAGTATTACGGTCAAAATATAAAACGATACAAAAATGTGGCACTGTCATCAACTGTCTCGGTTTTCTTTATTTCTTTCCTGCGGCCTGAAATGCACCCACAGTCATTGCCAGTACCGTACTTGTAACACAGGGGACGCATCGACCGGGAGTCGAATCCCTGGGGTGGCCAAATTTGCAGAGGTTGAAAATTTGTTCGGAGTTTCGATTTCATGGTTCCATTTCCGTAGGAATTTTTTTTAGAAAAATTGTCTGGGATTGGTTCGACGATATTTTGAGGTGCCGCATTTGCTCTCCGGGAATTCAACAAAAAAATCGGGAGACGGTCAAAATTTCAACCTTCCTGCAAATTGGGTCACCCTATTGAGCCCCCGTCCAACCCAGGTAAAAATGGCTTATATATAGTCATATATGAAGTATATATGAAGCATATATCAGTCATATATACTAATATATATAGTTATATATAGTCATACATAGTGCGATATATAATTATATATGACATATATATAAGAGCATATATAACCTATATATCTTTATATATACCTGATATATACTTATATATTACACAATATATAGCTATATATAATCTTATATATAACTTATATATGACAACTATTATATATAGGTCAATATATGGCTATATATAAGCTTATATATGGTTATATATAGCGTGATATATAGTTATATATAGGGTGATATATAGTAGTATATATAGGTATATATCGTCATATATAGTATGATGTATGGGTATATATCATTATATATCTCCTGATATATGAATGTATATGAATATATATAGAGTATATATAAGCGATATATAATCTATATATAATCTATATATAAGCACTTTTACCCGGGAAACCCAAATTAATATCAAGGGCGATGCGACACTGAGACAACTCAACCACCGATCGACACAACTAAAGCACCCTGTCTCAGACAGCCATGCCGTGCAGAAACTAAGCCGATTCTATGTGAAACGTTAGTCTGTCTGCTTTAAGAAAAGTTGCACTGGTGCTCACAAGATTCGGAAGGGTGGCAAATTAATTTCTCCGCTACGCACACCCAGAAAAGGCTGTTCTTGTCGCAATGCCAGAGCAATACTTTTTTTTTTTCTTGACCTATGCTCTTGAAAAAAGTGCAGAGCAGAATTCACTATCCGATAAGTGAATGACCGAAATATGGCGACTGAGACGGGAGTGGAACCGAGCTCCACAACTACCCGATGCGCCACGCTACTTATGTAGCCACCGAGACACGTGGCCTCGATGTGTGAGCAGCCGCAGAGTCACTCCGCCAAAGATCGCCAACGGGCGGGTCTGGCGGGAGAGAGAGAGAGAGAGAGAGAGAGAGAGAGAGAGAGAGAGAGAGAGAGAGAGAGAGAGAGAGAGAGAGAGAGCGAGCGAAAGCTGGTGGGTCGAGCGGTAGTTGTTACCACGCGCTGGCCGAGCGTTGGCCGGCCGGCCCAGCGAGCGAGACCCGGCTGAACCGAAGCGGAGGACACTCACTTGTTGTTGGATCCGGACGCAGTCCGCCTACTTCGTACGCTGGGGATTCTTATTCCCAAATTGCGGTTGAGGGCACATTGCAAGGAACTTGTAGCCTCAGCGCCGAAGAGACAGGCAACTCTTCCGGCAGCTACCGTCCACCACTCACAGACCCACCCCACATGTCTACCTTGAACCGATAGCTCTTCGTTCGGATCGACCCGACTCGCTGGCTCGAATGGGTCGGGTCAGCCAGCGCAGCCAGTGGCTCAGTGTATCGAAGCGTGCTGGTCGGTGCCGTTTGCAGAGGAGAAGGCGCTGAGTCCCGGGTTCAGTTCCTGACGGGGAACCGTTTTCGCGCGAGGTTCTGGGAAGTTCGAAAGCATGTCTACAATTTGCAACCTTCAAGAACAAAATGCTCTTTGAGTCTGCAAGGGCAATGTTATCGACCACTGTAGCCAACAAGAGCAAAAATCAATGCACGAACAACCCGGAACCATGGGAAAATTCCATTTAATGCTCTTGATTTTGCCCTTGAAAAATTCAATAGCAGAATGCTCGTGGCACAAAGGAAATGCTCTTCGTACAAGAACGGTATTTTCTGGGTGTATTAGCTTCGGAGCTATACCGATTGAGCACAAACAAATAACAGACAATGAAGAAAATGAAATGACCGCCTGCTTACAAGCAAGACGAACGTACACTGCCTAACCTGCGCAGTGTGTCCTGCGAACGTTGCGTTGTTCTGCCAGCGGTGTGCAGCTCTAACGTCGCACTGCCAGGCCTCCACCTCACTAGCCGATAAATGCTGGCTGGCGTGTACACTTCCACGAGGTTGGACGAGAAGTAGTCATAATTTGTTCCATTTTTGTTCTTGTTTGGAAGATACTCCGCAGAGCACGAATTACAGCTGCTTTGACTACAAATTCATTGGTATTCAATAGGCAAACGTAAAATGTATGAACTATTTGTTGCTTCATTTGAAATTTGATAAGAACGAAGGAAATAAAGATAGTGGCAAACAGGAATGTAACTTTTATTTCTGCTATCTCAAAACCATTATAATGATCACAGGTGAGGCAGGAATGTTGAACTAAGATTTTCAGAATTGCAAAAATGGCATAATAATAACACCATATAAAATTACTACTGACTTCTGTCTTTTGATTTCACTTCAGCTGATTTGAAATCGTTTGTTCCTTTTTTCTGCAAGTCTAACAGCACGAATTACATGGATGTAAGCTGCGGTAGTGTGTTAAAAATGCATTGCCACCTCATACATAATACACTGCTCTCACTGCTAAATTATTGATCGTCACTTTACGACAATCCTGTGGCTAAATCTCAAGAGGGGTGACAAGAAAAATAACAGAAAAATCGCAGAGTCTTCCCGTATTGCGGCGTGTGCTGCAGTACGTCCTTTATCTTCACAACCAGGAGAAGAAAACCATCCGAGAATCCTGTAAGCTGGCAGTAGAAGCGCTTGTACCATTCTTCCTTCGAGCTGGCCTGGAAATTTATCACATGCTTAAGTTAAAAACAGCTACTGATAAGTTAGTCAATATTTTCTGAGAATGGGCACTTTTAACGAAATGCATGGACCGAGAAACAACTCCAAGGCGAGAAGCATTCATATCTTCGCTGGAGAAATTATTGTTTTAAGTTTTGCAGGTTTGTCATAACTCAACACATTTGCTTTTTATTTCTTGTTTTCCACCTGTTGTACATGATGTACTTTAACTTTTTTAAATAAACTATCTTTAGGCACAGTGACCCACACCAAACACACCATTTGAGCAGAGCACCTGAAACCCCTGCTACAGGTTTGGGATTTAGGTAACAATGTAGGCAATGGAAGTACTAGAGTATTGCAGCAGCTAAAATGATTTTCATTCTTTCTAGAACTGTCTGTGTCTCCCCAAGTCACCCAAGAGGTTTTTTTGCAGTAAAGGTAACATTTTATTACAACCTTACACTTACGTATTTCTCTTAATTTTCCCATTTGATTAATGAACTTTTTACCATTCTGTTAAGCTTTTCAGATGTGATTATCAATGCAGGTGAAGGGTCCCTACTTCCTGAATTATCTGCTAGAGTTTTGACATGTATGTAACTATAATTGTGGCAATTAACTTGTGAGTACTGCAACAACAGTTTTTGATTTGTTTTTTCTGATTTCCAGGTTTGACCAACATGTCTCCCTTTATTTTAAGTTCACAAAGTCCCTCCATTTAATTGTGTGGAACACCACAAGACAGCACTTCCTGTGAGGGTAATTACCTAGTAGATGTTTTTGTTACTTCAATGTTGTCACATTGGAAATAACAATTTCAATAATTTTCCTCTCTTGGTGTCCAGGTACTGATTAGTTGTTGGAACAAGGATAGTCGTTATTGGGGTCCAGTGATACTCATGAAGTAGCGTCACCCATGGCAGGTATGCCATTTCTTGTTTCTATGTTCTTTTTCACCTGCCATTATGCTTGTGTTTCAATACAAGCAACAGAAAAACCTTCACTTTGTACAATGCACCCAATTTATTTCTTTGAAGGGGTGTTGAGTAGTATGCATGCAAAATTTCAGGTCCAAGTCTGAAAAAGAAGAGATATGGAGATATTTCCAAGCTTAGAAACAACTACTTCAATAGAAACACTGAACACTCTTGTCATATTTTTGCGCTGTAATTTTTTTGTGCAGAGCATGGAAAATAAAGTCTTTGCAATACCAGTTTGTTACTCGTGATGCAGCTTACTAATAATTAACAGAAGTAAAAAGTACGATGAGTAAATAGAATTGAGTCTGAAATATTATAACTTGAACTTGATCCTCATCTGTCGAGTTATAAAACTTGTGTATAAGCTGCATTACAAATTATGAACTAGTATTAAAAATACTTCGTTTCTCATGCCATGCCCTGTGCCGCTTGTGTTAGGACGAGGGGGCGCTTACTTCGGAAAGTCATTGTACACTCCGACAAAAGTCAATGATTTAGTCAAAAAAGTCATCAAAAGTCAAAAAGTCATTGGACGTTAAAAAGTCACAAAAAGTCAAGAAAGTCACTGAAAAGTCGGTTGAGTCTCCAACAGTCAAAGAGAAGTCACTAGTCCAATCGCCAAAACCTTGACGTCTGTCAGGCCGTCGGAAAATGTTTGTGTTTACGGCAATTGCTCAGAGGGCCACTAGCGCCACTTGTTCTTCGCGCGCCACGTACTGTTCCGTCCTCAGCATATTCCCCTCCATACTCAATGCAGCCAAAGAATGGCATCGGTGCCGAGGTAGAAGGGTTCATTTGCCAAAAGTGGAAAAAATGTCATGGGGCATAGTCGGTTTCCGGTTCCATGCTGAAAACCATGAATTTTGGTACCTCGGTCGTGTTGATCGGACCACCGGAAGGGGTAGCGCAGCGCGCCGGAAGTACTTCCGGGGTATTACAAAATTTAAACCACACACAAACATTGTCTTTCGTAAATCATCCCATGAGACGCATCCAACTGGTCCAGCTTTTCAGCTGGTCCAGCCCGACAACTGGTCCAGCCCGACAACTGGTCCAGCCCTTGTGTCCCTCACTCTGTGCCGACAACTGGTCCAGCTTTTAAACTGGTCCAGCAAACTAGCGCGTGAGGCAAGGCGAGAAGTGGTCCAGCCCGACAACTGGGCCAGCCCGACAACTGGTCCAGCTTTTCAACTGGTCCAGCGAACCAGCGCGCGAGGCAAGGCGACAACTGGTCCAGCCCGACAACTGGGCCAGCCCGACAACTGGTCCAGCTTTTAAACTGGTCCAGCGAACTAGCGCGCGAGGCAAGGCGACAAGTGGTCCAGCCCGACAACTGGGCCAGTCCGACAACTGGTCCAGCTTTTAAACTGGTCCAGCACAGCCGCTCTGTTACCTCTCGCGAGTGCCCCGACAAGTGGTCCAGTGCTGCCGTTCTGTTCTTTTCCCTGAGCTTGCCGACAACTGGTCCAGCCCGACAAGTGGTCCAGCCCGACAACTGGTCCAGTGCGCCAAAACCGCGCTCCATCTGCCGTCCCTTCGACGAAGCTGTTTACCAGATTTAATGACTTGCTAGAGCTGCAGACTAAAAACAATAATGTGATACAATTGTGATACTTTCTGTTAACTGTTTTTGTTACCCTGTGATTAATTTTATCAGTTGCAGCAGGGCTGATCTTTTTTTGCCAAAGCAGTAGTTGTTTATTTTTTGTTTTCACTTTAATGGGATTTTTAATTAAGACTTGTTTTTGTTACCCTGTGATTAATTTTACCAGGTGCTGTAGGGCTGATCTTTTTCTGCCAAAACTATAGTTGTTTATTTTTTGTTTTCAATTTCATGGGATTTTTGATAAATTCATGTCTAAATTGAAGTCTCAGAAAAGAAATATTTATTTTCTCAAATATTTTACAAAAAAAAGGTGATGCATATACCAAAACAAATGTGTTCAGTTTTAAAATATTTGGACCAACAAATGCTATGATCATAATGTTACATCTTAGAATATTTTGTACATTGCATTAAACCTTTCATAAAATATATAGATGAATAACAGTATTAAAGTAGAAACAAAGATTGGCTTTAATGATCAACATCCCCTTTATAGACATAGTGATACATCAGAAAACAAGGGTGGGCAAATTATGAGACCAGAAAGGCTGATACCTAAGGGGCCTGCCACTCCACAAAAACGTAAATTTTAAGGAAATTAACAATTTCTTACACCATACACAATCAAATTTGGGGGGAAACAAGACTACCACAGAAGAATGGTAAATCTTTATATTTGATGTAAAAAATCAGGCTATTTCTTAACCATTCTCACAATTCTTTTTCTTTGACTACCCAGTTAATGTTGAAAATTTCCTTATAGTTTTTAGACATTACCCTTAACATAGAAAAAAAAATACGATTCCACAAAGTGAAATCCTAGGAGGCCCGAAGTAGAGTCAGACGATATTGCCGAGATTTTGTAGATTTTGTAAATTTTGTAGTTTTTTCTGATGGTTTGAAGTGTCTTTCGAATGCGTATGTGACCAAACAGGATCTGGAAGGAGAGGAGAGTAGAAGGAGTGAGAAGTGTGAAGAAGAAATATGAATGAATGATTCGTTGAGAAAATATTGGATAAATATTGGAATGCTATAAAAAAAAAAAAAAAGAACTGTATTTTTTGGGTAAGTTAAACAATTGTTAAGCGAAAAAGTTTGTCGGAAGAGAGTTTAGAATTTCGTGGGAAGATTGGCAGTTGTAGTGTTCTAGGCTCTTTCCAGCGAGCAGCTGGCATTCTCACCACTGGCTACTGTGGCTAGCCCTAGTCTCGCTCAGGGTCTCAACTGCATTCTCAATCTGTACGTCAACAATGCAACGCGGCGCCCCGCGGTTGCTACAACAGTCATCATGTGATCGAGAGCGGTCTCTATAGCGCGCTCTGTCGGCTGGGCACGGAACTACCGACCGAACCTCAATCCTATGAACTTAAAAATCTTTATTCTCAGCTCACATTGAATGGCAGGAGAACTAACTCCTTTCAACGTCAGGGGCAGGCATGAGGCATGAGAACGTTGATAAATCTTACTTTCAAACACTCGTCAACATCTTGGCTGGTTCACTTGGTTGGAAATTTTTGAAGAGTATGACATAAAGCTACCACACCCATTGCACAGCCTTGCTTCCCAGCATTTTTAAACACTCCATGGTATTGATTAGCTGTTCCTTGAAGAACCTTCACCATCCAATTTCTGCACGTCACAACCACAATCAAAACTTTCGCGCACAACTCAAAACCGATGAAACCGACGTCGGTGTCCTCAATTGTTTTGTTTACCCACCCGTCGTCATGGTGTTGGATGAAAAATTCGGGACGGGAGGGAAGTACAGTCGACTCACGACGGCTACGTATGAAAGTCTGTACATTTTGCCGCATTGTTTGTCGGCCACCCCAAGCTTGATATATCAACTTTTCAAACGCAGCAGTTTTCGTTTCCCGTTGCGGCTGTACTACGCAACAGGCAGTGCTCTGATTGGTTGTAATTTTCATCTTTCCACCAACTTTGCCTCGGCTCGGCTAGGCCCTTGCTTGACTCGATCTTTTTGCCCATAAGAGCCTGCAGCTCGACCGAATTATCAAATTTTTCAATTCAAAATTCTCCAATTTCAGCCTTTGAGTTTTCGTATGGGCATCAGAATCTGAATCAGCGTGTCTCCTTCCTGCTCCTTGCAAACTCTCATCGAAATCGTACAATTTCGTTCGGAGAAGTCCATAAGGGGCCATGTCAAAAAAAAAAAAAAAAAAAAAAAAAAAATCGGAATCCTAAAGATTGCAATAGGCTACTTCGTGCCTAAAAATAAGAGACCACATAAAAATCTAACCATGCATAACATTGAAAGGAACCAAGGCATTGCACAGGTTCCATCTCTTCTGTTCCCCTCGAATCTCGGCCTGTTCGAAAAGAAACTGACCAACTCCAGCTGGCACAAGCGGGTCCGGGTCAGGTACACCAGGGTTAATGGGGTCATCTGGATCAAAAGGGTCGTCATCATTGAGCCAACCATCTGCCTTAACTTCATCATCTAGATCATTTACCTTCACAATTTTAGAAAAGGAAAAAAAAAATGTTAAAGATATTTTTAGAAACATCAATGATCTCACTGAGTGTCCTCATAACATCCCAAGAAACGTACCACAGGAAACTCTCCATCATGTAAGATTCGAAAATTGTGCAAGACATAAGTGGCACATTGATGATCAAGTGCCAAAGCCATCCTGTACACTTCCATCCGTTTGCTCCTTCGCCAGATGTTAGTGTGCCTGCCAAATGTATGTTCAATACGCACTCTAACACCAGACAGTTGCCTATTGAAATTTCTCTGCATGTCATTCAGATGACCGTGGTTGATGAAAGGTGTCATCAGCTGTGAACACAACCAAACCAGTCAACAGAACTTCATATGGTTTATTCAAACATGAGTTTAAATTAGTTTATCCTTGGATGTACTCACCCGGTCCATCAAAGGATATGCAGTGTCGCCAATTAAATGTTCCCCTTCAGAGAACATATCATCACGAAACAACATATTTCTGAAGAGAGGACTGCGCCTGAACACCCTGCGATCATGCAGACTCCCTGCCTCACCTACGTATAAATCCCTGATGAGCAGCTTGTCATCGCACACAGCTTGTACTTTGGTGGAGTAAGAGTGGTGACGGTCCCTGTAGGCGGCTGGTTCATTCAGTGGTTTAGTGAGCGTCGAGTGGAAACCATCTATCATACCCACGATTCCTATCAAAACACAACACTGTACAGTACACTTAAACCAAAGACAATCTACTAACAGATCTACAGTCTTAAAATTACCTGGAATTCCAGAAATCTCTTCTAGACGCTGTGATATTTGAGCTCTTTCAGCAGGAGCAGGCCATGTAATATACCTCTGGCCGAGGTCGCAAAGAGCACTTATAATTTTGAGGTAATACCTATGGAGCTCCCCTGGATGGACACCAAACCGCAGAGCCACTGATCTGAATGTGTCTGGTGTGGCTAAAATCCAGAGCACCATAAGGACTTTATGGCGGAACGGTCGTCCAACACGAGCAATTGCTTCAGTATCCCGTATGAAAATGGAGGAGTCCGGCCAAAGCCCGGGACAGTCAGCTTGCCGATAGCAGCCCGAAACCAGTGTGCTCGGGCATTCCTAAAAGTACTACGAAATGTTTGAAATTTGGATGGAGATCCGGACTGCCCGTAGTCGATTTGTCCGGGCCCAGTCCGGGTTTCGCCCGAAGGGCAGCCCGGATCAGACCCGAATCGGTTTTCGGTTTGTTCCTGAAATGACCCGAATGATCAGTCGGGTTACCCGATTTCCGCCCGAAAGTGCCATCCGTCTCATTCGGGTTGCCCGATTTTCGCCCGAAAGTGCCATCGGTCCACCCCCCTCCCCACCTCCATCCACCCCCAAGCCACCCCGTACCCCCACATTGCTTGCTCGTGTGACACGTAAGTGAAAGGGGAAAGGCCGAATGATAAAAAATTAATTTGTCCTTTAGTTTTAATAAGTCGTGTCAAATGATATAAGACATATTAAGACATTTCAAATGACTGTATAGAAAAAACTGAAAATACTAATTAAAAAGAACTGCTTGTTGTGTCAAATGATATGGCATAATAAGACATAATAAGACATGTCAAATGATAGTATAAACAAAACTGAAAATACTGATTAAAAAGAACTGCTTACACTAATTAACTAATTACAAATTGGTGATGGATGTCTCTTGGGCCATTTCTTGACTGGCTCCCCCGACCCACTGTCTTGGATTTGCCAAACTCCTAGGGGCTGCTGAGGCCACTCTTGCGCCCATCCTGCTGGAGGGTGTCCTGATTGCTGCGCCCATCCGGCTGCCGGCGATCCTGCGGGTGGTCCTACAGGCGGCCATGAGGGTGGGGGCGGGCCCTGCGACCATCCACCTGCTCCTTGTGTGGCTCCTTGCTGTGGCGGACCTCCATGCGGATGGTGACCAGTTTGGTTCCAGGCTCCTCTGGGTCCCGGCACCCAGTCTCCCCAGGACTGCCAGGAAGGAACATACTGCTGTGCCCATGGGCCTTGCTGGTCTGGCGGAGCGCCCCGGTGACCCTCCCAGGCAGCTGGGGCTACAGCAGCGTGTGGGGCTGCAGGTGCAACAGGTGGCGCGGCCGGAGGCAGTGGCGCAGCTGGAGGCAGTGGCGCGGCCGGAGGCAGTGGCGCGGCCGGAGGCAGTGGCGCGGCCGGAGGCAGTGGCGTGGTCGCAGGCAGTGGCGTGGTCGCAGGCAGTGGCTCGGCCGGAGGCAGTGGCTCTGTCATCTTGACAAGAGCGGCAGCGACATCCTCACTGTCTGATCTTGATTCTCGATTTGGAACGGACTGTTTCAGAGGTGATACCTTGAATGGTGATGTAGATACAACCTGGTAAAAAGAAAAATCAATTTAAAAATATTTCCAAAACATTTTTAAAAAAATTATTCCATCTCACATTACATACCACATCATCTATGTCCTTGGCGGCCTTTCTGCGTTTCATGGGTGTGGCTCTCTTAGCATTGGAACTCTTCCTTTTAGGAGGTGTCCTCCATTCCCGGGCTCGCTTGTTGATCATTCCAACTAAATCGATGAGCTTCATCTGGTTCGCTTTGGAGACATGGCGGTTTACAAAACCTGAAAATGTAACCAATAATTAATTATTTAACTAGTTAAAAGAAAGCCTCATTATTAGGGCTGCATAATACAAGTCTAAGACTAAACCAAGTTGGCTCAAATGTTTAAATTTAACATTCAAATAGCCCTACGCAATAGGTTCTTTCATACTTGTTTCCAAAAGCAGACTGCAATGGATAGCAAGATAATCCACCAAAGAAGGGGAATAGAATGTTATCAACCAGGTCAGCACTGAAACATTTACAATAAGAAATGGCACAAATGGTACCAAGTACAGTAAAATATTAAGAGGCACTTACCCACAACTGCCTGCAGCACACTCTCGCCAATAGAGTAGGTGCCAGGTGTGTTGCCCCGTCCTGTAACTTTGTGGGTGCGAAATGTCTCAGCCCCATAGAGTGCAAACAATGTATTCTTTGCTAGCATAGTTGGTTTATTTTTGTAATCGACCTTTAGTTGGTCTTTGACGGGGAGAGATATGAAAACCTGGGATCCCAGAGTAAGTTCAACCTGTCAACAGAAATAAAATACCATGCATAAATCTCTGGTTTGGTCCTTTTCACAAAATAGCACAAGCCCACAGCACATGAGATATAAATGTTACCGATTTCACGTTGTCTGGGATAGGGAGAAGCTTCAAAATCTGCTTTGGTTCAGCGGGAGTTGCTGGCACATTCAGAAGTTCCACGATCTCCAACAGGAAATTACGACACATGGGGATATCTGCAACAATATACCAATAATTAAGTTCTTCAATCTGAGCACTAATGAAATAGGAAAAATAAGGAAATGGATGTGGAGAGATCACTCCCCAGTAGTGCAATAGAGAGGCTTCAGTCCCCAGCCTTTTTCTTTCACTCCTCCATGACAGTTTCGGCAGGTCAAAAATCGACCTCAGGCAGAGAGCAAACTTTATAATCAAAACATACTTGCATGCTTAAAGAGTGGTCCCAACACTTTGTCCAATCAAAAGCCACAAGGAACAGCCTATACAGAAAATTGTGGGTACATAACATTTCCCTACAATAGCTATTGATTGTGCTTTGATTGGATGAAGTCTTGAGACCATTCTAATAGCATGCATCATAATCTGACTGTTTTACACAAAATTTGGTTGATAATGACTTGCGAATCCGTCACAGTACGAGTGTGATAATCATACAACTTTAATTCACTGGTCTGTAAATGCAGTGGTGAAAGCCCAGTGTCAACAAAACAATTATTTTCTACACAAGTGATTATGCAGCAGCTGTGAGCACTGACCTAAAGTAGATGTCAAATTCTCTCATATTTGGCAGAGAATATAATAAGCCCTTCAAGTTAATACTTAATACTGCTGCATACACACTCATGTAAATAAATAATTTGTTAAGAGGGGACTTATCTGTCGCATCAAAGAATTAAAATCAGAAACAAAACTTACCATATTTCTGTAATATTCCAGAGCAATTGCACTCATGGTTGCGTGATGGGCCATCCCCAGTGTCATCAACAGCTTCTTCATCGCTGACAGCCACACTCTGGTCTGCGTCCTCACTGCCACAATCACTATCCCTCTCAGCACTGTCATCTACAACACACAACAAGATCAATGATCTGCTTGGAACCCCAATAAAGAAAAACTCGCACCAATATGGAAAGTTCATTAATACCTGTTTTCTGATCGGTGAATAATGTTCGTCTGATGTTGCTTAGAACTGAATCATCTAGCTGATTCTGTCCAATTGCCTTTGACACAGCAGCCTCTTTGGCTGCTTTCTGTGCTGCCTTGGCCTGCTCCTGTAAGGCCTTCGGAACAGGGACCTTGCTACCGAGGGCCAAAGCAACATCCCGATCGGATGCCTGGCCAGACTTAGCAGGGTTCTTGACCACCCTCTTGGATGTTTTCTTGGTGTTCTCTGACTTCTTCATGATTTCAGCTGCAACTTCATTAGCCTTCTTGTCAAGAGCTCTATCATCATCTGTGGATCAAAACAAACTCATAACATTCTACTTTCATAGTAATGAAATGATGTTAGGGCATCCAGCATGAAGCTGTCGAAACTACAAACAGGAGAACCTTCCACTCTAAAAGGGTATCTGCACATTACAGTGGAAGCCTCGACAAACCTCTGATAAGACGCTTTACAGTCGCTACCCGAGCAGACATAGTAAACCCAACACCATCACTCCGACTGAGAGTAAGGCTATGGCGAGGTTATGGCAAGGCATACTTGCAGAAATATGTCGGAAAAACAAAAAATACGTCGAAATTATCCATTTAAATTGTAAAACTTACCACTCAGCATGAGTATTTTGGCAGGATAGAATTTTCTATTCCCGCTGAACTGAACCGGTGTGGCAGCACCAACGAACCGTGAGCTCTCCGGGACGCTAGATATGGGCTCGATGCCCGTTTTTTTCTCCTTCTCCCAATATACTAATGCTTTCAATTTCTTGAGAGACATTTTGAAACGAGCATAGCCTAAAACACACGGTACAATACACGAATATGGAACACTCTAGAATTAACAACGCGAAAGACCGTTACACTCGTTCGCATCGCACACAGGTGGGAGAGGGAAACGAGCTGCCCATCATGGCGGCCAACCAAGATCAAAAATCGACTTGAATTATTGAAATCGTTTTGCATTCGACGGTAATACTTGTAAAATTTCTCTTGATAACTTTAGAAATGTCTATTTAGAATTAATATGGAATATAAGCTACTTGTTTTGTTTATAAAAATAAATTCGTTGTTAAGTGGAAATGTACTTGACTAGTCGAGTCGTGAGTGACGTCATAGGCACGACACGTAAATCTTTGAAATAGCCGTTTAAAAAGAGGTTTGGAGACGGAGTAAGATGAAATTATTGTTTTTCTCTCCTGGAGACATCAAATCAAGTATATTTTACCTCATCACAGGAATAAAACAAATCTGTGACTCAACTACTGGGCATTCCCTACCCCCACTCCGCCCTTCCCCGCCGCCCCCGCCCTCCCATCCCCCTCCCATTGTTTTGTTTTGGCTCTGCTGTGCTGAGGCGTGTGAAAGCAGTGTGAAGGTTATGGTTGTGTCTCAGCTGCTTTGCTCTCTTACCTTCAAATCATTCCGTGTTGATAAGTGTTAAGCGAACTTCGTCTTAAAATTTTAATTATCCCTTTTTTCATAAATGAAGTAATGGCTCATAACGAGCAAAATCGATACCAACGTTGGTACACACGGAACCAAAGGAAAGCAATTGATAATGAAGCTGTTTCAGATGAGTCTGAAGTTGAGATGGACAGTGACAACCAAGACGGAGGTGAGCATTTCATACTTCAACAGTTTACCTTAGGAACATCTAAATAAAATAAAAAATTACACATTGGTAAAAGACTTTGTCCAATTGTACATTGCTTGATGGTAGATTTTTGAAATACCCCTGACATACACACCCTACAATAATTACATTGGGCAATGGCTTTCAGGTTCATTGAGTGCTTCACCGCTCCTTGAAGATGCCAGTCGTGCCTCAGATTCAGAGCAAAGCGAAGGCAGCGAAGGTGCTGCAGTAAATGCTGAACCAGATGTCGAGCTGCCCGATTCTCAAGGCAAGTCATAAGTTCAAAGGGAGCTATACTGAGGCCATGATTAAACCTTGACCTCTGAAGAGAACCATAATTTCTTTCATTTTTTCGTTGAGATGTTATTTGATTAAAATCCATGAACCTTTTTGGATAGCACCCTTTTGAGAAATTCTCCCCCTTTGGTTTGTAAATAACCACTGTGGTTCTGTGCTACTCACTGGCTTGTGTTCTAACTTCCAAATTTAAAACATATTTCATATATTCATGCCTCTGGTGCTGCCAAATGCTGCTACTAGGGGTACGCTCCGTTGTTATGCGCGTAATGTGGCGAGCGTAGCGTAGCATAGTTTTCAAAATCAAGGGAGATCGTCGTGAATTGAGTTTGTCTGAGGCGCCTTGCAAGCGCTAGTGTAGGCCGACCCGCAATGCACGCGCGCATACAGGAGTCTTAGTTGCCTACCTTTCAGGCGCCGTAAGGCAGGACGCACAAGTGCATCAAAACGTGCGGGCCTATAGTGCCTGTGGGAGTCCAGGGTAGGCCAGCCTGCAAGGCACAGGCGTATGATGGAATCATTGATTTCGCCTCAGTCTCTCTATTTCGCCTTCCTACCTGCCCTGCCTGCCTCATTGACGTTCCCACCCCCAGCAAATTTTGCCCAACACACCCGATATTTGAACCCGACCTCTGATAATCTAACCTGACGGGGTGCAGATCTGCTATTTGCTATCCTGCGGATAACACCGGTGGGCATTTAAGTCACTTCAAAGTTCATATGTCAAACCGTTCCCTCTATTCTAGTTCCGGTTTAAGAAGGGCCTTGTTCTGCTTAACGACACCTGCAGCAGCACCTGGTCTCGCATTCCGTACATTTCTGGGTTCAGAGAGCTTTGGTTCCAAGTTTAAGTTTGTATCACACACCGCTGCCCCATTCGAGTCCCTGCCCAAGAAGACCCTATTTTACCCAACGTCACCTGCAGCAGCACCTAAGCCCCAGTTTTGGCAACGAGCAGTCGACAGTGCAGGCATCGAATTTGCATAATTTCTAACTGGATGTTCATTCTGATTCCTGATCTAGTTAAAGAATTGGCATCTAAAACTGATCTAAAATTAAAACCAGTCTCTATTTGAAAGGTTGAGTGGAAGTGTGAATTTTATTTTTCATTTCGATCTACAAATTAATTTTTTTTGGTGCCTTTATGGTACTTTCACATTTGCTTTTAATACTCCTTAGTTACAGCTCAAATGTACACTCATTATTAGTTTCAAATGGCCAGTGAGCCATTCCACTGTTTTTTCTAGACCAGGGTGTCAGCTTTGATAGGAATCCTTAGATGTAATACTAATGCAGACTTTAAAAGGAATAAGGTGAACATAAGAAAAATTACTCCATCACATTTATTTCACACCTTGCGAGAAATGAACATAAGTATGACCATCACAGTATAAACCAAGGACTGTCAGAGCCCCAAAAATGAGATTCCTTTTCAATCTAATTTTAGTCCATTAATGTTTAAGATTGGATTTGAAAAGAAGCAAGTTGTCACCAAGAGCATGGAAGCAAGGTGTAGGGAACAGCATCCCTATCATAAAATTTGATGCTTGATGCGATATCTGCTCTTCTGCTCCACCCTTGAACACAAACAAAAAAAACGTTAGCATTTTTAGTTGAGAATTAGTAAAAGGTTTTGGATCGAGTAAGTCTGAATTGATGTTTGGAAGGAATGCCCACTGTCCACAGAACGACTGAAAAAATTGTGGCTACTTACAAATGAAAGCAGTAGACTTGACCGTAAATAGATTCCAGTCACAAACAGGAGGAGCCTCAGGATGCCAAACCGCACTCGATGATGGATAATGAAGTGCTGAAATGGAAATATTGAAACAAGTGTGAGTGGGGCTGTACTCGATAGCCGGAATAGAAAAGGAAATTTAAATAAGATAAATGAAACATTGTAGCACATACATTTTGGTCATGAGAGGACACATTCGCAGAAAAAACAAAAACATAAAAAGCAGAGTGTTTCACACGAACTAAACAAATACTGTCTGCCCTTAAGTCAGCATGTCAACTGCAAGTCAACTAAACATTTACCTAGTCAGTAGTTGGTAGCATGACTTCACCGTCGTGAAATGTCCAACATGTACAGCGCGTTTAAAAATTGTCATAATCTGAAATAAGAATGAACTTTTAATTGAATAGATAAAGATCTACACACAGAATAAACATAGAATCTCTTCTAGAGAGCTTACCTTGTGCACTTCAGAAAGTTGAGGTCACTCCTTGTCTAGTCTTTTACAACCAAGCAGAAGACACAGCGAAGCGGCTTGAGAATCCACAGATATACATGCACATGAGACTGTAACACATCAAACAGACTGTCATTAGCAACAAATTTGTAATCAATGACACTGGTTTTCACATATTCTTTAGTAACATAGTATCCAATCCATGTTTAACTCGCCATGTTGTTTTGACCCAATGTTCACTTGGCAATAGTAGAGTAACACCTTTCCCCCACAATTTTAGGTTAGGGCATACAGCAGGGCAGGAATTAACTTGATTTGAAAGGAGAGATGATGAAATAAAGCGAACACTCCATGCCAAATCTGTTTCAGTGCTACATGCTGCACTATCTTCATGAACCTTGCGGACCACTTAACCTCTCAGCCACAGACAGTAAACAAATGTTGTTTTTTTCCCTATGTAAGAACAACACGGTACTCTGACACATTTCAGAAGTCACAAACTAACTTTAGAAGCGCAATGTGACTTCAATTATAAGTAGTCATCGAATATTTCCTTTAAAATGACATTCCGGCAATCTAAAACGAAACCAAGAGCAAACATCAACAAACTGGAAGGGGGCGGGGCCGGGGGGGGGGGGGGGGGGGGCAAAGAAGGCAGAGGTCGTCACAAAATGAGCACAGTCGACAAAATCACTATCTCGCAACTCACCTTTGATCAAAGTAGACTCCATCAGAGAAAGGCAAATTTCTTTACAATATCTTCTTCAAGATAATCTTCAAGATAACGCGGGTTGACGACGAGAAAAAGCTCGTCGCTGCGACACAACCGAGCCGACCGTGCCGAGCTAAGCTAAGCCCGGTTGAGCCGCACAGTGGTACCAGCTGCGCGGCGTTGAAATTGATTCATTACAACGTATATCAAACGCCACTAATCGAAAAAATGGCTCGTAGTGTTCTCCGCCAATGAATTTCGATTCATAATGTAGAAGATGAACCTAATCTGTTGCGTGGTGTTTCTCAAAAGTCCGTGAGTGACGGACAGACAGACAGACTCACGACGAGTGTCGTCGCGTGGTCCGTTTGGAGAAGTGGGCTCGCTACGCTCGCCAATTAGTTTCATATTTTCGGTATTTTGTGTTTAGGACTAAATGAAGGAAACCCATTAGAGGAAAATGATGGAGATAACCACCACATTGATGGTAATTTCTTTCATAGGTTTTCAATTTATTTCTTTTGACTCCAATCCTTGCAATGCTTGTAATCTTGTGCTTTCTTTAACAGCTGAGGGTCACATGCTGAATTTACAACAACAGCATGAGGATGTAAATGATGAAAACAATATCAACTTTAATGGTAAGCTTACAGTGCACATCTCACATAAACCTTTCCTGTCTCTTAATGAGTAAAATGTCATTTTTCTGTTTTATCATAATTTTTTTTCTTTTTTAACTTCCAGAACCTGCAAACAACGAGGAAATGAATGTCATTGTGGAGGAAGAATCTGAGCCTGAAGAGAATGAAGAAATGAATGCGGTGGTGGAGGAAGAATCTGAAGAAGACTTGGAAATGAATGCGTTAGGGGAAGAGGAATCTGAAGAAGACGAGGAGATGAATATGGCGGAGGAAGGAGGAGAAGCAAATCCCAATGAAGACAATGCATCACTGGTTGGCTCTGAACATAGTGTTGAAGAGGGTGTCCAAGAAATTAATTTAGGTATTGCACCAGAAAATTTAGGCATTGACCCAGAGAGTGCATCTGAACACAGTGCTTCAGATTCCGAACAAGAGGACGATGAACGTGGTCAGAATATTGATGATCAGCCGCTTTATGATGGTGCCCGAGTAACTTTCAGACAAAGTCTATTGGCAATTTTAAGCTTTGCTTTGAAACACAAATTAACTGGTGTTTGTATTGGTGATTTGTTATCTTTACTTGAATTGCATTGTGCTGGTGACAATATTGCTCTGCAGACACTTTTTAAGTTTAAAAAATACTTTTCTATGATCGGAAAAGAAAATATCAATCGTCATTATTATTGTTCTGTCTGTCAGGTTGTATTGGCGAGTGAAGATGCTGTGTGTGAGCAATGCAATGGCCAACATCCTGTAGAATTTTTTATAGGTTTTCCACTCATTAGTCAGTTACAAAGTATGTATATGAGACCTGGATTCAGGGAAGCTTTACAATTCAAAACAACCAGAGTCAAAAAGAATGTGGAGAATATTGAAGACATTTATGATGCAGCAATTTATCAGGAGCAAGTAGCAAATGGTTTTCTCTCTAATCCAGACAGCATCAGCTTCTTTATGTATTTTGATGGAGTCTCCATTTTTAATAACTCCAAATTTTCTATCTGGCCATTGTACTTGTCTATTAATGAATTGAGGTACAAAGAAAGAGTGAAAAAGGAAAATATTTTATTGGCAGGACTCTGGTTTGGCAAAGGAAAGCCAAATCCAAATTTATATATGTGTCCTCTGTTTCAAGAAATGAGAAATTTTGAGAATGAAGGTGTGGACTTTCAACTACCTTATAATGGAAGTGTTAGAGTCAGGGGTAAAATTATTGGTGCTGTGGCTGACTTGCCTGCAAAAGCATTATTCATGCGGATGGTTCAGTACAATGGCATCCATTCGTGTTCCAACTGTATGTCAAGTGGAGGCCGTTTTGATCTTGGTGGAAGTACAATTCAGGTTTATCCTTATACAAGGCAGTTAGAGCTCAGAACCAATGGGGATATGGTTAACTTTGCCGAGATGGCTGTCATTGCTCGTCAACAAGACCCAGACGCCACTATTTATGGAGTAAAGGGTCCAACTTATCTGTATTCCTTGTTGCCAGACATGATAAATTGTATGGGATCAGATGTTATGCATGGAACTTTTTTGGGTATAATGAAAACCAAGTTGGACCTGTGGTTTGGTAGTGAACATTCTGGTAGTCCTTATAATATTTCTGCTAGTGTTAACCTTGTCGATGCAAGGCTCAAGAGAATCAAACCACCTCAGTCCTGTCAAAAGATACCTCGTAGCATCAAGAAAGAGATAGCTCTGTTCAAGGCAGCGGACTATAAATTGTTTATGTTAATATATTCACTCCCTGTTTTGCTAGGAATTCTACCAGCTGTGTACTGGGAGCATCATTGTAAGTTGGTGTCTTCTATTTCTTTATTGAGTCAGGAGAGTGTTTCTCATGAACAAATTGATGTAGCTGAAGAACTGTTGCACACTTATGTGAAAGACTTTCAGCAGTTGTATGGCATTCGGTATGTAGGCCTGAATGTCCATCAGTTACTCCATCTGAGCACCGTTGTAAGAAATCTGGGTCCATTGTGGGTGTATTCTTGCTTTTTCTATGAGAGCCTAAATGGAGATCTGACAAAGTTGGTCCATGGAACCAGACACTCAGCACTGCAGATAAGCACATCCTGTTCAGTTCATAGGAATCTTCCTATTTTCATTGATAGCATGGACGATTGTGAAGCAAAAGTCTTGTGTATAAAATTTCTTCATCCAGGAAACAAGCTGAAAATTACTGAAGTAATTGATGCTGTCACAGGTGTTGTAGGAAAGTACAAGAAATGTAATCCTCTTCCTGAAAGAATGTCAAGATTGTTGGAGGATGAATTAAACATTGTTGGTGGTACTTGCAAATATTTTTTCAGGCTAAAAAAGAAGGGTGTTGTGTACAGTTCTGAGACTTATCTGCGCTCAAAAACAAGGTTATCATGTTATGTAGAAATATTCCATGAAGGGATTCCATACTTGTGCATAATAAAATCTTTCATCAAATGGTATGCTTGTGATGAAAATTGTCCGGTTGTATGTAATGATTGCCAAAAATGTTTCCTTTGCATTGCCACAACCTATGAAAGGATTTTGTGGGAATTGCATGACAATGGCCATGATGTAGCCCATATTTGTAAAGTCACTCCCACCAATGATGATCGTGTATTTATGGTTGACTGTATCAGAAAAGCCTGCTTTTACTTACCCATTGATGAAAACGAGTACTTAGCTGTTCCAGTTAATTCTCTGGAAGTTGAATAACTCTGTGAAATGGTATCGCTTTGCTAATAAATGTGATTTACAAGCAATTGTGATAAAAAAATCGGGATACATGTGTATAAAGGTTGCTCTTGATGGGCAGCCCAATAAATTATAATTCTTTTTATGGAACAACCAGTTTTTACCCTTTCTTTCACTGACATTAATCCCATACTCTAAACACTAAATTTTTGGGTTTCCTTGATTTCTTCTAAACTAAGTGTATTTAGTGACTAAAAGTAATTTATTATAGTCATAAATATGAGCAAGGGAATGTACACAAGTTTGAGAGGGGCAGCAGTGGATGGAGTTGGCTCTCATTGTGGGACTTGGACATAAGTGAAACAGAAGACAAATATAGGGTTTCTTTTATTTGTTTAATTCATTGGAGCACAGAAGATAAACTCTCATAATATTTATCTTTAATTTGTATCCCTTGCTGTCACAGACAGCAGAGGCAAAGGCGAAGTTAGTAGTATAGATAGTATCAAATGAAAATCTAAGGGAGGCAGAAGCTTCAGATATCGAGAGTGTTGTGAGCGGTGAACCCTCCCATCATGAAGTGATGGGAGCATGAGACAAGGGCGGCCCTTGTCTCGCAAATTGGAGGGCTGCCATGGGAAAACATGTCAGCCCTTGAGAGTCATAATTATTTGAAACCATAAACTAATAGTATGAATAAATAAATCAATTTATAACACAAATAATCATAAATAGTTATTTCTCCTCTTCATATCTGTAATGTACGCACTATTGTCTGTTTTGAAAACAAAAGACATTAGTGTTACTGTAAGACATGTATAAATTTTATGATTTCATTGCTATTTGTGTCTGACATCAAAATCTTATAACTGTTATCTTTAAAAAATTCAATGGTGGTAATAATTGTAATTCATTGGCACTCAAAGTGGCATAAGCCCCAGAACACAATTTTTCTTCAAATGAGGTTCTTTGGCGCACCTAATGTCTAACGGTGACTTCAGGTCAACATTAGATTCTGTCCCAAGGCAAAATGCAGATAATCACCCAGCTACATAGTTAAACGTAGACACAATACTTTCCACATTCACTGCTCTCTTCAGACAGTGTAATGCGAACATATTGTACAGCAAAGTGCTTTGGCATCACGCATCCATTTTCATATGGGTAATAACACCACTTGACACTTATTATTTACATGAAATTGTTACCATTTCACTTCATCACAAAATATAACTAACCAAACCAAAAAGAATAATTTCAACTGACTGATCACATTATACTGACACATTGTGAGGAAGTTTAAAAAATCTAATAGCAGGTGCAAAAATGATGACATCAGTGCTGAGTAGAATCTGGACACAAGAGGGCTCACTAAGATGTACAAAAGAAAAATAATTCAAAATGCTTTCTGCCTTCCACTTCTTCAGAAGTAACAGCAGTCTTTTTTATATCTTCCCGGCCACAAAAAGATCTGTAAGAATTTAAAAAATATTAAAATCTTTTAAAACTTTTTCAATGGGTACGCTGCTTGCATATTAATGGAAACAAATATAAAAGTGTCAAATTATCACACATGAAAAGCAGACCAAACTTTGAAAAGAGAAAGAGAGAAAAAAATAACTTACTGATATCAAAGAGAGAGGAGAGTGAAACTAGATGCAGTCTGAATCTGGAGGAGCGTTAGGCCCATGTAAACTTGTACATGGATTCACGTCTGGGACGAGGACACAGCAAAAACTGAAGACCTAAAAAATGAATTAAAAAAATAGTGTTAGTTCACAGAACATTACTAAACAATGTCATTGAATATAGGGCGGCATCATTTGTCTCACTATTCACCTCTCCTACTCATAAGTAACAGTTCTAATAATAGTTGGTCAAAAATATTTGGTTTGATTTGCTAGTGCAGGTGGCAAAGTTGTGTTAGTCAACAAGATACTACGTTGTACCATACCACTTGAAGCCACTTATAGAAATAAGCCACAGAAAAATATTCTACATTTCATTCTGTCTAGTGTATGCATTAAAAACCTTATGCGATACAAAGTAGTATCTCGTACACAACTTTGCCAAAGTTCCAATAACCTGGACTAACAAACCAAAGTAAATATTTTCAATCTACTGTTTCTAGTACTTACAAGTAAAAAAGAAGAAAGCTTATAGTAATCAAGGAAAATGGCGAGTAACAGGAAGAAGTCCGAAGCTGAAGCAGCGTGGGCACAGGCATGTAGACATGCATACAGATATTCACGCCTGAGTTACAGGGCACAGCAATGAACAACTGAAGACCTGAAAAACAAAAACAAATGTTAGATGAAGGCACTATGAAATCAAAAAATATATTCACGCTTGCAATCAAATGCTAACTGAAAGTTTGACAGTTCTGCATTATCATCTCACATAGAACTAGAGCCATATTGAGTGAACTTGCTCAAGCAGACAACGATTTCAAGGTTATTGGACAGCAAGCCACTCTGGATGCATTTAAATGTTAACATGCTGAGAGCATGGACACAGTTGCAATCATTGTTTAAATGATAAAGTAGCCTTTGGATTGCAATGTTGATTAAAGCCAAGCGGACAGAAACAATGTCGCGATTGTCTAGCTGCTAGCACCAGGCTGAAGCAGACAGGATAGGAATAGGAGGACCGGTATTTACGAAGGGTAAAGCTTAACGCCTATAAAGCGGTCGGATTACTCACCACGATACGCACGGAAGGATATAGCTGATCAATTCTCCATTCTCCATGGTCAATCGTGATCTCGCTCAAAAAATTTCAAGTCGTTACCGTCGGTACCTCCGAAAAACACAAACTTTCGATTTCGATAGTCGACTCTCGCTCTCTCGCTCGCCCGTTCGACTTCTCGCAGGGGCAGGTTAGGCCACCTTTCTCACACCGGTGTGGTTCGAGCGTGTTTGCTGGCCTACCTGACAGGCGCTACACATGCACCAGCATCAGCCGGACCTGTGCAATATCTCAGAAAGTATTCGAGGTTTACCCCATCAAAAGAAGGACGTTTTAAAGTGTGCTAAATTGGCATAGAATTACCCAAAAGCGGGTGTCTGCGTCCGGTACCTACACAGAACCTGAACGCACCGTGTTGACACCTATCTGTCGCTACAAACAGGAACGTGTACATGCCATAGCTACAATTTATTTACTCATTTTATTTTTTAAATGATAGACAGCAGTGTACCAGTTTTGATCGGGCTTGTCTCGGCAAACCCGGCGAGGCCCCCAAGCTCGGGCAGAATTTGGAGTGCCCGAGCAGTCCATCGGGCGACCGGACTCTTATGGGGTAACCCGGTGGAGTCGGAGTCAAATCCGGGCATGCCCTGGTCGGGCCTTCTCGGGCTCGGGCTCGATCCGGAACATGCCAGGGCTTGGTTCGGAACAGCCCGGAGTGGTTCGGGCTCACTCGGGCTATGTTAGGAATAGGATTCGGAACGATTCATTTTACGGGATTGTACAAGTGCTCCACAAGCTCATGGCAGAGCAACTGAGGGAGTGAGAAAAGAAAACTTACATAATACAGAAAAACAATACCTGAACATTGGAAAAGAAAGAATGAGAAGTTGCTTACTTCAAAGGAAGGTTTAGTCAACCTGAAATGGCGACGGAAAGTTGGGTCCGACATAATGAGATACTCGTCCACATCCACCGTGACTTTCTCCCACACAAACCCTTCATCATCTACAATTAAGGTTCAGGAAGCAAAAGATTATGATAATTCCATACGTCATCAACACGTTCAAAACAATAAACACTACCTTCATCCATCATGTCGTTCCAAACATGGTTCACCACGATGTTTGCCACTTGAGCTACGGCCCCAATGTCCATCTTCGCAGCAACACGGCGAAACCAAGGCGAAACGAACGAACTAAAAGTCTTCGCTTATTTAACGCTGGACACAGACAACCCAACCAAACCAAAACAAACGCAACATGTTTCCGCACATGCACATCAAACGCCAAACGTCTCAGTTGCATCCGATGCCAGATTCAGACACCATTCGCGTACCCCCCTCCCCACCGCACCCACATTTGGATTCGCCTGTAACATTCTGCTTTATGTAGTTTTAATTTATTTTTCCTCATTTTCTTACGATCACGTCATTTCAAACGCGAATATTGCAAATTCCGTTCAAAACGTTTGAAAATAGCGCTGCGATCGATCGCTCGATCGATCACTCGATCAAACATCGCTTAAAGAGATAGCCTCGAGACGTAGCAGCGAGGCGAAGCCGGACCAGCCGGCCGGCCGCCGGCCGCCACCGATCACGCGTGGTCGGTGCGACTTGGCTAGGCCGGGCGAGGCCGGGCGAGCCGAGTGCGTACCGAGTCATTCAAACCGAAGCGTGCCTTGGTTCGTTCCTCTCTCTCTCTCTCTCGCACATTTGCCGTCCGTCCTAGCCGTGGTCGGACCGACCACGCCGACCGGTCAGAGCGGCCGGGTTTGCGGAGCTCTGCCCTCCGGCGGGACTTCCTGCTGTACACATCCTCTACAAGGCCGTTTGCGCCAACCAATATTTTGGCTCTGCTGCGTTGTAAGTCCTCGTCCTGGCAACACGCGCGTAACTATAATGCCTGCCTTACAGTCCTTTTAACACGCCTCCTTTCTCCTTGCAGATTTGATGCCACATTGTGAAGCCGGCCGACAGGAGGACTCCTCGGAGTTCCTCCAAACCCTGCTGGCCGGTCTTCTCGACGCCCTGCCGGGCTTCACAATGGGGCAGGAGATCACCACCCGTAAGTAAAGGGAATCAGAAGTGAAGGAAATCGGTCTTGGACAGGAGTTAATTGCTATTGATTGTGCCCATTGCAGAAACCTGTTCCTTTTGTGATACGCTGAACATAAGTACCATGCCATCCTGGGGAATCCTCAACAGCGAGGATTCCACTATGGAGGAGAGCTTTAGACCCAGGGAAAGACATGGCCTGTGCCAAGATTGCTTAGGATTGACCCCAATGGTGGTCAGCCGTACATACACGGCACCATCGATATTTATCGTGCACTTCAAACAGTAAGAACCTCGGTAAGAACCCACACATTACCCGAACTGGGTCGGAAAATATGTCGTGGGGCGGGGCTATGTCTCGTGTTCCCTGTTGTCACTTAGCCGTACGCAAAAGTCTGGCGTTGTTCAGGCCGATACTACTGATAATACTGCCGCTTAGACTTAGGTGCCCACATTTACCACGCGAGCGGTTTTCCTGCCATTCCCGCAGCTCATTCTGACAATCGATCTGCTTGTTTCCAGTTTCCTTGATGCGCACACCCGATCCCACCACCGTATCATGCCGTAAGCAGCTGTTCAGCTTGGGGGCGGCCAAGCTGAACTTGTGGGAGTCCTACTGCATACAGGCCTGAGCCCAAACAGCGGGCACTACAGGGCGGCCGTGCCTACCAGGGACGGCTGGGCCCTGCCGGACGATGACCAGGTAGGCGGGCGGCCGGGGGCGTTCGCCGGTGGGTATCTCTCGTGTGCTAAGCGAGATGCTTTGTTGTAGGTGACCGACTGCCACGACCAGCCGGTGCCAGAAACCGCATTTGTGGCTGTCTATGCCACCACCGCCACAACGGTGACCACCACCGCCACAAAGGCGACCACAACCGCCACAAAGGCGACATTAACAACCTAGAGTGGATTGGCCAGTTTCCTGCTCAGTTGATCCTGCTAGCGGCCCAGGTCTTTTTGACCCATGCCGTTAAAAGTGCCATTTCTAATGGAGAGTTAAATACGCGCGTTACGTGTGCTAGATGGCAGTATTAATATTCTAGTTAACTATGTGTCAATAGAGCAGACACCTCTCCGCGAAAGTAAACTGGACAATCTTATCAAAGAGCTTGTACATCAACGCACAGTCACTAGAAGATTAATAACTGCGGTTTTACCATAATCCAAAGGCAACGGACTTAAGAAGAGTGGCATTCACATTGCAAATGCAAAGTTCTTCTACGGGTTTGAGTACCTTGGAGACCAGACGACGACGACATCGACCCTCGGAACGGGGAAAACACCGCTTCTCCATTGCTCTCACATCGATCGTTGGTGTGACATTCTACGTATGATTGCCGCCCCGTCCTGCGCTCACGGTGATGCAGGGAGCTGTCCGTCCTAATCATGTGACTTTCCTTTGAGTCTTTCATATAAAATAATGTAATAATGCAATAAAACTCCTAGGTGTGAAGACCAACCGCTACGTGTTGTTGTGGTTTGTCTGCTTTACCGACAGCCACACTCTGACAGCTCATTAACGAGGGAATTCAAAAAGAAGAAGACAAAATTTTATAGTACATTGATACAATTTATTTGTACGATTTCGATGAGAGTTTGCAAAATGTACAGACTTTCAAACGTAGCCGTCGTGAGTCGACTGTACTTCCCTCCCGTCCCGAATTTTTCATCCAACACCATGACGACGGGTGGGTAAACAAAACAATTGAGGACACCGACGTCGGTTTCATCGGTTTTGAGTTGTGCGCGAAAGTTTTGATTGTGGTTGTGACGTGCAGAAATTGGATGATGAAGGTTCTTCAAGGAACAGCTTATCAATACCATGGAGTGTTTAAAAATGCTGGGAAGCAATGCTGTGCAATGAGTGTGGTAGCTTCATGTCATACTCTTCAAAAATTGCCAACCAAGTGAACCAGCCAACGAGTGCTTGAAAGTAAGATTTATCAACGTTCTCATGCCTCATGCCTGCCCCTGACGTTGAAAGGAGTTAGTTCTCCTGTCATTCAATGTGAGCTGAGAATAAATATTTTTAAGTTCATTGGATTGAGGTTCGGTCGGTAGTTCCGTGCCTAGCCGACAGAGCGCGCTATCGTCGACCTCCGACAAACTTTTTTTATTGTTTTTACCCAAAAAATACATTCTTTGATAGAGAATCATTCATTCATATTTCTTCTTCACACTTCTCACTCCTTCTAAAGACACTTCAAACCATCAGTACAAAACAGGTCGGGCACACTGACACACAGGTGCACATGACACACACTCATACACTCTACACATACAGACGTCACGATGTATAAACAAGTAAGACTAGAGACAGGCGTTCCGCGGCAATGTCTGATCGAGATGTCCCAGTCTGCCGTCGTGCGTCACAGCATCTCCATTCTCAGACCACCACCTGCCACACTGTCTCCAAAATGTCACCAGTGACACCTTGTCCAAGTCCACACTGAAACCAAGTGAAACCTTGTCCAACACAACCGAAGACCTTCTTGCCCGTGGTATAGTCATCACTTTGGTCCGGCACTAGGCAAGGAAAGTGCCGGGAAAGGACAATCCTTCATACAACTTGTCCACCTGCCCAGTTCCGCTCATGGCCTATCCAGAAAATGACTCTTCTGCTAGTTGATGTGAGTATAACCCTCTTGAGTTTTGTTTAATGGCCCAGCTCAATCTACATGCCATATCCCATGCAAAACCCTACCTTTAAGTAAGGCTTAAACCTGATATTAACCCCGTTGTGTTTATGACATGGTTTACAATTTGCAATAAACTATCGGATATCAGTTTGCATTCCAGGCCTCTAAAGGAATCGTTGCATATGAGCTACTGTTTTGGTTAACTTCTCCCAGTTGCTCGTGATAATGCTAATAGTATTCCATACATACTTTGATGGTAACACTAATTGATATTGTATCTTTTCAGGATCCCTGGTAATATGCTCATACTTGCTGAATAACAACCCATTCTTAACTGCAAGTGACTTGAACTGGTGCCAGAGTGTTCTAGTCTTGTTACTACATCCACAAATGTCTGGAAAATTTTGACGTTTTCCATTTTCAACTACAATTTTTATAGGCATGTCAAGCCTCTGTTCTTTTCTTAACTCATCTGAGCTGATTCCATCTGCGGCTATGAAAGTCCAGTAAACCATGACATTTTGCAGTGACAGGTAAATCTGGCATTTGCTTAACATCTTTCAAAAATGGTGTCATGATAAAAATCTTATTAATGAATGGAGACAAAACAGTACTGATGCATATAGCTACACCTCATAATGAAAGGAGAGAAGTTAGTATAACTTATCATAATATTGTGGGTTCACGTTAATCTTGAAGGCTGTGTATGTAGTTCTAAAATGAAAATGGTTGACTTTACTAAGTATCTTGGAATAACGATAGATTTAACTTTTAGTTGGAAAAACCAAGTTGATGCTCTTACTTTAAAACTAAGATGTTGCCTTTATAAACTCCGTATGATGAGTGACTGTGTACCATACAGAATACAGAATTCTAAAGTTAGGATACTTTGCTCTTTTTGAATCTGTTAGGGTGGGTTTAGACTGTGAAGCTGACGGTGACGCTGACGGCGTTGATCAGTTGTTTTGGGTGCGTTCGTGACGCTGGCACTACATGGGGCACCTAGATTTTTGTATTTACGGCGCGAATATTGTCAAAAATCAGAAGAATCCTCGGGGCATTTCCAACGTCAGTGGTAAGAACGCACCCAAAACAACTGATCAACGCCGTCAGCATCGCCGTATTTAGCCTCTCTAAACTGATATGCTGCCTTGCTGTCAAAAACTAGGACGGCTCGTCACGTACGTCTCTGTTTCACAGAGAATCCCGACGACAAACGTCCACGGCAACAGTTCTTCACGTTCTACCAAAACACTTGCGATGGTTTAGACGTGTGGATAGAACGCCAAGATAAACTACTGACCCACCCCGGAAATACTTTCCGAAGGACTAGGAAAAGTTTGCGAATCCTTTTCATAAATATATACTACATCCTGGCGGTGGCCAATGTTTTTATTGTTGTCCAGTCCAGCCCCATCCACGTGCACCAACATAACAAAAAAAACAAAACAGTATCGTTTTCGCAGGTGCGTTTCACAGTTGTAGTTGGCATCCGGCGTTAACAATCATTTTGTTTGTTGTTACAATATAACGATGTGGATGTTACCTCCGTGTAGCTAACAGTTTACATAGGTTTGTTTCGTAAAGCGCTGAAAGATATTAACAGAGTAGGGCATAGCACCTTATGAAAAATTTGTCCGGGCGGATAGAGCCCCCCCCCCCCCCCTCCCCCTATCTCTGCCGGGGCTGCCGGGCCGGGCGTTCCCGCGATCAGGGAGCGCTTACAAAGTAGGCAACCCAAGTCTGTGCAGTCAGAGTTCAATGAAAAGCGCGCATTTGGCGTGCAGATTTAGAGTGTTATTGCCTCTTTGTAATGTTAAAAACACACAAACGTCTGTCACGTGGCGTGTACAGATCTTCTATGCACAGAATGTTGTGTGCACGGAGCGTCTGTTACTTTCACTCAGAAAAAAACTGTGCACAGAGGGGTCTGTGCTGGTTCTGTGCTAAAACGTTCTGTGTAGTTTCTGTGATTTGGCACATAATTTTTTACAGTGATCGTGCGAGGCTATTTGGCGATCTTGCTACTTGCGCATGTGTCAAAGACCGGCAGGCGGCAGGCGGGGAAGCACAAGCTGGGACTCCAGAATAAACTGAACTAGAATTTCAATCGATCCACGCAGCACGCAGCAGTGTCTGTTAGAAAAGTTTCCTCTCGTTTTTTGTTGTGACGTTTTAATTTTCCAGGCAAGGCAGGCACGGCAACGCCCCGACACCCATCCCCCCTGACGGTCCTGGATGAGGAGTAACGCCCCGACACCCCCAAGGGGCGAATCACTAGCGTAATCATGTGTACAAAATTCTAGAAATTTTGAAGAAGAAAGTGATAAAAATTGCGAATTTGAAGTTGGACTTGGACTTTATGCCGAAAAATAGTACCTACACAGGCTGAAATGGCCAGAAAAGCAATAAAATTCTAAAATTAACAAAAACTACGGGGTGTAATCCGACGAAATCCTGAAATCTGTGTACACATTTTAAATGAGTGGTTGTCCCCTCAGACCCCCCCCCCCCCCCCCTGGCGATCCTGGCGGAGGAGCAACGCCCCGCCACTCCTCCCCCAGGCAGAGGAGCAGCCGGCACCGCCACATTTTCATATCAAAATGAGAAGGTGACTGTAGTGTCAGAATGTAGTCATGATCAACAGAACTCTAATAATTTAGACTTGCTCAGAAATTGATAGTAGGTACATAAAGCGGTAAATGTGTACGAATATATGAGACTGGATTCTCTGTAGGACAGCAGCAAAGCAGCACACTAGCCAAGGTCAGGTCACCTATGAGCTGAACGAGAAAGTGCTGCTGAATTGTTATCATAGATGTATCTAACTTGGGTCTGTATGAAAGACTTGGCCAACTTGCTTATGAAATCTCACAAGACTTACACTACACAACTTCATAAAGCTGTATAAAAGGATGGAAGGAATGGTTTTAAACTATCTTCCGAAAATGTTGCAAATTGTTAAGAATTTCAGGGAGTTTTGATGAATTCTGATGTGCGTGCACTATAAACAGCAGTTAGTGTGTTGTGTCTTTAAGCTTCTTTTTAAGTAAACACTAATATTCATCACCATGAGCATGTTCATTGTCACACACTATTGTCATTCCATCATCATACAACACAGTGTTAGCATATTTTTAAAATGATAAATGACAAAATGATAAAATACCTAATTAAAACTCATAACGTGAGCTGTTTTAAAGCACCTGGTGATATCTGTGGCTAAGTATAGTGTGATTGAGCCTCTCAATGTACAGTCCATCTTGTACCTTAATAAATTCGGCTGTGACATAATACAAGGCACTGTGATTATATATTCCACATATCAGGCAACAAGTATGGTGACAGAATATCCAAAGTAATTATACCAAAACTTCTTAGGCTTCGAAATTTAAATACTCAAAGTTCAATAAAAAAAGACCTAAAACATTTTTAAAGGAACCAACCTGTACTTATATTATATACTTGTGATATGATTAGTTAGATAGACCTTTTTCGTTCCCTGACAAGCACTGTGCTTAGGGAGCGTTGTCGCTGTAGGCGTTTGACTTTAACACATATATTAGTGTTTTCTTATATTTTATTTTAGTATTTGTTACATTTCATTGTAATTGTATCTGCCATCAAAAAATTGTCAATAAAGCATCTTATCTTATCTATGCAGTCTACCGTCTTTAACATACAGGGTGTTTATTCTCGTTTGGGACAAAAAAAAAGGGTGGATAGGACTTGCGGAGGGGATCATTTTTCACTAATGGACTAGTGGGCGCTAACATCTAACAACGCGGGAAATTGCGATTTCGTAATGCCCGGCAGGCAACCGAGCGCGCGCTGCTGTGTTGCGGGCTGCCTGCGCCACGGCGTTGCAGCATTCGCACGCTGGGCGGCACTCGGCGGCGGCGGCGTGTCGTCTGCTGGCGCTGTCCGGTGACTGCAGACGGCACACCCGCCTCTGTCCGTTCTGGCTTCTGCTGCACCGAGGTGGCTGATGATAAGCTCGCTCAGCCAAAAGTCACGGATGGTCACAGGGGGAGGGGGGGGGGGGGATGGTAGCTCGCGCGCGGAAGCTAAGCTCGCGGAGGTTTTTGTGCAATTGTGGAAAAATGTTGCGGTTTGGATGTGCCCTGAGCGGGTACTGCTCCGCGTACATCCTCTGGGCTCTCCTGGCCACGCCGTCCGCCTGGCCATACACAAAGTGCATGTCCGACAGCTCCGCTCTCGTGAACCTCTCCATCGTGCTGACCGGAAGGTTGGAAGTGTTTGTGTTTCAAGCGAGCTTATCATCAGCCACCTCGGAGCAGCAGAAGCCAGAACGGACAGAGGCGAGTGTGCCGTCTGCACTCACCGGACAGCGCCAGCAGACGACACGCCGCCGCCGCCGAGTGCCGCCCAGCGTGCGAATGCTGCAGCGCCGTGGCGCAGGCAGTCCACAACACAGCAGCGCGCGCTCGGTTGCCTACCGGGCGGGCGCGAAAGCTCATTACAAAATCGCAATTTCCCGCGCTGTTAGATGTTTGCGCCGACTAGTCCAGTAGTGAAAAATGATCCCCTCCGCAAGTCCTATCCACCCTATCTTTTGGTCCCAAGCGAGAATAAACACCCTGTACTTACATTAAATACTCTATTTACATTATTTGGCTGGAAGTGATAATATGCACTTGCATATTAGTGTCTGAGAACACTTCCATTAGAGATTGAATCGACCTTAGGTAGTTAAACTGATCTCTACCACAAGAAAACGCAGGCATACACCACTCACAACTTTTAGAAAACTCTAACCAATTCTTAAAATGGAACAGTACCTGTTTGACTTGTGCTGCCGGTTTATGAAAATATCACATTAATAATCATTGTTTGTCCTGTCCACACAGGTACCACCCCAGGACAAGTTCTATCTCTTGAAAGGAACTGCTCTCTTACATTGAATCTTCAATCAATTTCTTAGGCCAGACCTGCGCCCATTTTACTATCCCAGCTCACAGCCTGGACCAAAGGTGGCCTAGCTTTACTATCATAGATTGATTCCCTCATAGAAAATTACCTCGAGTCTATTCATATAATCTACTTGTACAATTTGCGCTAACTTTACAGACACTGCTGTTTCAGTAGTGTTGACAAAGGGATCGTCCATGAAGGATATCCGGGTTTTCAGGGGGGGGAGGGGGGAGGGGGTCCAACAAACCTAGGTGGACGTGAGAGAGGAGGGGGTCGTACAAAAATATGGACGTGCACACCACCAAATAATGCTATTTCTCTGGAATCACGAAGCTTCTCACCTAGTGCGTCTCTCAGATGCCTGGTATCTTCGAAATTGCATACAGTCACTCTGAACACGCTCTCTTTCAGAAAAGTAACCCCATTTATAAGCCAGAGACTATATATTTACACAGATGACACTTTTTGAAAACCGGACGTCCAGGGGGTTGGGGGTTCTCTAAAACCGGACATGGGTGGACGAGAGGGGGAGGGGGTTAAAAGTGTCTGATAATACCGGACATCCTCTATGGACGCCGCCAAATGCTTCCTTTTCTTTCTAATATATTTATAACAATTCTCATGGTCTGCGACTAAAGGCATCTGCATGTCCAATGCTAATGCTAGTTCCTTTTACAGGCTACAGATAAGGAGCCAGTTTCTCCAACCATCTGGCCACCATAGCAGCCGTTTGTTTTATTTTCAACTTCTCCGACACTCTAAAAGCAGCGTGATTTGATTTTACCAAGAATGGTGCACCGGCTAAGTAATGATTAAATGCTTTTACTGACCTAACCCAGTGCTGCCAGATGTGGCGTTTTACCGCCAAACTGGCGGTTTTTGAAAATGCTCGGCGGTTTTATCTTTGAGTTGGCGGTAAACCACAACCCAGAAAGACAAAAATCAAAGTCCAACACATCCAACTTCTATTTTGTTTACTGCCCTTGGCAGCACCGTACAGCTGTCACCTGTTTTCCTTCCACTGCCAACCGTCGGCGACTAATTGATAATGATTATGAATAGTCTGCTACAGCAGTTACCTGATATTAAAGAAAGCGCATTTCTACGCCATAGTATGCCTCAGTTCGTCTTTAGAAACTCCTGAAATTCACGCATTTACCACAATTTACTTTAACATAGGCCATTTTCAAATTTCTAGCGCGATTGCGATTAAGCGCGTGGCGGCAAACTCGGCGGGTTCAGGCAGCCAGTTTGGCGGTTGTTGCGTTTTCCACGCCATCTGGTAGCGGTTTCCGCCTTTACGGGTCTGGCAGCACTGACCGAACCAGTGCTAACAATTCACGGCGAGTTGCACAATAATTTCTCAGTACTGGGTTCAGGACTATTGACCAATATGCTATAGTAGTTTCTTTCCCATTTTTTTCCTGAGTTAGTACAACCCCTATTCCAGTTAAACTAGCATCAGATGTCAAAGTCAATGGGCCCCTGTTAACATGTGGTGTTGCTAAGGTTGGAGGTGAAGTTAATTCTTTCTTAATAGCCTCAAAAGCTTCTTCACACCAATGACAAATTTACTTTTGCCTTCATTAACTCATACAATGGAGCTGCTTTGGTCGCTAAGTGAGGAACATATTTAGTACCTGTAATTTACTAATCCCAACCAATATGTCAATTCTTTTTGGTCATTTGGTTGCCCACTAGAGAACCATATTAACTTTATTGTAATCAGTCATTATACCCAACTGAGAGTATGAAATTTCTTTTAGGAATAATGAACATTTCTTTGATTACCACAGGAACTCTTTGTCACATCCATTTCCATGTTCTTAGCAACGCTATTTCGTAGTCAGTTTTCAGAACTGTTCTTACTCTGCTTTCCACGACAGGTCTCAAAACAGTCTTTTGGCCTACTCTGACTGGACAGAAAACTTCTCCAGCCCTGAATTTCCCCTTAAGGGAAGGGCTTTGCCAATCCTAAACTGAGTTCTAATAATCTGTACTTTATCTCGAGTTAGAATCAAAAGTAGAATCACAAGCGTTTCCAAGTGTAGCATCAAAATAATCTAAGAAATCATATCCCGATATATTGTCTTCTAAATCTGCCTCATTAACATAGAAACGAAAAGCCCATTTAGCAATTATTAATTGGCTGAGCGAAAGCGAAGCCCTTACCCCACTGGCCCAAAAATGTTTTGTCTGTTTGTCTGCGTGTCTGTCCGCGCGATTTCTCGAGAACGGTTCATCGTAGAGGGCTCAAATTTTGACCACAATCTTCTTTTATCATACCGGAGTCAACCTCACATCGGGGGCACCGTAGACAAAATAGTTTCTAAGATAATTTTTACAACTGGTCTTAGATTTTATAAAATAATTAACAACGCAATTACGATAGTGACGCACGCATCGATTCCTGTTCATATTTCGATAGCACAGTGCGAGATACGAACTTGTGAATGGAATGGTTGACAAAACAGTGCCCTCTTGGGCACAAACTGGGACGGGTGGGAACTTTTAAATCGTGCAGAATTTTAGACTTGAACATGGCGACTGCCCCATCTTAAGTCACCCCAAGACTCCAGTCAAGATGCCAAAATCAACACCAGGTGCTGCTGCAGGTGCTAGCGGTCTAAAAAGGGCCTTCTTGGGCAGGAGCAAAAGGAAAAACTGCTTTAAAAGCAGTATTTTTTAACTTAAAGATGGGAACCGACCACGCTTAAAATACACTCAGGACCTCAATCACAATGCCGAAGAAGACCCCAGGTGCTGCTGATGGTGCCAGTAGTCAAAGCAGGGCCTCCTTGGACCGAAACTGGTTAGGCTAGGGTAGGTTAGGAGTAGGGTAAGTTAGAGTAGGGTTGGTTAGAGTAGGCTAGGTCAGAGTAGGTTAGGGCAGGTTAGAGTAGGCAAGGGTTGGTTACGTAAGAGAAGGGAAGGTTGAGTTACAGTTGAGCACGATTGAGTACGGTAGAGAAGTCCACAATACGGTGGGAGTAGGTGCGTCCAGCGGTTAGGTCAGAAGCGTAGCGATCCTCGCGCCTCAAGACCGGCGCCCGAAGGGACCGGCGCCCGCAGGGTGCCGTACTGACTGATTCCACACGCTCGGTGACAGCCGCCGGAAGGCCAAGGTAGGTTTACGCCAGGCGTGGAGGGGCGGAACAGTGGTTCGCGATGAGCGAAGCCTGTTACGCCACAACGCGGTCTCGCGTACGCCTACCGTGTTTTAGAGGGGGTCAGTCGTCATGTTTAAGTTTGAAATTCTGCACGATTTAGGTTTCCCTCTCGTTCCAGTTCCTGCCCAAGAAGGCCTTGTTTTGACCACTAGCACCTGCAGCAGCACCTGGAGTCGAGGTCGGCATCTTAACTGGAGTCTTGGGGTGATTTTAGATGCGGACAGTCGCCATGTTCAAGTTTAAAATTCTGCATGATTTATAAGTTTGCCCACCCGTTCCAGTTTGTGCTCAAGAAGGCCCTGTTTTGCCAACCGGCACCTGAAGCAGCACCTGGGGTCGGTTTTGGCATGATGTGGGTTTGTTTTGGACAGTTAAAGTAGTGGTCCATTTCCATGAAAATGTTCGTATCTCGCACTGTCCTATTAAAATATGAACAGGAATCGATGCGTGCGTCACCGTCGTATTTGCGTTGTTGGCTGAGCGATAGCGAAGCCCTTACCCCACTGGCCCAAAAATGTTTTGTCTGTTTGTCTGTCTGTCTGTGTGCGTGCGTGTCTGTCTGTCCGCGCGATTTCTCGAGAACGGTTCATCGTAGAGGGCTCAAATTTGGACCACAATCTCCTTGCATCATACCGGAGTCAACCTCACCTCGGGGGCATCCTACCTCAGGTGCTGCTGCAGGTGCCGGTTGACAAACCAGGGCCTTCTTGTGCAAGAACTGGAACAGGGGGCTAACTTCTAAATCGTGCCGATTTTCAAACATGAACATGGCGACCTACCCCTTCTAAAATCACCCAAAGACCCAAGTCAAGATGGCGAAATCGACCCCAGGTGCTGCTGCAGGTGCTAGTGGTCAAAACAAGGCCTTCTTGGGCAGGAGCAGGAACAAATAGAAAAACTGCTAAACAAGCTGTATTTTGAGCTTAAAGATCGGAACCGACCCCGCTTAAAATACACTCAGAACTTCAATTACAATGCCGAAAAGGACCCCAGGTGCTGCTGCAGGTGCCGGTTGGCAAAACAGGGCCTTCTTGAGCACAAACTGGAAGATGTGGGCAAACTTTTAAATCGTGCAGAATTTTAAACTTCAACATGGCCACCGCCTCCATCTAAAGTCACCCCAAGACTCCATTCAACATGCCGAAATTAACCCCAGGTGATGCTGCAGGTGCTAGGGGTCAAAACAGGGCCTTCTTGGGCAGGAACTGGAACAAGGGGGCCAAATTCTAAATCGTGCAGAATATCAAACTTAAACATGGCGAATGACCCCCTCTAAAATCACCCCAAGACTCCATTCAACATGCCGAAATCAACCCCAGGTGCTGCTGCAGGTGCTAGGGGTCGAAACAGGCCCTTCTTGGGCAGGAACTGGAACAAGGGGGCCAAATTCTTAATCGTGCAGAATATCAAACTTAAACATGGCGACCGCCCCCTCCTAAATCACCCTAAGACCCCATTCAAAATGCCAAATTTGACCTTTAGGTACCGCTGCAGGTGCTGGGGGCCAAAACAGGGCATTCTTAAGCAGGAACAAAAGGAAAAACTGTTAAAAAAAGCAGTATTTTGAACTTAAAGATGGGAACCGATAACGCTTACAATACACCCAGGACCTCAATCACAATACTGAAGAAAACCCCAGGTGCTGCTGATGGTGCCAGTTGTCAAAGCAGGGCCTCCTTGGACCGGGACCGGTTAGGCTAGGTTAGAGCAGCAGTAGAGAAGTCCACAATGAGTAGGGGAAGTTGGAGTAGGCTAGGTCAGAGTAGGGTAGGTTAGTTTAGAGTAGGGAAGGGTAGGTAAGGTTGGAGTAGGCTAGGGTAGGTTAAGTTAGAGTTGAGCACGATTGAGTACGGTAGAGAAGTTCACAATACTGTGGGAGTAGGTACGTCCAGCGGTTAGGTTAGAAGCGTAGCGTCCCTCGCGCCTCAAGACCGGCGCCCGCAGGCCGCCGTACTGACTAATTAGCCCCGCAGGGTCCCACACGCCCGGTGACAGCCGCCGGCAGGCAAGGTAGGCGTGCGCCAGGCGTGGAGGGGCGGAACAGTGGTTCGCGGTGAGCGAAGCCTGTTACGCCACGACGCGGTCTGGCGTACGCCTACCTTGTTATTAGATAATTTTTACAACTGGTCTTAGATTTTATCTTAAAAACTATTTGGTCTACGGTGCCCCCGAGGTGAGGTTGACTCTGGTGTGATGCAAGAAGATTGTGGAACAAATTTGAGCCCTCTTCTATGAACCGTTATCGAGAAGTCGCGCAGACAGACACACAAACATACAAAACATTTTTGGGCCAGTGGGGTAAGGGCTTCGCTATCGCTCAGCCAATTATTACTACTGATTGCAACGACGATGACGGGGTATATGCTAGACAGGACAACACTGCGAACGTATATTTAAGAGATCGAAGAGGCTTCTCCAGTCTTACAAGTTGCCACCAGCCTTCTTGAGAAAGGGCTAACTGCAGCAACGTACATGCTACGTACCCAAGCGCTGGTGAAAGCAGCGGCACTCTCCACTGCTAACCAGACATCATCAGACAGAGGCAAGGAGCATCGTAGTTCACGCAAGACCACTTCCATCCTGACTTATACAATTAATGGGAATGCCACGGTATTTCTCCAGAATCCTCAACTCCAGTTAAACATGTTCTCTAAGCAGACGGTGTGGAAATGGCCACGAGGATCTTGTTCAGGAGATAATTTTGCAGGTCATGAGAGGGTACGTGCCTGCCGCCGATGAAAGGGATTGCAGAAGTGAAGGCTGCACAATCCAAGTTGAGGGCAACAATATTCTCGGCAATGTCATTACTGTTGACATTTACAAGTCATATGACCCCAATCTTAAAGTGCAGCTGAAGAGGTCCCTTCTCAACTGAAGATAGGGAACAGAAAATGTGCGCTACTAAGCATGATTAGCCACACACCTGGACATTATGTAGCTCCTGTGGGAAGGCTGAATGGGAAGTGGGAAACACATAATGATATACACAAAAAGGTGGACAAAAATGTGAAGCCTGATTTAAGTGTAAGACCTGAGCTGTTAATTTATTACGGCAAGCCAAATTAAGTGAAAGTGAGGCACGTACCGATCTCGAATTGCTTATGTGTGACTTCAGAAACTGTATTTTTCTGCAGCAAATTTTCTATAAGTTGTTATGTCATAGAAATTGGTAAGTTGTGTTATGTGAGACAGATTTTATTTTTAGTGTAGGTGTGTAGTGCCCGAAACATTCTAATTATGTATTTTAATTAGTGCAAAATCGTATATGCCCCAATTTTAATCTCACTGTCACTACTTATATCACTGCCAAGTGTGATGTTAGACACATTGTAATTTTAGTGTCAATATTAACATAGTTGTTATATGTGTCGACTTGTATGTTTAATGCAAGTTATTTTATTAATACCCAATTGTGCAATACATTTAAATTTTAATTAAGCAGGACATTTGTTCAACTGAATTGCCCACCCAACTGACCGTATAACCTATTTTTAACGAACCATACTTCAATAAATCATCACCTGCTGTAGAATAATTTGAAACAAACCAGGAAGAACATTAATCTGGCCATTTTTGGTCACTTGCAGGAAGCAGGTTATTTGTACCACTGATGTCGCAGAACAAAGGCCACTTAAACCAAAGGAATTGAGATCAGCAATAATGTAGGTCCTTCGACGTATTTTCTCTCCGTGCTGTTTGGCCGCGCCCAGGAAACAGGCTTAAGTGCCATGTTAGCGATAAAACAACACGAAACAAACGCTGACCAAAGGCCATTAAAATCTTTGGAAGTGATATCAGCAATAATAGAGGTTTTTGGACGTATTTTCTCTACGTGCTGTTTGGCCGCGCCCAGGAAACAGAAATGAGTGCCTTTGTTCGAGAGTACGACACGGAACAAACGCGGAACAAATGCCAGTTAAATAAAAGGAATAGGGTATTCCGGAGAAAAGCTGAGCCGGAAGTGAGAAGAAGGTATGAATCAAAAAGAGCGGCAACGGAACCTGGGTGTATGGGAAATTGCGCGCGTGGATGTGCTTGTTTCCGGCTGCCGCCATTACGTGTTTCGGTCCGTGAGAATCGCCGTGGGACTAGAGCCTTTAATGTTTTCAGATGAATGCGTATATATTTTAAATTTAAGTTTATTTGTTCCTCGACGCGACCGTAATTCGGCATGCACTATCTCTATTAACGCTTTGTGTTGTAAAAACCGTTTAAAGTTTACAGTAAACAAATATACGCGTCTGCTAACCTTTGCCGACCCCCGCTCAAGCCTATTTGGATATTCTGAAAGATACTATCTTTCCCGGGACATCATGTAGAGAACTGATTAGCAGTAGCCTGAATTGATCTCGCTGTCCTGCTAGAAAGTATTTGGCGAAGTGTGGTAATTATTTTATAACTTTCAGTGTAGTCTGCACTAATGAACATGGCACGAATCAAAACACGCGCCGACAGGACACTAGCTCGTCCGCGCGCGCGATTTCTCATACCGCCTGGTTCCCTTTCCGCTCTTTTTGGTTCGTACCTTCTCACTTCCGGCTAATCCACTTCTCCGGAATACCCTGTTGAGATCAGCAACAACATAGGTCCCCTATCACAAAAGGATGTCCCTTTTTTGATCCGAAACTGTCCCTCTGAAGTCCCTCCTTTCAAATTGGAGCCAGAAATGGATTTTAGTGATGGCTGGAATCCCTCCGGAGTCCCTTTTCCTTCTGGGCCATCCGTTCTCATTGCGGTATGATGCATCACTTTGAGAGTGTTTTCGTGCTCCTACGAGTTCTAATGCTACGTAGTAGCTCTGTTTCAATAACTTTCCATTGCCGTGTGAGTGATAAAAATAGGGCGTAAATACAGTGGGCAGGGTGGAGGCTTCTCATCACTGAAAGGGAGTTCGAAGGGACTTCAGGTTGCGGTGAGTTTGGCGAGGGACAACGAAAACCCTCATTCCCCGTACGCACCCTTTTGGAACTTCCAGGGGATAAGGTATTGGAAGCACAAAGGGACTACGGGGAAAGGAACTAGAAAGGGACTTCCTTTCTCAGATTGGGGTCTTTGGGGGCATTTTCTTTCGGTACTGTTTTGTGGCACCTGGAAAATAGCCGTGGGTGAAGCTTAAGTCGCGTATCTTTTGCGTCGTTCCGTTGTTTTACTTCTTATTTGCGCAGCTACGGAGAGGAAGTTTGGCTGTCTCGCGTATCATATCGCCCCTGGCAGAAAGATGTGAAGCTTTCGGCACCGCGCAGAAGATAGGGGACTTTGAACGCGACATTCTCAGGAAAACCGAATCGACAAATTCAACAGATCCGTATCAAAATTTTGCTGTAGGCGACATTCTTTGGTAGTTTGATTACATTTTTTCTGCGAGTGGAAGTTTCTTATTCATACGTGATAACGGTGCAGAAAAAATTCGGAGCATCAGGTAGCAAGCAGGTGCTCTTTGGGAGGCAAAATGCTAGAACAAGGCAAGAGGACAATGGAAGATACGTTTTTACAATGGTGTTCATCTAAAAGGAGAAAAAAAAACAACATCAGAATAAGGAAGTCCCTTTCACGTTCCAAAACCTTATACCCTGGAAGTTTCAAAAAGGTAGCGGGGGATAAGGGTTTGCGTTGTCCCTCGCAAAACTCACCGCACCCCAAGTCCCTCCGAACTCCCTTTCAGCGATGAGAAGTCTCCGCCCTGCCCACTGTATTAACGCCCTATTTTTATCACTCACGCGGCAATGGAAAGGTACTGAAACACACAGAGCCACTCCGTAGCATTAAAACACGTAGTGATACACAAAAACGCTCTCAACGTGATGCATCATACCGCAATAGGAACGGGTGCCCAAGGATGGCCCGGAAGGAAAAGGGACTTCGGAGGGATTTCGGACGAATTCGTTACGAAGAAAATCGTTAAGAGGGCGCTATACAGACGAAAAGTTCCACCAGCTCCATCCAGCCCGGATCGGCACGGAGAAGACATACGTTCGGGAGGTTTTGGAGGCCTGGGTCTGGTGTCTGGAGGGTGTATGGGGGCGACGAGCAGTGCAAGTCGCACTGCACGCTGCGTTAGTAAATGAATGGGAGGTCATTGCCTTGTTTGCCGTGGCTGCTGCGGCTGCCGTCCGGAGGCAGGACGCCTGTGTCTTCTCTGCGAGATTCCGGCCACTCCGGCCCAAACCGACACATTTTTACCGGTCAAAATTGGACTAGAGACGCAGTTCGAAATTTTTTCCCATGTCCCAGACAACGACTAAGACAATGGACAACATCTCAAATTTACTAAATTTCAATTTGAGTTTTTGGTGTACTCCTACCAGACACCTTCAAACAGCGCCCATTCCGAAGGGTCGTTTATTGTCTATGCATCACCGGCAGGCGGGTGTGTCTTTGCCTCCTGCAGTGCTTCGAGGGACCAGATGACGGCGAGAGGAGTGGGAGGAGCAAGGACTGTTCACATGTCAAGACAACGCGGTGTTCGAGATTGACGAATTTGAGAGTCTGTCTATGAGCACGGTTGTTTTCAGAAAGGCGGAAAAGAACTTTGAAAGGCGTCTCTAGCCCAATTTCGACCGGTAAAAGTATGTCGGCTACATCGCTCAACAAAACGGGAAAACCAAGAAACGCCTGTATCCGGGCACAGATTGTCGCACAGACTCCGTTCTTAGATCACTGAACTCGGAATTTCAGCGCGAATAAAATAAGCGCAATCGTTAGGAGATACTCGAATTTTAATTTGCACGCCGAAAAGGAAGGCCATAAATTAGGCGACCCCTGTCATCCGTGCGCCGAGCTCCGGACCTGGGACAATAGACCCCAATAGACATCTGTCGCCGGGCGAGGGAGTGCGCCGGAATCTTCGGAGGCCCACACACATCCACGCAACTCATTCGAGGCCCAGACCATGCCCGGACGGGCCTCGAGGAGATTTGGTGAAATAGTCCTCTGATTTCCAATCTGTAGGCCACAATTTTCAAGATATCAGATCCGCGATAAATGGATGTTGTAGACAAAGGTTCAAATTTGTTCGCTATAGAAGGTTATTTCAGGTTAGTGATCTATGCGGCCTGTTATAAACAGTTAATAGAGGGCAAAAATGAGGGTTTTCATGCATCCAAATTTAATATTTTGAGGTGAAAATTTAAGTTTTTTTCTCTATAGCGAACAAATACAAACCTTTCCCTGCACTAAGAAGTAAACCCGGTCGCGATATCTTCAAAAATGCGGCCTACAGATTGGAAATTGGAGAACCCTGCAAGCGGGGTCCACATCGTCTGTATAGCGCCCTCTTAACCTGAGCCCGTCCCATGGAAGAGTGCGTGCAGAGATCGTCCGCGCGGCGGCCAACCGTAACCTCACAAAACAAAAACAGACATGTTTTCATAACTCAAAACTGCGATACAAATCGGAAATTGTTGCCACCGCACGTGATTCTACGTAAAAAAGGGAGTTGATCCTCAAAATTTGAAGTTTTTCTATGAACGATAATTCGGCGAACACACGTCCGACCGAACGAACATGCGGCATCAGACTATAAGCCCGGCTCCTGCCGTTTCTAAAGAAACGTGTCGGGACGGGCTGAAAAAGGGAGATCCTTATCTGATAGGGAAATTGTTTGTATTTCGAAAAAACGCGGGTTGGCCGTACCCACAGGAGGAGAGCACTGCTCACAGACTGGACAACCTTTTCAGAACAGATCAGAACAATGTGAGAACAAGTCTCGGCTGGGCTTGCAGGAGTTATCCTGACGATTTGAGGTAATTGTGACGGTTTTTTGTTTCGGTCCACCTTGTTTTGTTTTTTTTTGTTTTTGTTTTTTAAAAAAAAACGTCGTAATTTGCCCGGGCTGTCGGAACAACTTGGAGCAAAGGCGGAACATAAAGGAACAAACCGAATCACATGTCTGACTGTGGTTTCTCTGTCATTTGCTGAAAGTGGGTCGGCCATCGTAATGGAGGTCACGTCTCCTCCGCTCAGCCGTGCTGTCTTCAAGGGGGAAACAACTCGAAAAATCGGTGACTGTCGGATTACCATTACCCGGATTACCCGGATTACCCCGGATTACCCCGGATTACTCCGGATTACCCCGGATTACCTCGGATTACCCGGATTACCCCGGATTACCTCGGATTACCTGGATTACTCGGATTACCCGGATTACCCCGGATTACCCCGGATTACCTCGGATTACTCCGGATTACCTCGGATTACCCGGATTACTGAGGAATACTTCGGATTACTCTGTGTTAATAGCTGCGTGACACGCTGTGCAACACTGTTTTTCGCTCGGGACGGAGCCGAGCCGAGCGACCACGGGCACTTCCGAGTGCGCGGCCAAGACGCGGCAAACACAAATGCTTGAACGAATGTTACCCACACTGCCCGGATTACCCCGGATTACCCCGGATTACCCGGATTACCTCTGATTACCCGGATTACCACAGATTACCCGGATTACCCCGGATTACCTCGGATTACTCCGGATTACCCGGATTACCTCGGATTACCCCGGATTACCCGGATTACTCGGATTACCCGACGTCTGTCTGTCGGAGACCAAGGAGTTGTTTCCCCCTTGGCTGTCTTGCTTCCGATTGCACTTTGTGTGATAAGTAACGCCGATTTTAAAACAGCTGTAGAGCTGTCGGGGTACATGTACCCGGGGTACCGTACCCCTACTTGTCCCCGGACCCTACCTGCCCCCTCCCCCTTCTCCCCCCTCCCCCTCCCCCCTTCCTGGTGGAGGGAGGGCACCCGGGCGCCGTGCACCTGTGGCAGCCGCTCTGCTTACTGACGGTGTTCCTCGTGTCCCCCTCGCCCGCCTCGATGGCCGCTACCCAAGTACCCCCGGTAAGGGCGCCCGTAAGGCGCCGTACCGACTGATAGGCCCCACAGGGTCCTACTCGTCTGGTGACAGCCGCCAGCAGTACTTGGGGCGGGCGAGGGGGACACGAGGGAGGGACACCGTCAGTTAGCAGAGCGGCTGCCACAGGTGCACGGCGCCCAGGTGCCCTCCTTCCACCAGGAAGGGGGGAGGGAAGAAGGGGGGAGGGGGGGGGGGCAGGTAGAGTCCGGGGTAGGTGTACGTCAGGCGTGGAGGGGCGGAACAGTGGTTCGCGGTGAGCGAAGCCTGTTGCGCCACGACGCGGTGTGGCGTAGGCCTACATTGTTAATAATAACTGAAACAATGAATAAGTATTGTAGATTCTATCCGAACGTGGTATATCTGAACTACCCCCCCCCCCCCCCCCGTCGAAAATCCAGGATAGACGCTGATATCTCGAAAACTGGAAGAGATTCGGCGTTTCTTGACATTTAAGTCCAAAGGCGGCGTCTTTGGCCAGATTGACCTTAGAAATTTCCGAATTTTCCGCAAACATTGATTTTTGCGTTTAGAGGGGAACTCTATGACCCCTGCGCGACCCCTAAATATAGTCGCACAGATTTCCGGGTTTTCGGATTCGGGGTTTGTGTGTAAATATAGAACTTCTGTTGAGTCCGCCCCTACAAATTGTACCAACATTCCGCATATGAACTATATAGCATACGCTGAAAGGAGAAGGCCAACGCGGCGGCCAACCTGGTTAGAGGGAGGGGGGCATTCCCGGAGGCATCCGCCTTTCGCTGTCCGTCTTCCGTCGGCGCCTTAAGAACGTGCAAGCCGTCGAGTGGCTACAGGACTGGAGGCAGGCGGGCACATGGCGCCATCTACATCAAATGCCCCCCCCCCCCCTGCAAACCCTGGTTCTAAAGGGATATAACACCACCCGCAAAAATATCTGCGTAGTAATCAGATTGAGTACACTCTAAAAATTTCTTCGGCACTTCAGTCATCCAGAGCCGAATCTTCGGCGTAAGCCACAAGAAATTGCGGACCGTACCTTTGGCATTCCCTCGCCGAAGCTTCGGCGTCCCCCGTCCTCAGCCGGAAACGGGACAGGCGCTAATCGTGACACGATGACTTCCTGAAGAAAATATCTGGTCTCAAACTCGACAAAAAAAAAAAAAATTAACGAGTGGTCAATGGAAGTGCCCACAGAATGCTACTATCAGTTCGATTTAAAACTGCCGGTCACAAGGAGGCGGCCATGGCTGGCTGCGGGCTCTACGTTATTTCAATCCAGTGGAATACGGAAAATGGATGTGCATCGGGGCAAATCGAACCGCCAATGGTATTCTGTGGACAATTCTGTTGTGCCTAGACCCTTTGTTCGCTTTATTTCGTCGATTTTGAAACCGGGATTCTCGTCAAAAAGACACTGTGCCACGATTTGCTTCTGTCCCGATTCCGGCCGAGAACGTTCCCCGACTCTCATTTCGACGGTACGGGCCGGCTTCGACAATACGTCGCCGAAGCACCGAAGTAAATTTGCTGAACAACACGTTCTGCGTCCAAACGCCGAGCTTCGGCTCACGCCACGATTCAGTGTGAAGTGCGTAGTGGGTTCAACATGATTAGGCGACAGATCTTGCGACAGATCGCCAACGTTCGGTGAGCAGTAGCCGAGCCGAGCTTGGGCGTCAGCGAGAAATTTGGAACCGAAGCAGGGTCTGACGCCTGAGGCCGCACCTTCGGCGTCTGCCGCCGAAGATAGATTTAGCGCCTATAGGCCATTCGCGCACCCCGTCGCACTTCCACCGTATGGCTGACTTTGGCCACCCCGGTTGCAGACGCATCCCACATATTCGACATGTATCTATTCAGTGACCGACAAGAATTCAGACTGAAGGAAGAAGAACTAAAGCAAGATCTTCTTAAATATTTGCGGGGTCCCCTCTGTTATCCCAACATCCTGGCAGGAACCATAGGGTCACTGCTCTCAGCAAACCCAACCATTAACTTTTTGACATTCTAATTTTATTGGTGGCTGGCTCAGCCTTTACAGCCATTGAAAGGAGGCGATCCGAAAATCACACGTTGCGGAAGGTCAGAGTTTGCTCGGCCTAGCCACTCCTATGAGATCACAGCTTCTTTCGAACACGATGCGTGCAAGCTCTGCATCTTGGGCATCCGGCGACGGAACCTCTTCCTGAAATGGAACAGAGATCATTATTTTAGCAGGTGTGAGATGTGTGACATTGACGTACACCGGTCGGCTGGGGATGCAAATGGAATGGGATCGCGCAACCCATACACTGTATTTAAAATCAGGCTCGGTCTGGCCCGGGCGGGCGCGCGGGGACTCCCGCGTGGGCCGTCGGCCGACGGGCTGGCGGCCGCCGGGCCTACGGGCTAACGGGCCGCCGGGCCGCGCCGTAGGGCTGGCGGGCCAGTCAAGTATGACTGAACGGCCGTCGCGACACGACCGCGACGGTCCGGTAACCAGTAGGCTGAGCTGAGGGCCTGGTGCCGACAATGGCCCCAGCTTTTCGGCTTCTGATCTAGTAAGCGTGGGGTCTATGCATGCCGCACGCTGGCAACTACAGGGAACCGGGCAAGTACACTGTGGGCCGTCGTCGTTCAGTCGGATCTGGACTGGGGTATCGGCTGGCTGGCTGTAGCCGGCTTAACTAAAACAATGTATATAAAATAGCTAAGACATGACCTCTTCAAGAAATTTTATTATTGTGCAGTGTTAACCTAGAAAGCCAAAATAAAGACTTTTAACCATGTGGTAAATCCACTTTTCGCTTTTTCATTTATCCGGAGGGGGGGGGGGGGCGTCAAGGCGCGTGTCCGCCTGGGCCGTTAGGGTCCCAGACCGACCCTGTTTACAATTTACAAATTGTCATTGCAAGGAATAATGATACACTCTCCATAAGACGTAATGGGCCTGTTATCACAAACGTAACTGCATAAAGAACTGTTTGCGGTACGGGCTAATTTTGCAATACCTCTATTGCAATTTTGAAAACTGTGTAGCCGTCCCCAAAACATCGTAAAAATTGCTGATTGAAATTGGAAGGGTTGAGATTTAACGTGGTGTGTGATTTTTCTTGACACTTGTGACTTGTCTGACTTCCCTATAATATAAGCATGGGAAGAATTTTGGCTAATGCCCCACCCTTATCCGGAACTAATCCTAGCTCGGTTTTACCTAGTTTGGCGGTTGCGACAACCTAAACCTCGCAAAATCTACATCAGCTGCTATCGGACGGATACAACCCGATCGAATTGGACCCATGTTTTATTTTAATTTTTACAGCGGGTCTCCTGATTTGCCCTGGCGGCTCAGGAATTGTTGGCGGGTCATGTGGAAACATACCCAAATCCAAATCCGTTTCCCCTTAAATCGCGGTCCGTTTCCGTCGGGAGGGGGGGGGGGGCTCCAAACGCGGCCATGGGTGGACGTGATGTAAAAATTGTCTGAAATTACCCCTAAGGCCGACTTAATAAACCCTAATGAAGTCCTTACCTTGCAGTCTGAAAAATATTTTCCCGAGACGAACTCGACTTCTTCGGACACAGCCAGGTATATTGAAGTCTGCGCGCCTTCCTCTGCGTCCTGGAATTGAAGTCGATTTAAGGTTGACGCGTGTGTCCCACATTGATCCCTCCATATCATTGTCTGCAAGAGTGAACCTACCTTCATGAACGTCCTCAAAATTGCCTTCAGAATTACACGTAAGGTTTTGGGCAACGTATCCCAAATTTCAGTCAAGACAGCTCCCGGATGTAGGCTATTCACCGTCACCCCTGCATGTGGGTCATAAAACGAATCAATGTAACGTGTCCTGGTAGATGAAAACGACTTTCGTGACGATATTCAAGAATCATTGCTTGCCCGAATAAATCCTTACGAGTTCAGACTAAGACGCCTAAAAAATTGTTCTCTTTATGCTTTTTAGAATTTCTTAACCTGTCTATCTATGTAGGCCGCGATTAAATCATTTCAGTGCTGCTTACTGCTCAATTAGAACGAAGGATCCACTCCTCTGACCAAAAGATTAAAAAAAGAAAAAAACAACAATTGGTAACACTAAAACTTGGAGAATTCGACATGAAAATGACAGGATTTTCGTCTCCTGTGCAGTTCTGACACACTGTTAGACAAGACAATTTAAATTAACAGCAATTGCTGCTTAACAATGAAAATGACCAATTTTAAAACTAGATAGCGTAGTAATAAAAAAAACGGCTAAATGGCAGTAACCATTTGCAAACAACAAAAATCCCAGCAATAACACAATTTCAAAATGTCAAAAGACCAAATCAGAATTGCCAATCAATATCAATTTTCAATTTCTGAAACAGTCTACAGTAGTTTTGAAATAGTCAAAAGTATCTCTATGAAAGCCAATGAAAGCAAAATATTTAAAAATTACTTTTTTTTAAACGTTTTGCAGCAGACCTGACTTTTCGAAAAGATTTGCTTTAAAGCGTACAAAGAAATCAGCGGCTTTGTAAACTGACTTAGCGTTGGGAGCATTTGTTTGTAATACGCAGTCGAGACTATAACGCCACTCTTTTCATGGGCTGCGCATCATTCTTCGTAATACGAAGCTGCTACGTCCTTCGTAGATCCTCAGTGAGTTCGCTTCGCCAGAATTGTAATAAGGCATTATTACTCGAGGCTCTGTAGCCATGCGTAGTGCATCAGGGGCTGGCAACACAGGGCTCGACTGAAGCGATGCTGGCCGCCTGCAAATGGGTCGAAATATATCCATCGCCTACTATGTCATAATATGTCTAAAGCAGACGGTGTAGAGATGAAGTGCTCGGTTTATTTTTAACTTCAGTACTTGAGCGGTGTACCGGGCTTTTTGTCAACGCCGAGACAGGCACATCGGTTTTTAAAAAAATGGGTGAAAGTTAGGGATTTTACCAATTTTGTCCTTCATGCACCACGCCAGAATCATTGTGCGATGACAGTTCTAAAGCATGTTATGCGTTTTAGTCCATCCTAAATAGGACAGACCTTTTAACGAAGACATCAAGTAGAAGTACACTGGTATTCGAATAAAAAAAAAAAATGGGTGCAGCCAGCATCGCTTTACTAGTCATTTTATCGTTGCCAGCCCCTGACCCTGAGTACACGCACCGGTACCCCTCAGTAGCCTCGCGAGGTGGTTCGCAGTGAGGATGTTGCACAGCTTGGTGTTAGCGTAGGCGACCATGGGGTTGTACGGCACCAGTCTATCATGACGAAGGTCGTCCACGTCCAGCTTGGCGTACAAGCTGTGCATCAAGGAGGAGACGAAAATAACACGCGAAGGCGCGGACCGCTTCATCAAGTCTGTGGACAGAAATGAAGGAGGTAAGTGGGGTTCGGCAGACGGCACAGTCTCAAAAAAGTATGCCTGACTCAGCGCAAATTGTACGCCTACTTGGAAATCCTGGGTAACTTTCCCTAATTCAACAACAGGATGCTTGTTTTACCCACCTGATGCCTGAATCAGGCATCCGTATTTAGCAGACTTTTTGATTCTGGCGTAGCTGTATTCCCACTAACATATTCTTGTTTCAAGCATATTATGGTCGAGGAATAATCTGAGGTTTAGGCATAAAATCTGCTATGAAACAGGCATATGCTTGATTCAGGTACACTTTTATAAAAGTGCAATACAGCCTACCGAATTGAGTGAAGCAATACATTGTTAAATTCTTTGCTTTCTTTTTTTTTTTGTTTTCAAAGCCTTCACTCCAAATGTCTCTGGAACTATTTTGATTCATGAAATGTTTTGTTTTCAAGAACAGAACAACTGTGGGACAATTTGTAACATATATAGTGCACTAGTGCAACTACTATGCCTGACATGACACAATTTATGTTACAAACTGTCCCACCCACAAGTTATGGTGTGTTTAAAAACAAACCGTTTAATGGGACAAAATGGTCCCAGAGAATGGCCGTAACAGCGGCAACGAGAGGTTTTTCGAGGATTAGGGCGTTGAATCTTTGGTGTGCTCTGTGCTGAGACTTTGAGCAACCGTAATGCATACTACGTATCTAGTGCGTGGTATGTTTTACACACATTTTGTACATAAGCCTTCCGTATACGCAACATCTACAACCAATGTTACGTTACTACTACGTAGAAAGTAACGATAACACGCGTATTTCTTGTAAAAATTGCGACAGTTCAATGTTAATATCGTATAAAAAAAAAGTACATAAATCTTGGAGGTTGTGTACATTTTACGAATTGTGTATCAACGCACCCAGTAGCAGCAGCGTGAGTAGCAGGTGCCCTAAGTGGTTGATCTGCGCGCAGAGGTCGATGCCATCCTTAGACTTTTTGCCCTGGTTGCCCGGCATGCCCGCGTTGTTGACCAGGATGTGCAGGCCGGCCTCCGTGTCCAAAATCTGCTGGGCAAAGGCCCGCACTGACGCCAAGCTGCTCAAGTCCAGCGAACGAACCACTACGTTTTCGTTGCCTGTCGAACGCACGATGTCCTCTGTGTTAACAAAGAGCAAGTTAAAACGTTACACATCAAGAAAATTTGCGATAAATCGTTCATGCGAAGAAATATTGATACAATGCCAGACGTATTGCCAATCAAAAAAGACAGCAGTTTCGCCACGTACGTCCTGTTCCTAACCGCGTAGAATCCACTTTTCCAGTTTCAACAGACGGCTACTTATTAGCCCTACCTTTCGCTTTTTCGGCCTTTCGGATGTTCCGGCATGCGAGAATTACTCTGGCTCCCCGGCGGGCTAGATCTTTCGCCGTCTCCTTGCCGATTCCTACAAACAATCATTAGGTGAGAAGTAGTACAATATAGTGGGGGGGGGGGGAGGCTTAAAGAAAACTAGACGTATACGAAATAATTTGAGAAACGACACGTGTTCGCCTCCACACCCCGCTACACTGCTCGAGCACTTCATCCTACGCTGTAAAAATTTTGGTTGAAAATTTCGAAACAGTTTGGACTTTAAATTTTCATAAATTTCAAGAATGCTTTAGAATTTTCGCAAACTGCTGACCATTGTTCTCTAGAAGGATAATCCTATCAAATGTAAGAATTTTACTTTCTTTTTATTCACTTCAAGTCTAGGAAAATCCCAAACAAGTCGTGCTGCAGATTTCCATATCAATTTGTTGGAAATTTCCAACAGATGTTTTTACCAGTGTACCTACCGGAATTGCCTCCCGTGACGACAGCAGTAAGTCCGTCCAGGCGGCGCGCGCTCTGGCATCGGCCCGTCGTCAGCTTGTAGTACACCTTGAAGGCCAGCAGCGCCACGAGGAAGCCCAAGGCGTAAGGGTGGCGGTGCGCCATCGCGGCCAGGGTGGCGCCCATCGCTTTGGCTGCTGCAAACGACAAGAGTAAATGAATTAGAGTGCCAACCAGAGGCTGGTAACCCCCTGGGCTGGCACAGGCTCCATCCTTGACCCCGTGACTCCGTGACTTTTATCAATCGAGATGCAGAAAACGCCGTCGAAAGAGAAAAATTGTGTCAGCAATTTGTGCCGTTTGCAGTTTGACGTCCATCTAAATGGCAGAACCTAGCCCAAACCTTTCGAGAAATTCTCAGATTCACTCGTTTATCGATATGTTCCCGATCCAAGTCACATTCTCTCCCGGGTGGCAGGATCTGGTGTTAAAATACAGTCAGAACTGCAGTCATCGAAATCGAGTGACAATCACTCAAAAAGTTCTACGAATGAACCTGGTTAGTATGTTACGAATACTTTGCCTTGTTCGTACACTATGAACACACTGTTCGTAATATGAATCATTTGACATTATCTGAGGCTTCAACAGTAAATGCCAGCTCCCTACGAACAGAAGCATTCGTAAACAGGCTGGTTTGAGCCCTCAATATAGTACGAATACCTCACCAGTCACAAAATGAGGAGTCTTTTGAAGCATATTTACTAGAGGTGTCCTATTTTAGCAAGTGTTTCTATAAGATAAAAAGTATTCACAGAGAAGTAAGAAGAAGGTTGTGCTAATTGATTCAGAGTATATAGTTTTAAGTGAATATGTCAGTTTTTTTAACATAAAAAGATGAAATAAACATGAATCTGATAGTCTTGGTTAGTACAAAAAGATGGTATCAAAATGACTTTGAATAACCTTCAGCACACTAAGTTCACTTCAAACCATTTTAAAGTAAAAAAATGTTTCTTGGTATGTGTTGGTGGGGTGATTTGAAATAGTACTGAAGCTAACCTTCCAGAGTTGTCACTTGAACACTGGTAAGTACAACTACAGTAAATTAAGAGGGTAAAAATAGGTTACGGACGCTCAAAATTAGAAATATTAGAAACCAATTTACATCCTGCCTCCACGCTGCATTCGGATAGTGTCGATTCGAAACTGTGAAACTGTTTGACAGCTGGTTTGCAGCAGAAAACATCGTGTTGTGATGTGCCCACTGCAAATAGTATCACATGCGTGTGTGAATAAGCGCGAATGACGAATAAGCGCCGTCTTTGCCCTGCGCCTAACAGAACTGCCAATAATCTGTTACTGTTTATTTACCCACCCACCGATGGAGTCCGCGTTCGAAAATTCTTTCTTTGTGTCAACAACTGATTTCAACTTGGCAACATTGACCACATTTTACTGTAAAGATAGTTGAGTTCAATGTCAAGAGTGCGATTCCAACGATACGCTCGGATCGAAGCTGCTAACTATGGTTGCACAAGAAACCAGTCAGGTAAACTTGTAGCTGCGAAGTTCTTCTTTACTTCAAACGTGTTTTCTTGTTTCAAACGTATTTTCACTATTATTTTGCAGTCATTATTTGCTGTAACTCCTCATGTATGTATTTATTTGAATTGGAACTTTGCTGCTGATGAGTCCCTATGAAGTATTCTGAATATGTTCGACTGATTCATTTTGAGTGGTGAAGGTATGTATTAGATTGCAACTAATGTACATCGTGTCATAAAGCATTTTTATTTACCGTTTTATTGTCTTATGGGTGTGTCTTTTGAGATAATGCTAATCTTTAGGAACGTATTTTACCCTCCAGGATTCTGACAGCAGCGGCCTAATTCAGAAACAGCTGTCTGGAAGTTTGTTATTTAAAGCAACAACCAAAGCGGTACTTCAGGAATTTTGAGCTGGTAACTTAAAATGTGAATAAAATCTATGGTATGTAAAATCTATGTTATCGACAGGTGTGTTTACTTCAAAATTTTCTGTTTGCAATGGTTGTTTGATGTGCGGGAAAAGTGCTAGTTTTATTTTGTATCCATTGGCCGATTGATTCAAGATCATTGATATCTGCATTCTTATCAGTATATTATTATCATTACATTGAAATATTAGTCTATACATGGGTTGGTGCTGAGTTTGGTGTGCACTATTTCTCTATCTTTATCTCTTATTGTCTCTCTTTGTATTAATTTCTTTAGAGAAACTGCCTGGTTGTACTACCAACCTTAAAAGCGTATTTTGATTTAGGCGTTGCTCTGCAAGCAGTCATTATGTGCTGATTTATATTTCACTTTTTATAAATGCAATATTTTTTTGTAAAGGTGAAATAAAGAGAGCACGAATCTGTTGTTCGCCCCTTTTTTCTGTTTCAGCGTTCACAGTTACCCATTTCCGGAGGGTTGGCATCGTACTTGGCGGTCGAACTTGGCGGTTTTCGTTTCGGCCAGTTGAACTGTACGGGATGTCATGGGACCGTGCTGTGTTCCGTGATACGTATGGATTTCAGCCCTCAGTACAGTAGTGTTCTTGTGTAGTAAGTTAAAAACCGTCGATATCTCACACGCATCTTTTAGCGTTCACCTTTTCGTATTATGTAGAGAACTTCCTCGTAAGTCACGAAGTGTACGAGTGTCGGTGCGGGCAGGTGTAGGGAGCCATGTAGAACCAAATGGAGCAGGGAAAGTGCTAGCAGCACAGTTTGAAACTGGTTAAGTCTCACAACTGTCTTTTCATTCGCCATCTCCTCATTCACTTCAGTTCAGAAAAGATGACGTCTTAATGAAGGTTAGGTGACAGTCTAGTCGTATAGTCTTGGGCAGGCCTCCGCGGTGTATGCGAAAAAAAGATGGCGGTCTGGCTGGGAAAGTCTGGGGTTTGCGAGTCGACTCCAGACGGATGGAAAGTAATTTTGCTTGCCGCAAGACCGTACCGAATGTGTTAAAAATCACTTTATATAAGAAAGATGCGGCTGGTGAATGAAAGAAAGAGTAGGGTGGTGGTCAGGTCCAAGTTGAAACTGGACAGGGGCAAGAGGGGAGAGGGAGGGAATCTGTAAAGCCGTTTTCCTAGCATCGCGACGTCTCCTCCCTCTCCTTTCCTTACCCACCCTCTTCGGCCTTCCGTTCAGGACAGCCCCTTTGAATTCCCCTCTTCCGCCCAACACCCCCGACCCTCTTCCCATCGCCGTTTTTGCACCCCCTCATGCCCCCACCCCTCTCTTTCTCGCATCCCCTTGGTGGCTGGTAGGCAACTGATTTGGATCAGGCGCCACCAAAGTTTTGTTTTAAGGTTGATTAAGTGATTGAAAAATAACATCTTCCAGACTTAGTATTTATCTGAACCCAAGAATCCAAAACAAAAAAAGCAAGTTGATAGGTGCAAATGCAGGCACATGTGTCGTTTCAATGCTTGTGTGACTTTCCACTCCGATTGATTTCAGTGTGTGAATTTTGGTCTGTGGCTTTTATCCTCGATGAAAGTTAGGAAATACTTGAAGTAGTTTTGAATAGGTGGTATTTTTAAGCCAATAACTACTGCTGTTTCTTAAAAAAAAAATTCTGTTTAAATTTTCTGTTGTTTTCCAGGCATGGATTTTCTCGACTCACTTCCTGTTAAGTCCCTCAGCAAAGAAGATCTGGCGAAGATTGCTGAAAAGGCGGGCCTACCAGAAGAGATACGAGTTGCATTGTATGGTGAGGATAATTTTTCTACCATTTTTATATGTTTGCACACATTTCTCTGTTAGTATGTGGAAGAACTCATTATGATTGACATGCACAGCTTGTTTGGTCATTAGTCCTCCAAAAGCATTCATTAATACTGTAAATGATACATAAAAAGTACATGTATAGATTGTGATTAATTTTTTGCATATTGAAATGCATATTATTGTGAGGTGTTAGTTATAGATATATATTAGGCATGAAGTTCTGTGGGTGTTAATGCTTTCATAAATAGTGTGAAAACTTCTATATTTGTTTTACCTGTGTGCTTCCATATCATAGGCATTTGAAAAATGGGTATTTTCTGCACCCATTGTGAATTAGTAGTCGGAGGGGGCATAGAGAGTCTGAAGAATCATATGATAGAGGAGGACCATAGTGGACCATATCTATGTACTGAGGGAGATTGCAAACGGAGGAAATATTCATGCAGGAAGTCTTTCTATCGCCACCTTCGAGACCATCATGAGGAACTCTGTGATGCCTCTGATACAGTTACATCCACCTTGGCTTCATCTTCACCTTCATCTCTTTGTAGCATGCAATCAAATACTGTACAAAGTGATGTACAAAGTACTGTACAGAGTGCTGCTGAGAGTTTTGATGAAAGTGTTGATGATGAAGAAGAAATTTCTGATGCCGAGCCATGCATACCTGAAAATGAGCTTGGTGGTTTTGAGAAAAGGATTAAGAGAGCTGCTGCCCTTTTAATTTTAGATTTGAGGAAAAGAGGAAATGTGACTGGTGTAGCTGTCAGTCAAATAGCAGATGAGACACAAAAATTGATAAGTTCTGTCCTGACTGCTGCCATAGATCAAATTGCAATTAACTTGGAAAACGCTGGAGTTGATCGTATCTTGATTAATGCTCATGTTAGAGGTCTTGCTGTTCCTGAGCCCTTCAAAGGTTTGAAAACAAAAGAGCAACAGGTTAAATATTTCAAGAATAATTTCAGCTATGTGCAACCTACTTCTAAGTTTCTAATGTACCAAACCAAAAATATCATTGACAAAACAACTGGACTAGCAATACCCCGCCAAGTTAGAACTTATTGTCAGTATGTGAATCTCAAGGAACTTCTTACTGCTGTATTAAATAATCCAGTTCTCTTTAATCTGATTCACTCAGAGCAAAAAAGTACAGATGGAAAAATGCGTTCCTTTCTGGACGGGACTCTTGCTCGGGACCATCCTCTCATCTCTATGTATCCTTTCACAATACGCATCACCTTACATGCTGATGACTTCCAAGTTGTAAATCCACTCGGATCGAAGACAATCCCTCATAAGATAAGTGAACTCAACTTCCAAATACAGAATTTGCCACCAGAAGAAAACGCCAGACTTCGATCTGTTTTTGTTTTGACATATGCGTACAAAAAAAATATTCCTGATGAGGAAGGTCGAGATGCCCTTCTGCAACCATTTCTAAATGACCTTGCAGAACTGGAGACTCCAGAAGGTGTTGTTGTGAATGTCAGAGGCAGACCCTATACACTGCGGGCCACACTGGTGAATTTTGCAGCAGATGACTTGGAGGCACATGAGTTACTTGGCCTGCATTCACCATCCTGTACAAAATTTTGTAGCTTTTGCCTGTTGTCAAGATCTGAGATGCAACATGACATACTAGCTATGGGAGAAAAGAGATCTCCACAACTCCATCTCTTTCATGTAGAAGAATTGGATCGGAGACCACTTGCTTTCACTAGGATGACCTATGGAGTGAAGAAAAAGACCTTGCTTATTCCAAGGCCGGAAAATTTTCCAGAATTTCCTGAAGCATTAATTAAAGATGGAATGCATGATATACTCAAAGGGGTTGCACCAATGGAGATGAAATTAGCTTTGTATGAGTTTTGTGCAGTCCAAAAATATTTTGATGTTGCATTTTTCAACTCCCAGTTAACATCGTTTAACTTTGGACCAGCTGATGAAAGAAACAAGCCATCACCGAACTTCACGGAGAGTTCAGTTCACAAGAAAGGTTGTTATGCAATGCATCAAACTGCTGCTCAAAGTTGGTGCTTGTTGCGGATATTTCCTTTCCTGGTGGTAGGGCGCGTACCAATAGAAAATCCTCATTTGAGGCTTGTTGTTCTTTTGAAAAGAATAAGCGAGATAATTTTTAGTACGGTTTTATCAGAGGATGATTTGCAGCAACTGGAGAACCTTCTCATGGAACACCATACTCTGTTTTTCACACTGTATCCACCAAATCAACAAGAAGACGCACAACAGGAAGATGACATAGATGATGTGGAATATGATGAGGACTTTCTATTTGAGTCTGAGCCTGAAGATGACCCACCATTGGTTTCAGAATCTGTGCCCCAGGGTCGTACACAACAGAAAAAGAAATGTAAAGTGATACGCCCAATCAACAAGCACCACCATCTTTTGCACTATATAGAGCTGATGCGCAAGTATGGTCCAGTTGTGTTGTATTGGTGTATGAGGTGAGCCCAATTACAGAAAATAACTGCTATTTATGCTTCTTCATTATAAACACATTTCAAAGTATGTTTATATTATATTTATGCAAATCTTTAATTTGTGTGATGGTAATATGACTTCAATTTTTCTTTTTGTCAGGTTTGAGGGCAAGCATGCATTGGTCAAAAGATTTGGGGCAATTATAAACTGCTTTAAAAACTTCCTGTTAGTTTTGCCGATCTTCAGCAAATGAATCAGTGTGCCGAACTGATGGCATTAGTAAAACCTGTGAAAAGTGAAGTTCACTTTCCAAAGGGTTTGCTTGTAGAAGCAAGTATAACTCCTTATTGGAATGCACTCTGTGACCTTGGTCTGGAAAGAAATGATGTTCTTCAAGAAGTTAGGGAAGTCTCAATTGCTGGTTTTTTATACAGAAAGGGGCTGTATATCAACTTACCACTGGGCAATAGATCTCCTCAGTTTGGGCTCATTTGTTCTGTCTATGTTCAGAATGATGCAGTATACATGGTCACCAAGGATTGTAAAACTGTCTATGATGCAAGATACGGAGCATTTTTAATTGAAAATACAGAAGAGACTCCTCTGGTCAGATCATTCATGTCTGCTAATCTTCCCTCAGAAAGACCGATGGCACCTTGGACATCAAACAATTTAGATTACTTTCTGTCACCACGCAGAACTTTGGCAGAGCGTCTGATGGATCCTGACAGAGATTGAAAAGATTTTAATTTGATTTTTGATTCTAAAAGTGTTATGAGATTTTATTTATGATAAGTTTATAGCTGAAATGCAGTCATTTAATTTTAAATCTGCTCCAGAAATTTTATCAATAGTTTATAGTTTATCGTCATGTCAACAAAGCTGTTTATGTTCAGAATCATTTTGCTTTTGTGTGAACTTTGTTTTCTTCACTTCAAATTTGTTTAAATCTGCTACAGAAATGTTATCAATAGTTTATAGTTTATCGTCATGCCAACAAAGCTGTGTATGTTCAGAATCATTTTGCTGTTGTGTGAACTTTGTTTTCTTCACTTTAAATTTGTTTTTCCATTACAGAAAAGGGAATTGGAGGACGCCATCTGAAAAGGTTGTCACTACTTGGAGATGCTGACCTACTCAGGTATGGTCTATTGTTGGCTGATTTCCTGGACCTGTTGGATGCTGTCCAAACAGCTTTTGAGGTAAGCTAAGAATGCTTGTCATGTTGTCACAACTCCCATTTTTGTCAAATGCTAATGAAAAAGAAAACTATCAACTATCAACCCCCCCCCCCCCCCTTTAAAAAAGTTGTTTTTCCTTTTTTTTTTTTTTTTTTTATAGGATGCTTCAAAACTGGGATCAGTAATGCAACAGAAATCATCTTCACCAGTTCCAGCCGAGACACAACACAGCCAAACACAGAATCCACCCAATGGTATTTGTGAGTCGTTGGTCCCTTATGATATTGAATCTGAGGTATTGTTTTCTTATAAGAATTTTCTTTTTCTTTTTTTGAGCAGTGTCTCCTTGTTTCTGACTTTAATAACTTTTGCTTCTCAGCACCCTTGGGAATATCAGCATTCAATCGATGGAGGTTCTGATGAAATACTAACCAACATGAGTCCAATAAGATGTACTAGAATGCAGAGGGATAGTAATTCTGTTAGTATCTCATAGAATCAATTTTATCTATGTTTCTCATATTGTACACATCCTAATTATGCATCTGTCTATTGTAGAGTGTTGATTCTATTTGTCTTGGCAAGGTCTGTGCAGATGGCACACCTCAAAAACGCCTAAGTAATTCAGAAAGAATTTGTGCCCTCAAAAGTTCTACCTTCAGTGACAAGAGGAGCCAATTAGGCAGTAGAAACCAAAATAAGAAAAACAGTAACAATAATTCTTTAAGCGAAAGTTCTTCTGTGAGTATCTTTTCACTTAGAAACAATAATGTATGTTTCTTGTATTTTAATCAACCTTTATTGTGCAAGATGTATCTAAACCTTTTCTGTAACTCTATTTCAGAGTGGTGATGAATCTATTGCTGGCCATGGCAAAAATATGTCTGCAAGCAGCAGACCTTCACAGTCCAAGTCAAATCACTTGACTGAAGATTCAGCTCCAGGTGACTGCTCAAGGAAGAGAAAACACAGCAAAGAGCATGTATGTGAATTTTTATGGAGATTACACTAAAGATGTTGGTGTCACTATTTTACACAATTTTAAACAATTTTTACTAATTTGCAGGATATGAGTAATGAGTGTTCCGATGATCACTCACTTAACAAAGAAAATGAAGATCCTAATGACAGAACATGGTTGAATGATTCCAGTGAAGAAGATAACCCTGCCCATGTATGAATGTTTTCTCATGTAAACCTCTCTGGTACATTTTATGTTCATGGCATGTAAGGTTCATTAATTATTCTTTTCTTTCATTTTTGTGCCTTTCATTTAGGATGAGTATGGCTTGAGCTCAGGTGCGGGAAGAATGGAAAAGAGAAGACAAGGGCACAGGAAGGTTTTGAAAATAGTGAGTACTAAAGAGAAAAGATTTCTAATTTATGTATAAAGATACTTCACTTAATAGGTTTGGTCATAGTTCAAAAGCTCATACTACAAGCATTTTTAGTTTCTAACTGTAATTTTCTTTGTCAGAGAAAAAAATCAGCATCAACTGGTGCACGTGCACCTCGTCCAATTGTTCAACAATTGAAGGCTTTTGAGTCTGCTGATCACCTGGTAACACTGACTTACACTGTTGTTTTTTGTCTGTTCTTTCACCGTTATCTGTAAAGTATGCCTGGTGAGTTTCAAGTCCTCTTCAAATATGTTCTTGTTTCCAGAAACCTACTGAGAAAGCTGAAATCAGAATGTACTTGGAGAACCATATGAATCGATATGTAAGCTTCTGCGTAATATGGTTGATTTGCATGTGTGTACCTTCCACTAATTCTGCATTCTTTGTGTTTTACAGTATATCATAAGTGGCATGATCAAGAAACTTGACAAAGAAATTAAAAATGAGCTGGAAGAGAATCGGTTCCTTGTTGGAAATAGTCTTAATAAATTTGTAGAAATTTTAATGGAAGAGCTATACAGCCAGACATCTGAGTAAGTTCATTTAGGTGGAGAATTTAGGAATATTTCAGTCAAGTTAAATATAATTGTGATATTTTGTCTTTTCCAGAAATATCAACTTGGTCACAGCAAGTGTGCGGGAATCGCTTGCGGTATGCATAGTGGCTACATACCCATCAATGTCTCAAGAACACCTAGTTAATGGAGAGAAACCGTGGGTATGGTTTTATTGTTATCTTCCCTTTCTGTATTTGTGCCAGTAGGTGCAACACAATCACTTGATGTTATGTACCTTTTTTTCTAGTCCTGGTTGTATGACAGAAAGAATAACAAAGGCAAAATTGCCCACTATCATGCCCATAAGCAAAGAAGTCTTCACTGCTCAAAACGCCTCCGAGGTGGGGGGCAAAATGGGAAAGGGAAAAGAAAAGCTAAACCTCAGTTGCCTACACCTTATGTTCATTGGAGCGATATTCCTCTTTCTGAAGAGGTATTTAGCAAGTTCTTTCTAAATTTATTTGTCTTCATATGTTGTCTTGGGTTAGATGAGTACGTATTCAAATTTTCATCTTTGTAGGCCAAATTTCTAAGGCTCACAAGAACCGATGAGAGAAGCAGACAAGAGGTGGAAGAATTAGCCATTCAGACTTTCAATGAAAGAAAAGAAATTGTTGACACAGGGAAGTGCACCGTGACCATGATGATGCAAGCTTTTCCCCACTTGAACGCATACAATGGAGCAATGGTGAGTTTCTGTTATGTTTACTTTTGTCTACCATATCTTTTTTTTTTTTTTTTTTTTTTTTTTGTAGATTTTTGACTTGCCCATTATCATATTCCCAGATTGATCTTGACTTTGAGCTGCGGTATGGAAAGGTGACAGCTGTGATGTTGAAGAGAAATTATGGTACTCTGGTTGCAAAGCTGCTTGAGTTAGCACACTCTGATGATGAAACATATCCAGCTTCTAAGTGGAAGCTGTTCAATGACAGTAAGAATCATTGTAACTGATGGTGCTAATTGTTGTATCTTGGCTACTTACTTGTCCTCTATGCTAACAACTCTTTAATCACAGGTACCCTCAACTCGCTCCTCATTCTATCAATTTTTCTTCCAAAACCAAGGCGGACTTATCCATGGGAGGAAAATATGAGCCCTTTGCCAGAGGTTGAAGAACTTATTCAAATTGTGCCTGTAAGTTACTGCCCCCCCCCCCCCCCCCTAAGCAACCTTCAACCAATTAGTTGATAAATTTCTTTTTAAGTATATTATCAGATGGGTTTACTATATAAATAAGATGACAATGCTTATTTTTCTTTTCAATATCTGTTGTATTAAAACAGTATTATGATTAATGTCCAGCTTAAAATTACATTGCCATCAAAGCTTTTTGCTAATGTAAAGCCAGTTTTTTCATTCTTAGATGAAAAGCACCTCGTAGGAAATGAAAAACTACGCTTTTTAAATGGTTGTCAAATCGCCATGAAATTGTAAAGTCATTTACAAGCTGAAGTATTTTAGCACATATTAAATGACAACCTGTTTTGTAAATGTTCCTGAATTTTTCAGAGATTCATTATAGTCATGTGGTTTCCTGTGTTCTAGGCTGGCTCAGTTATTATTGAGGAGATTCTGAGAAGAAGAAATGAAGCTGATGGACCAGTGCAGCCCTACATCCTGGCAACAGGTACCAAGGAAAGACTGCGCTCACTGAGTGTGGTATTTGGTGACAACCACTATATTGTTCTACCTGCAGGATCAGACTCTATCATTGCCATCGATCTTTTGATCAAAGTATTTTTTGTTTTTCGCACCCATTACTGCCTTGGGTGGAAAAATGTTTTTAGATTTTTGGCAGTAAATGTATATAAACTTCCTCCTGATAATCCAAGATTATCAACATTTCCTTCTCAGTATAAAATGTTAATTAATCTGTGATAGTGAAGATCAGTAAAGGTATTTTTTTTATTCTCTTCTTGTTTATTGTTTTGTTTGGTGTGGGCAAGTTCAGGAGGAAATTTTTTTAAGTTTTGGAACTTGTTATCAGTTCTTTTTTTTTTTCCTTCCTGAGAATCCTTTCTGAGGGCTGAAGATTTTTGTTTTTGTACATTATTTTATACAGTACAAATTTTTGATGAAATTACTTTATTGTTGTTTGCACTCAACAGTGTCTTGAGTGGAAAAATGTTTCAAGGTGGATTTAGTTTTGTGTGTGATAGCTGTGTGAGGGCTGAAGCTGAACACGAATATCTTTTGTTTTTCATCATAATCTTATGGAGAAACAAAAGCTTCAGCTTCAGCTTCAGCCCTCACACATGAAACTAAATCCACCTTCAAGATTCTTGGCAGTCAATGCATCCAAAATCCTTCCTGATAATTCAAGATTTTCAAAATTTCCCCACAGTACAATATGTTAGCCAATCTGTGAGTATAAGGGTTTCAGTTGCTCCAAATTCAAATACCAGTATACCAGCTTTGAAGATCCTTTGAGTTGGTTTTTCTTTTTGTTCTTTGTTTTGTATTGTGTTTAATAGTCTTCCAAGAAAATGTTTCTAAATTTAGGAATAAGCAATTTCCTCCTTTTTTCATTGTTTGGTCTGTGATTGTATTAGCTAAGCCAGTGTTTTAGTTTGCTTACTGTTAATTTTCTTAATTAGTATACTACCAATCCCTGTTTGATAGTACAAGATTCTGTTCTGTGATCATTTTAATTTTTAAACTTGTAAGCCTGGTTTAGTTTGGTAACTATATATATATAATCTTTTGTGTAACTTTGTTGTAAATTGTTTACATTTGGATGAAATTGGTTAAGTTTGAATTCAATTTGATTAAATTTAACCATCACATTCAATCGAATCTTTATTTACCCTATATAATGCTCCCTGCATCAAAGTCCTCTTGATTTCCTTTGAATGAGTTCATAAACAAGCTCCTTCTTTTAAATGCATGTAAGTCGAGGCATGCGTGAGCCAGCTATAGGCAATTTTCCGATGATGAGATGATTGTAGCTTACGGATGGATTTTTATTTAAGGCAGGTACCATGCCATACGATCAACCAGATCTCTACGAACAGATGTCTTCGTAACATACCATCAGGGTCATTCGTATTATGTCAGTGCTGAGGTCATCATAACATACGAATAACTTTCTTCATAATACAAACAAATCCATTCGTAGAACTTTTTGAGTGATTGTAGTTGGCTTCTTCATTAGGAAGTGAACGTAATGTTGATTGGAAATGGAGGCTGTCCTCGAGATTAGTCTGTGGTTCGGAATGTACACTGAGTACGCTGAAACTGAAGTTTAACTGCACACTTTCTCCATTCACTTTTGCGAATGGCATGTACACACCCAACTACAGTTTGAACTAGTTGGTTTAGTGTTTGAATTCATATTCAGAACTGCAATCAGCCAGTGCACATCCCATTACAGTTTCAAGTGTACTTCGCTTTCTTTTACAAATTCATATTCTGAACTGTGTACTTCCAATACTTCTGATCATGGTTTTAACTGTGATGCTGAACCTCGCGCCACGCAGAACTGGCCCTTAACACTGCACAAATTTGTACTGAGGTAGATACAAATTTTACAATCACTTCTTTGTGTGTTTTAAAATACACTCTTCGGCACACATTCCTACAGAATTATAAACTACCGGCATATGATGCAAGTTACGATACAAAATTGTTCGTAATCATGGTTTTATTTGGTACAGAAGGCCGTATGTACAGTCAAAAAATCTATAAATGGGCGCGAAAAAATACATACCCGTTACTGTGTCGAGTGATACGTCACTTTGTTCAGTCTCTGTACTCTTGAGGGCGCATTCTCAAACCCAGTCATTTTACAGTCCCTTCCAATTTTTCTAATCCACAACGTGCCCTAAACTTCAATGTTGAAATGTTATCATATCACATATCACAGGTAAATTTAGGAATTGTTTACAAAACTCCCACAATGCAGAGATGTGGAACACACTATAAACCATAATTGACTTATTGCAGCACTGCATCGACGCTACCTTCATAATATTCTTGCTGTCAATTGAATTAAAATTACCTCGCTACCAAACACGTTAACAACCGCGCAGTCCCAGGAATTTCGTACAACGACCAGACTGTCCTCAAGCGTCATTTTCTTACAATATCTCCATAACTTTCAACGACAGTCCATCCAGGCTTTCTCCAGTTCATCTCTACACTGATAAAAAATACTAGCCTGATAATTCAGTAATACTTGTGTGAAGTCTTTATACAGACTAATGGTCTGAAATGCGATTCAGACACAATGTTCTGAATTGGTCTCAAAAATTAAGAACAGTGATGCTGAATTACATTTCAGACTAATCAGTCTTAATTAGACCGGGAAATAAGTTAAAAACATAGAACAAATTTCCGTACAGTTTGTCAAGTCAGTCCCCGAAGTCTGAATTTGTTAACTTAAACTCTGACTAAAGAGACTGAACTATCAGAGAAGCACTCCAAATTGAGTTTCGGACCGCATTATGTGAAAAAGTTTTACTAAATAATCGGTAATTTTTAAATCGATATAGTCACATTCAGTTATATGAGATCACAGGACCCAGGGCCTGTACACAATTTTCAGGAGTGATGTACCCCTTGTACTGTGTACCTGGTCTAGCTGGGAAAGGGTCGTCGGTGTTGTTCTGTCTCCAGCTGGCCTGTCAGACTGTTGTCGGCGGTCTGCAGTGGTGCCGTCGGTGAGGCGGCGAACGCGTCGTCGTCGCTCAGTGTCGTCTGCTGCAGAGACCAATGGGTGACAGCGTCTACCAGCCACCAGAAGGCCTGGCGGAGGAGACGCCAGAAGGCGACCAGACAGCGCAGACACCGGCGGTTGCTGCCCCGTCGCACCGCTGCTGCACCCCGTTGTCTGCGCGGCAAACATTGGTCTTTGGTTACAGGATAGGATAGTACGCTAAACCACGTCGTGAGTGCCAAGAGACAAACAGATAAACTGTTCTTTCAACCCCAGACGGGCGCAAGGCCTTGCCCAGCAATTGTCGCCGCCCGGGTGGAAGGATCTGTATTTGAACTATAACTCAAGCTGTATTCATTATTTTGCAATCCCAATGAACGGTTTCAAGTGTGGAAAGCATAGAGTTAAAGTAAAGTCATTTTACGTTTTGTACATGCAGTTGCAACTTTGAAGAAACGGCAATGCTAAGCATGTTATTTTCACAATTTCTTAATGCAGTTACAGTTATTGTTGCCAAGAATCAAATCACTGTAGTTAAAACGTCCTTGCCTGGATCCGAGGAGTGGCGGACAATCCGATAAAGCCTCTTTTATATGTGTGTGTGTGTGGGGGGGGGGGCACCCTAATGTCTCTTCTTTGAATTAAAGCGTCGCTGCAACGAAATCTACGTGTCCGCCGAGGGCTTCAATATTGAAGGCCCGCCGCGTCAATGCGGAGCGCTCAGGCTTGCCGTGCTACCGCCTCGTGCGTATCTTTCTATACAAAGGATCTCAACAGCCGCGGTCTCACCCCTACCGGATGGTCTCCTTCAATACCAGGCCTTGCACTCACCGCGTGCTACCGTATCGACCGGCGCTGTCGCTCACGTCCTGCCGCTCGTGGCGGCGTCGGCCACCTCTGCGGGACCTCTTTTTGTCGCTGTCAAAGGTCGAGGCCCAAGCGGCCGAATCGTGAGTCCTGTCACAAAGCGAGAAGCCGCTATACTATGTAACTACCGGGGTGGCCACTCGTGTATTAGTCGGGTAACCCAGACGTACCATTACGCGTATAGTAATAAAATTTGGCCAAATTTGTCGCAAAATTTGTTCCCAAAACTGATATTTTGGGACGGAATAGCTCTTTAGTAATACAGTAGTAGCGCGTAATAGTGGAGTAGTTGGGTCACATTTTTTAACATTTGGTACAAGAATGCACACTAAGTGGGCAGTTTTATTGTTAGCTGAGTGATAGCGAAGCGAGCAAAGCCCTTACTCAGGTAGGGCTGACAAAAAGTTTGTCGATATCTCGAGAACACTTAGACGCACACCCAGAAAGGGCCTTTCTTATAATCGCGAGAAAGAAAACCTCCCCTTCTGGGATGTGTAGCTCCAGTACTTTGGAAGTTGGTTTTCAGGCCTGGGCCTAATCGGCACCTGAACATCTTTTTCGGAAAACGGAGGGTTTGGGGGTAGCCCTGGGCGGTATCTGATTTTCAATACCGCGGAGCGGTAAAATTGTTACTCACGATATCTGCGGTATACCGATGCCGGTAAAATACCGCGATACCGAAATACCGGGCCGGTAGAATACCGCGATACCGAAATACCGGGCCGATAAAATACCGTGATACTGAAATACCGGGCCGGTAAAATACCGTGATACCGAAATACCGGGCCGGTAAAATACCGTGATACCGTAATACCGGCCGGTATAATATTGTAATACCGTGGCGATAAAATACCGGAATTACAAGATTACCGGAAATGCTGCGACTGTGCTGTGATAGCGGTAAACCTTGACGGGAATGGTGTATGGAGGGTGGAAGGATTTGTAGTTGAATGTGTACTCCAAATGCACTCTTGCTTTCGACTGTTAAGTGTAAAGTTTACTGCACCGTCAATAGGTTCCATTCTCAGAAAAACACGGCGAAAGGGGCGAGAGACAGGGCAGGGGGCGGGTGGCGCGGGACGCGGGCAGGGCACAGGGATGGGGACGGATCCACGCAACCCCTCCCACGATACCGTTCTAATTGAAAGTACCTTTTACCGGGTATCGCCGGTATTTCGGTATCACCGGTATTTCGGTATCGCCGGTATTTCGGTATTGCCGGTATTTCGGTATCGACGGTTTCACGATATCACTGGTTTTTCGGTATATCGATATTTACAAAATAGCATACCGTGCCGACGGTATAAAAAATACCGCGGTTTTTACCGGTATATCGGTATACCGCCCAGGGCTATTTGGGGGCGGAGCTCTTTAACCTTGGCTTTCTCTCTTTGGAGCGTATTCAGTCTAGTACCAAGACGGGATAGGTAACTTGTTTTCCCCGCAGGGCCTTACAGAGACTGTCGCCGGCAGGCCAAGTTAGGGGTGCGCCATGCATGCACGGAAGGGCGGAAAAGTGCTTTGCGATGAGCGAAGCCTGTTACGCCCACGTGGTACCTTCTTTTTATTACAAGGTAGCTCTACGCCAGACGCGGCCAGTGGGGGGTAATAGAGGTTTCCAATACGGCTCAGAAGCGGAAGCTGAAGAACAAAAACCCTTCCAGACCGGAAACTCTCGAGATTAGGCATGAGAAATATCGACGTACAAGGGCGTCGTCAAATATGAGAACTAACCTGCAAATTCACTCAAAACGCCATTCAAGTTTCTCATACCTACCCTTGAGAGTTTCCGGTCTGGAAGAGTTTTTGTTCTTCAGCTTCCGTTTCCAAAGTATCATTGGAAACCTCTATTGTACAGTACACAGGCTTCGCTCATCTCAAAGCTCTGTTGCACCCGTCAGCGCCTCGCGTACACCGGCCGGCGGCAGTTAAAGGGCCCCGTAGGGCCCTGCGGGACAAACAAGAACGTTTGGAGCACAGCGGTGACATTGATAAAAGGCTGTGCTGTGATCAAAACAAAGATAATCTCCTCATGGTCCTCCGTTTCCGTTGTCCTTGTGAATCCTTACAAATGGTATTAATGAAAAGCGTATCATGCTCTCTGGTCCATTCGGCCTGCAGACGTTGGGTACGGGACTGCTATTTCACTTGAGCTTACTTTAATTGCTATGTATTCGAGGGGACAACCACTCATTAAAAATGTGTACACAGATTTCAGGATTTCGTCGGATTACACCCCGTGGTTTTCGTTAATTTTAGAACTTTATTGCTTTTCTGGTCATTTCAGCCTGTGTAGGTGCTATCTTTCGGCATGAAGTCCAAGACCAACTTTAAATTCGCAATTTTTATCAACTTCTTTTTAAAAATTTCTAGAATTTTGTACACATGATTACGCTAGTGATTCGCCCCTCGTATGTATTGTTTAGCACGAAAGCTGAACTGACTCGCTGGAGCCTGCTAAAAACCAGACCAGCTCGATTTGAACACAGCCGAACTGAAAACCAGAGTTTGGCCAATACGAACGCGGACTCAGTGAAATTGCGCAGCAAAACAGTTTAATATTCAGTCCCATAGCTAAGCGTGTGACAGCTATGAAATATCAGCAAAAGTCTACCTCCCCCCCCCCCACCCCTTTGTTTTCTCTTTTTTTTTCGCGAGTTACGCTCACTGATAGCCTATAGTAGTCTCACTTGGCGACAAACCTGCCGTGGTCTCCGCCGATCCCGCCGGCGGCGTCTCGTCCCCCGCGATGCATTCACACTGCGTTAACAAGCACAGGTAGGCAGGCTGATGCGAGGCGTGGGGGCGACAAGGACACCTGTTCCGCCTCCGTGAACTGGTTTACAGGGTACTCCAGATTTAGGAGGTATTACAAGGTGAAATTCATGCTGCTATAGCTAATACAGATGTACTACAGGTATTATAGAGGTATTACAGGCTAAAGCGCGTATTACGGTGTATACGCTAGTATAATTACACTAGCACTACTAGGTATTACAGAGAAGTGTGTACAGCACAGGGTACTACAGTAGACGCCTGCCCCTCGGGTCCGTCACTGAAGACAATTTGTGGACAATCGGCGGACGGACGCGAACAAATACGAAAGCAATATCTGTAGCTCTATTGAGCTATTTGCAAACTGAAGTAATATTTTCGACGGACAACTCTACTTGTACTTCTAAACCTATTCTTAATTATTTTAACTCAGAGAGTCCGGGCCGGAAAAGCGCCTAATTCGTGAGGGCCTCAAGCGGCACGGGCTAGGCGTAGGAACCTACGGCCGCCGGGGGGGCCTCAGGGGCCTTGGAGGGGATCCCTGCCCTCCCGCCCCGGCCAGCCAAAATTAGTAATTCATCAACGGGTGTCTGGTCAAGTTTGCCACTTGCCGAAATTTGGCAGAGGCTGCCGATTTTTGGCGAGTTTTCTTGTCAAATGGTTTAAAGTGGAGGATTCAACTCTAAATTTAGAGGCCTCCGTTCACATGCCGGCTGTGAGGGTATGACTTCCAACCCCACTTTGTGTACTATTAGCCGCAAGATAAAAACAAAATAAAAACTACTACAAAAACTTATGCAAGCTTGTGAACATTTTCAAATCTTTGAAACTCAAGGGTGAGTTTGAAACGCACGTGTGCGTGTGAATAAATATGTATATGTTAGGTTTGACTTTGGAGTGAAGCAAGAGACATTTTGTTTTCCCTCTTCTTTTTAAGTAAAACTGACAGCCGACGACATCAAGCAATGAACACTGGGGACACTGGACTAAACATTTCTCACCTGAAGTTCTTTCACTATTTATACCATCTTGCTTCGACTCGGGGCGCTGGTATTGTTGTTCTTAGCACGTATGTTTGTGTGGCACTGAACTCTACGATCACTTACTGCTCTTTCTCGCACACACAGTTCAGCGGTAAGCACGTTCCACTTCAAGAACCACGAGACGACTCCTGACAGCCAAAGACCCTCTCGAGTGTTGCGCCCACATGCGGCGTGCCTTCGTGAATTCGTAATGACCTCATTAGAAAGCACCCAACGTGTCCCCTAAGGTAAGATTCAGAGAATCCCACGGTGTCTCTTGTAGAGTCTAATGGCAACCTAAGGAGAACTGTGGCTTTCTTAAAATATGATTTAGCGGAAGCAAAGCGGCAGATGGTCGTAAGGAACAACCTACGACTGGAGCAGAGGGCCCAGTTCGAAAAGTCACAGCCTCGTTTGGAGACCGAGATTGTTTCTCTGTTTCTCGGTTTTGACGCAAGGGGCACCATAGAAAATTAAAAAAAAAAAAAAGTCCGATCTTGAGTGAAACTATAAGGTCACTCCGTGCCTAAAAAAAAAGGTCCAATCTTCAGTGAAACTATAAGGTCACTCCGTGCCTAACTAGAAGACCTAGCGGGGACAGACACATATCTTTAGAATAGGCGTGTTCTGAACTATCGATTTATGAAATAAAAAAAAGAGCGATTGGAGACCCTTAACAAAACCAATCTCCTACAGTCCACAGTTGGGCATGTGACAAGAAAAAGAAGACAGAAAAGCAATACAATTAAAGACTTACTGTATATCAAAGAGCATTTTAGTTACAATATTTCTGAAGGTGGTAAGTGAAACATGTTGATAGGTGCCATTCACATAATACGTATTCTAGATTTTCGTGTGGGAGAGACCTAGCACAGCCAGGATGGTAAGTGAAATAAAATATGGTACGCGTTTGTTAAGGAAACCACGCGACGCAAAAATGTGCCAGACTAGTCGTGATAGGTTGGTGACGCCGAGCCCGTCGTCTCGCCGCTCGACCAGCCGCCAGCCTGAGCCGAGTCGTAAGCTGCCGCCAGCGGGTGGCGGACGGCTACGGCGTTCCGACACCGGTGTAAGCGTGCGTACTTACATCGAAGCGTTTAGGGTTTAACGCCGAAAGTCGCTGAGTATTGTTGATTACGTAATCAATGCGGCCTACCCCCCCCCTGTAATTTGCCGTAATTAAGAGCTTCGCCCCCCCCCCCCCGTTCCCCCGATGATTACGCGTGGTATGTGAATGGCCCTATAGTCGTAAAATTTTACCTTATTCCAAAGCCTACAAGCTGTAAGATGGAAAGAATGACTAAATTTGTTAATGCGATGTTGAGGAATTATGAGCTGCTGTTTAGTAGACCTGGTGGATTTGTGGATGTCGTCTTTCATCTGCATAATGTTGTCTTTGATGCAAATTGGACAGTTAACTTTGAAGGTCCGCCAAAGTAGAGAGATCGCAGCTCTGGATCGCCTCTAAGTTACTTTTAATAGTTTTAAATCTTTATAGCCTGGAGAGATATGATCGTATTTATTGGTCCCTGAGGTGGTAGAACGTACAGAAGCATTTTGCGCCTTTGGAGCTTTTGGGTAACCATGTCTGGAGCATATTTGTAAATAGTTCAGACCCATAATCAAACATTGGGGTTGGAAACGGTGATGGATGATGATGGTGGATCTTGTTCACGGACTTCGCTTTGGCCGAGGGATCCTTCAGGTCGGTTTGCCGTACTACACAACCCCAGCTTCCAGCTTAGTGGTTTACCATTGGGGATTTGACCCTTCTTGTCTTGCCCTCCAAAGCCTTAGAGGGAGTCGCTACACTCCGGAGAGTGAAAAATTCAGAAGATTCCTCCTTGCGAATACGAACTGGGATCACTCCAAAAAAAAAAAAAGACCAAGAAGCAATAGGGCTGATTGTAATAGACAATTTATTAAGTGAACTGGTACAAAGGTCGTCAAGCAGCGTATGCGAGCACACCCCGCGCACAACGGACGCAGGATGACCGCAGCGCCATCCCTCGGAAGCAAACACAAACACAGGGCACAGGCGATGGCGTAACACGAGCTCGAAAACACGACGCTGAGCCGCGCGAGACAAGACATCTCTCTGGCCGGGTACACGACGGCGAAACGCATACAAAGTAGGAAAATTATTATGTTTTGAACAGTAGAGCTGGCAGAGCCCCACCCCAGAACGGTGATGGTGGGCCCGTGGGCTGCTCTAACTTTTAAACTGCCCGCGCTGCGCGTGCAACGCGCATTTCTCGTGTGCGAAGAAAAATCGCATAGCATCGGGCTGAATGGAGTGCCATGTTGATATTTTGTCCGCTTCCTGTCTTCCGCGTCTCTTGAAATGGACCGAATTCTAGAGACGTGGAAGACAGAACAAAGATATAATAGCGACAGAGCTGAGTTTGTCTTATTTCTCTTTTGCTGTCTTTCGGGAATCGTTTCCCTGTGTTTTACGAAACTCAAAACAAGGGTGGTTTTGGGACTCACGCTCCTCTGCGGGAACGGGTGACGTAGTTTGTGACCAACCCCGTGCCCTTCTTCGCCTGAGCTTCAGCGATAAAGCCAAGGGAATAACTGGTCCAAAACTGGTGCAACAAACCTTCCCTCCCTTGATTCCCGCGGAATAAACTCCGCGGAGTGTTGCAGCCCGTTTGCTGTTAATCGTGCACAAGAATACGTGACACGTGGGAAATGTACGTGGCCCAGCCAAAAATACCACCGAAGATTTCCGACTGCCTTATCTTTTGAAGTTTCGTCGTATCGACTATGCGCTTTAATTATCGCTCCCCGTAGATTACATCGAGTCGGTCTTAGTGCGGGATCTGGCGCAGCCCCCTGAGAGACGGTGTGGAGTGGAGGCGGTTTTGATCCGGAGCTTCGACGACGTCAATACCGATATTAGCTCGCGAGGAGATCAAATAGAGATCGTTTGGAGACCGTTCGTTTGGTCTCCAGATTTAATTCTATATGATATGAGACGGAGGTGCCTGACGGAGTGGTCAGAGCAGAATGAGTCCGCAGTCTTCCTCCTTCAGAGCGCGCTCTTGGCCAAGCGTGTATCGAGTCAGACTCTAAAGGTCTGTGGATCGACTCCCGTCGGACCTCCATTGGGCCCTCGAATGAACATTCTTTATTTCTCTCTACCGATATCTCCATTCGGTCTCGAGACTGTCTCCGTTCAGTCTCAGATTGCTCTCGTAGGCATCTCAACTCCGTCGCATAGGAGATAGAATTAAATCTAAATCTGAAGACCAAACGAACGGTCTCCAAACGATCTCTATTTGATCTCCTAGCGAGCTCATATCAGTATTGACGTCGTCAGAGCTCTGGATCAAAACCGCCTCCACAACGTCTCGCAGTCGGCTGCGCCGGATCCCGCACTAAGACCGACTCGATCTATTCATTTTTGTAATCAGAACATTTTAGCCTATGCGCACTGTGCCTTGTGCTGGTGTCAGATCATAATGGGTAATAGTTACACCCTGTAGTTGCGCCGATAACGCAATTTTTCCGATAAGGATTTGAATTTTGCCGCGTTTTGAGCCTTCGTCCCCTTTGATTGATGCTCGATGCTAAATTACGACGACAATTCGACGGGGAAATTTAACATTCTGTTTTGACGTCGATTCAACGCCAAATCAATTCATTTCTGGCTGGGTGGTGTGTGCAGAAACAGGGGGCTTGCATTTCCTGTAATGCTGTCCCCAGGCGGAAAAACCTTTACTCTTCTTGTATATTGTCATGATGCACTTGGCCACCGCGGTAATGTCGTTGACGAGGTCCTCGCAAGTTACGTTGCAGTCTCTGTCATGGCACTGGCGTTCACACGTGATGGTCCGGCAGCACCAATACCTTGGGCAAAATAAACACAGTGAACCCTAAAGGGGGTATCCTTCTGTAGCGTACTGAGAATAAAACTTGGTTCTGGGCACAGTACGTTTAGTCCCCAGGCCGACAGTCTGGGAACGCACTCAACAATTGGCGCCTGTGTCAAAGAGTTTTGCTTCCGTGTCTAGTCTCTACGCACTAAACTACCCTTTGGTCTAGGAGCCAAAGATTTATCTCAGTTCAAGTCCAAAAGCCCCGATTCTGGTTCCCAGCTTGTAATCAAGCTAATTTTTTTTTCCTGGACATGTTCAAAAAAAAAGGTTACTGTACCATGAAAATCGTAAAAGTTGACTTCCGGCGTTGACTAAAGAATTTCCAGAAAAGTCGATTTTGAAAGAGTTTTAGTTTGAGCGCCATACTTTGCGACTAGTTGATAGTAACGTAAGGAGTAGCAATTAAACCACACTTCTAAACTACAAAAACAAAACATCCTGTCCTGTTTTTTATGTCTATTTCGGTGTGCACGGTGGAGTTTTAATAGAGGCTCTTTGAATGATCGCGTTTAGTAATCGTTCCATTGTTATTGGTTTCACCTTGATTTGCGAACCCAAGCACAATTTTAGGACTAGATTTCTGAGCCCGAGCTTCACGCTCTACAAGCATGTTTTCTACACGGAGCTAAAAGATGAGTTGTCACAACTAATTTTTAAGTTGATTTTCAGTCAAGCAGTACATGTTTGTTCGGAGAACTAAAATTTGGTTGGGGGAACTAAATTTTAATTGCACCAACGAAACGTTAGTTGCTTCAACAAAGAGGTTCGTTGCAGACATTTAACCATTTTTTCTCTGTTTTTCGCTCCATCAGCGAACCTCTGCATTGGGCCAACTAACGTTGGGTTCTTGCAACTAAAATTTAGTGCCCCCAACCAAATTTTAGTTCTACGAACACAAAAATTACTGCTTGTCTGCGAATCAACTTCAAAATAATTCTCCGTGTAAACACACTCACCTAATGGCATCATTCTAGGAGCCTCCGCTTAGCCTCTATCATGCACACCAGGCCGGAGATCAGAAAACTCGATGAGAGAAATGCGCGTTTTCGTGATACATGTCTCAACTAACCAGGCCAAATATAATCTCGCTCATGCGATGAGAAACGGTGATAGGGTTTGACCAGTTTCGACGGCTGGGGGTAAGGCGCTACTCACGATAATTGGTCGCAAGGCACTCATAACGTCTCATACTTTTCGGTCTCACGCTCTCATAGTCGATTTTTTTGAAAGAAAACAATCATGACACCGGAAGCTAACGTGTAATTTTCAAAGTACAATTGTGGGTTTGCTTTCAACAAGTTCAGAAGAAGATACACACACACACACACACACGCCAAAAAACACTTTTTAACCAGGTGAAAACCAAAATTTCCTTTTCTTTTTTTCGCCCGCTGTATGCTCCCTTATGGGTCGATTTACATTGTGAAGCTTAGGGTGGATATAGCTGGGAAGCCGGACAGGCCTAGATTCTCGTGATTTTGTCAACAGCAACAACAAATCTGAGTCGTCAAATTCTAAGAAGTGTTGGAGACGGTTTGTGTTGGTTTGAAAAAAAAAATACCCCGGATGGAGCGTTTCAATGCAACTTTCGGCTTGTTGCGCGGCCCCTTTCGGTGGTCCGATCAACTCGACCGAGGATCCTAACTTCATGGTTTTTAACATTGAACCTGAATCCGAATCAGCCCCACGACATTTTAACGCTTTTGACAAATGAACCCCTCCAGAGTGGGTCCCCAATAGGTTCAAAAAGGAAAGGTATGGACTGAGAATGAACCATGGCTTCTAGTGTGGATCAATGTAGTCCGCGCTGTCTAGCTCATTTTAGGTCCAAACTTGGCTTTGCGCAGTATACAGGGTGTTTATTCTCGTTTGGGACAAAAAGATAGGGTGGATAGGACATGCGAAGGGGATCATTTTTCACCAATGGACTAGTGGGCGCAAACGTCTAACAACGCGGGAAATTGCGATTTCGTAATGAGCTTTCGCGCCCGCCCGGCAGGCAACCGAGCGCGCGCTGCTGTGTTGCGGGCTGCCTGCGCCACGGCGCTGCAACATTCGCACTCGGTGGCGGCGGCGTGTCGTCTGCTGGCGATGTCCGGTGACTGCAGACGACACACCCACTCTCGCCCCTCATTGGTCAATGCGTTCGTTCTGGCTTCTGCTGCACCGAGGTGGCTGATGAGGAGCTCGCTTGGAACACAAACAATTCCAACCTTCCGGTCAGCACGATGGAGAGGTTCACGAGAGCGGAGCTGGCGGACATGCACTTTGTGTATGGCCAGGCGGACGGCGTGGCCAGGAGAGCCCAGAGGCAGCAGTATCTGCACAGGGCACATCCAAACCGCCGCGTTTTTCCACAATTGCACAACAACCTCCGCGAGCTTCCGCGCGCGAGCGTCCAAACAAGCTTCTCATCAGCCACCTCGGTGCAGCAGAAGCCAGAACGAACGCATTGACCAATGAGGGGCGAGAGTGGGCTACAGAGGCGGGTGTGTCGTCTGCAGTCACCGGACATCGCCAGCAGACGACACGCCGCCGCCGCCGAGTGCCGCCCAGCGTGCGAATGCTGCAGCGCCGTGGCGCAGGCAGCCCGCAACACAGCAGCGCGCGCTCGGTTGCCTGCCGGGCAGGCGCGAAAGCTCATTACGAAATCGCAATTTCCCGCGTTGTCAGACGTTTGCGCCCACTAGTCCATTGGTGAAAAATGATCTCCTTCGCATGTCCTATTCACCCTATATTTTTGTACCAAACGAGAATAAACACCCTGTAGTCTTAAAAATGAATGCACGAATTAAGCATAATATGCTTTAAGTTAAGCATACTTTATGCTGTAGACATAAAAAAATACCACACGTTCTTATACGTGCCTCAAGCTTCATATGTAGTGTCAAGCATACAGACGGTTGATGAATGCAGATTATTCTTAAATCAAGAAAATCTCACAAGAATACAAGATTCGCATCAAAATTGCTTTGAATCAAGCATTCCTGTTTGAGAGTGTAGGCGTCCCCCGTGTTCGAGAACGTTCTTTGAATGAACTTCTGGTCTTTCTCCGATAAGGACCGACTGACCTGCTGCTGATTGCGAAGATTCCATAGGCCCCGGTCTCCTGAGTTTGGCGACTTGAGCGCCAATCACTTTTCAGCTGCTAACAGAAATTCTAGTTAAGAGTGGGACAGGACTCGAGCGAGATGTCGCATTGACCTGATTCTAACCAGACAATGCTCCTGGACGGCCTCCGTCTCTTTACCCACACCACAACTTGTATCGGGTCAGATCTTTTCATTAACAGTTTGCATTTCATCGTAACGCGCTCACCCCCGTCGTCTGGTTGGCGATGCACACGAAGGTTGGAATGAGTTCCGTTGGCACGTTGTTTTCAGCGAGCTCATCTGCCAGCTCAGAGGGCGTGTATATCCGGGCGGCAGCATGTGACATCATAAGGATCACTAGTGTAGGCATGCAGTCAACGAGTAGCATCTTCATGTCCCTAGAACGCCCTCAAGCAGAATTCAGAAGAGGAGCGACGAAAGCAAGAGTGCAGTTACGCACTTGCACCAAGAGAAACGAATTCTTGATTCAAGCCTAGAACAGCGTATTCTTAAAGCATCCAAGAATACAATTCTTGATGTAAGAATATTTCTCTACTTAGATTGGCTTGATTTAAGAAAGTATTCTTGAATGCTTTTAGCCTAAGAATCTGTTTCTCTGGGTGTGTGTGCATTTTTGATCGTCGGCCAACTTGAGTATACAATTTGAAATTTACCGGCCGTCAAATCTGCATTTTTAGTCGGATCGTTTCATCTTAATATAATTAATTTTGTTGAACTATACAGTTAAACGTTTACGGAGATCAAGGAGACGATGCATCAGGAGCCAACAAAACAGCTTCAAAGCGCTTGGTCGCATGCGTCAGCGAGCAGAAATCTTACACAAACAGTTCGCATTATAAAAATGAGGCCAGGTGTGCTTTAGACCTGCAATTGAGATATTAGCACAGGTTATGCCTTGGAAGCTGCTAATATGCACAGACATATGAGTTTTCACTTGACCTCTCTGAGTTATAAGGGTCGTAAATCTTGTCTAAGATCTGCCATTTGGGACGAAAAGTATCGACCATACTGCGCAGTAAATATGAGTTACATAGAAATAAAAGTACCCCACCGGATGTAAAACGTACTCTTCTATCGAATGAAACCAACCGGGAGCGAATAGGCTCATTAGTTTCGAAGATAATTTGAATATATTGAAGCGCTAAAGCATGGAACAAGGCCTTCTCACGTGGTTGCTACTCCCTGGATGCATCGCAAAAAAAGGAAAAGCATTGCATTAGAAAAGCGTTCCTAAAAAAAAAAAAAAACTTTCGAAAGCTTGCATGGATATTGAGTCTTCCTCTATTCGCCCCGTAAAAAGGTTAAAAATTTGAAAATTACGCGACGTGTTTCGTTGCCAGCGCGGCGAAACACGACGCCTGAGTTTTAACGTTTTCGACTTTTAACGTGATGTGTAATGGAAAACCCTCGCATACACAAGCTTCCTAAACATACAAAGGACATCGCGATAAAATCAAATCCTACGGAAGAAAGCTTGTAAGTTACAACGCGCCTGTTTTCTTCACGGTTTCTTAACTGTGCAGTGCACTAAGGGGCGATTCATTTGGGGAATCCGTGTACAGGGCACGGCAGAATTACAGGGTTATTAACACAGATTTTTGAATATTCACTTTTGACTGCCTTGGGCCCTAAAAGTAGAGATTTCCGATATTTTACGAAGGTATTACAAAACGTTTACTAAGCATTACAGGACCTTTAGTACACCAGAAGAGTGAATCGCTCCTAGCAGTGCACTCAGCTGGCTTGTTTGATTGTTAACTGGCCGCTTCAGGATCTGGCTTTTCTACACTAATATCCACGAAAAATCGTTACAACCGTTTACAAGAGATGAATTTCTGCTGAAAGTTATAATGGCATGGTATTATCGCAAAACGTACGTTTCAAAAATACGGAAACCGAGACGACCTGTGCCTTCACACGCACTCTTCCTTGCGAGACTGATCACAATGTGGCGTGTTGATGTGTTACATACAACCCTTGGTCTCGGTCACTGCAGTACAACAGTTGGATCGCACTGGTGGTCGCAAAGGGACATGCCGCACCCTTCCGGTACAGCGATAATACTCGAGTTGAGCTCGCCATAATACCTGTCAATGATCTCTCACCACGATAGGGCCGGGGTTACTTGTTATCTGCGCTCATTTATCCCCATCCACGGCGAACACTGCACTACAACGCGTAAAATATGAACAGCTATCGAGGGCAGCACTGATTCGCACGAATTCTCTCCACTGCTTCGTTATTACTGTAACTAGAACAATGCTCGAGGGTTTCTAATTCAAATAGATTCCAGGCTTCAAGCTCCTTAGCGAGGAAGCACGAGCAATCAAGGGCAAACTTTTATTCACGAAGAAAAAAGATTGGTCATAACGGAAACCGCAGACAATCAACCTTTCAGTAGCCAGAACCTTTAATATTTGTTCGCTTAAGAAATTAGTAGTTGAACCAACTGACGCTTCGCTAGTGCACCGGTCGCGACATCCACCGCTCTGGCTACAGCCGCTGCCGCCTAGCGCGCTGTCCCTACACCTCTTAAAATGCAACCCTTTCAAGTCGGGAACACCCGAGGCAACCAGGGTGTGAAGCCAGTGTGCATGTGTGCCCAGACGTGAGGATGGTCTGTAAGTTCCAGCACCTAGTTCTAATTTTCTTTTTGGCTCGCTCTTTAGGTTAGTACTGCCGTGTTGAATAGGGTAATTATGACTAGTAGCGGGCGCGCCTGTCTGGCCGCCCATCTCGGCTAGTTGCCTTAAGTTTCTCTCTAACTTCCCCGTCTCCTTTTTTATCTCGCTCCGTCATAGTAGATAGGGCCAGTGCGTGCAGCTTTCGTTCGTCATTGTCCGGGTCCAATTTCAGTTCTCAGTCTCTTCCCCGACCGGTGCTTGCACCTATTCCCGCTGCCCTGAGCCATGGATAGCCTGCGCGTTCCTTTTTCCTTCACTTTAGCCTAGTTGCAAAATTGTTACTTTGCCCGTCTCAGTCGCTAATAATTGTATTCTGTTCTTTTTTGTTTCCGCCCTTTTGTATTCTGACTACCTTAACTTACTTCATCTCTATGTATCTCACAATCTCCCCTTCTACGGCTTCCCCCTACTCTTAGTCTTCTCTAGCGCTCAATGCTCCCCCTCCCGCCTCTTCACCCTCGCCGCGGCCAGTGGACCCAAGCGATTCGGCTGATCTATGGCGCACGGCTTTCACCCGTCGATCGGCGAGCGCAACAGGTAATTGCTGAGAGCGAGTCTTTTCAAAAAAGACCGGTTTGAATTCGACCACCTCCGATTTCGTTGAAATTTTAACAGTAGGTGCAATTTATGGATACAAAATGACGAGTCTGACATCGTGAATTTTCGTCGAAAAATTAGTGAGGGATTTTGGCGTTGCAGAGGTTTCAGGAATTTCTGGGATTTCGGAGCCATGCCGTAAGAAAATGATACAAAGTGGAATTTTAGGCTAAACAAGCTGGCCCGTCCCTTCCGTCAACCTCGGTGCCAGTTCCGTTGCGCTACCGGCACCTCGGTTCGACAGGGGGACTTGGCCAGCTTGGCCTGCCGGTGGCGTTTGCGGGGGCTTTCGGCCCTCCGCCTCAAGTCTCCCTAGAAGTGCCCAATAGCAGATGTATTTGTTACGATTAAAATCGTTAACCTGAGCCCGTCCCTGTGCGCGCCGGGATGGTAATGGTGTGCGCGCAGCGGCCAACCCTAACCTCAAAAAACAAAAACAGACATATTTTCTTTAATCAAAAATGCGACATAAATCGAAAATTGTTGCCACCGTACGTGGTTCTACGTCAAGAAAGGAGTTTATCCTCCAAATTTGAAGTTTTTCTGTGAACGATAAGTCGGCGTACACACGTCCGCCCGAACGAACAAACAGTCGGCATCAGACTATAAGCCCGGCTCCTGCCGTTTGTAAAGAAACGTGTCGGGACGGGCAAAAAAGGTTCTAATCTATCCAAGCAAAGGTACGTCCACTCTTGTTGCACTCAACATCACGCCCCTTTCCGGTCGCATACAACACCGGCGACAGACCCAGCAGCAATGGCTGAAAGTCGTGGCAGGCGATATGCTTGAAAAGTCTGCGCCTATGAGTATATTAATACCTCGCCGAGGAGATCCCGGGGTCAGATTCAGGGATACGACGGAGTAATCGCACATTACACATGCGCGGAGGGTAACGCGCAAATGTCGGCAATTGGTATTTCCACTTTATCGGGTTGCCAACGGTTTGTGAAGACTTAACGATGTAAAGGAAGCCTTCTCTTCAAACTGTATTATGATCAGATTATGCATTCATTGCTTCTGTGAAGTCGAAACACGAGTTCCCTCTAGCCAAAAATTAAGCTATAATGCCGTCGTTTTCTGTACGGCTTTCGATCAGGAAATCTGGTATACCGGAAATATATACATCGGCATTTTCCATAGTTTCTTAGGTGGCCATTGAGCGTATGTATAAGCGCGGCAGTATTGGATACGTCGTCTGGATTAAAGCATCACAGCTTGATCGTTCCCGTGAGGCATAAAAATGTGATCGCTATGCTCGGTTGTTAATAGTGTGATCATGTTGTATTCAAGTAAATGTTTCAGAATTCAGGATTGTTCCAACTCGCTCACGAGCTATCCTCTGCCAAAATTTCTAAGATTCAGAGAATGCAGCAGCAAAATGAATTATAATCAGTTTATTTCTCTCCTCCATAGTGTGACAAGGTAGATTATTTGAAATAAATGTTGATTTCATTAATTAATCAACGCATTCTGTTTAGTTACGTAATAGCGTAAAAATTTAAAGACATTTTGAGGGTTCAGCAAAAATTATATTTAAAGGTATTCTTTCTCTATTCGTTGCTGAAGTGCTGGCGCTGTAAGTTCGTTCCTTTGGGCTGGTCTACTACACCCGTTGATTTTTCAACGCGCCACTTGGGGTCATCCATTTTCTCCTTCATCCACTTCCGGATTTCCGCGTTGGCTAGGTTGGTGAACACGGTGATGTCGTCTTTTGGGTTCTCGATGCCTTCGGAGGTTACCCAAGACGCGATACCCACCTGGACGCCTTTAGAGGTGACAAGAGGACCGCCAGAATCACCCTGACCAGATTAAAAATAGATTAGTATTTTCCCAATTGACACAGCGTCCGAAACCTCAGTTCTCGCATGTGGCCACAAATTTATGAACCCAAACAACGGCCTGAAAAAGCCCTCAAATCTCGTTTGATTTTCCAAATACATAAAACGGTTTTGATTTGGCATTTTCTTCATTTTCTTATAATTTTGAAAAAGATGAGAAATACTTCAGGAAATAATCAAAATTGTATATTTTAAATATCCTGATAACGTGATGTTCGCGCGATATAGAAGATGAAACCGGCGTAATGTATTTTGAACAGACCTGCGTATTTTTAAATGTTATTATTTCACCCCCTTTTCTGACCTTGTTTAAATATTGAGGCGGTAGACTAAAATTTAAAATCATGCCTGGCCGCTCAAAGTATTTAATTAAGAGGTTTCATCTTATATGTCGGGGTACTGTGCAAAAGAAGAGGTAGGCAGTCAGGCAAGCCCCCTTAGCTCCATCTCTTCGTCTAGGTCAGACGCGTGAGACCGAAAGAGACGGAGCTGGCGTCGCGGGATTGCCTTCCATTCACTTGGCACGCAGCAAATGGGGAAAACTGTTTAATATTTTTCAAAATCCTTCGAAATTCTGTTGCTTTGGCATGCCCCTATATAAAGGTCAAACGTTTGTGCACAGATCAGAGAAAAAAGGTTTCGCACATTGTGTCGATTTGGCACACACAAAACACCACCGATACCAATTCCTATTATCTCGCACTCTCTAAAAAGAATGCTTGAATCAAGCGCAATATGCTTAATCCAAAGCAATTTTTAGACTTCAACCGCAAATTCTCCGCCAAACATAATATGCTTGGTCCAAGCATGACTATGCACGATTCAAGAATATTCTGCTTGACTCAAAGTGCCGTCACAACTGGCCCCAAGCTTCGTTCTGCTTGGAACAAGCATCATGTTCTTTGTTTTAAGGAACTCCGCCAAGAATCCTCATGTTACGTACATTTTGCGTTAGTTCAAGGATTAATTTTTGAAAGTTCGGCCCGGAGTCTACCGTCTCTTCCTAGAGACGAGACCCAGATAGCGGATACCCAGACGTGTCCTGGTCACTCGAAAAGTGCCTTTCGTCTCTGTCGTTCTGCAGAGATAGAAAGAGGCAGGATGCGTATTCGAACACCGACGGGTATACGATGCCCACCCGTTTCACGGCGTTGCCTTTTTCGCCCTCCCTTGCGTCAGGTTTCAAATCTGCTTTCAGTTTACTCACATAGCTCGCGGCACTGCCAGTGGTGCCGGCGCAGACCATTGTGTCGTCAATAGCTTTGCCCACGCGTCTGGCCTCTGTCTCACAATCAGAACGGCTCACTGAGGCTAACCTTGCGGACTGCAGCATTTCGGGATAGAAGGGAACGTTCGGCTGCAAAGCAAATAATCGTGTACATCATTGAAGAATCGTCAGAGAATGTCATTCTGTGAAAAGGATCGACAAAATTGCGGGTTTCCTATGGGTATTCCTTTGTAAACTCCGAAACTAGAGGGCATGATGATTGCCAGAATTGGGGCGAGGATAATGTCAAACGAAGTTGATCAATGATCGATGCCTCTAGTGTTACTAGATAGGGCTATAAATAGCGAATTGGGTCATTTTGGTGGATGAAACGTAGGCAAAAAGCACGCCAAAATAGACCAATTACCTATCTAGTTTCCGAAAAGGTATAATTTTAGCGGTTTATTGTTCCGTTTTTAACCCGTTCCGACACCCTTCTTTTGAAACGGCAGGAGCCGGGCTTATAGTCTTATGCTGAATGTTCGGGCTGACGTGTGTACGCCGACTTATCATTCACAGAAAAGATATCAAGTTTGGAGGATAAACTCCTGTTTTAACGTAGAATCACGTACGATGGCAACAACTTTCTATTTGTTTCCCATTTTTGAGTAATGTAAATGTGCCTGTTTTTGTTTTTTGAGGTTCCAAACCGGAACCAAAGAAGAACATGACGCCACAAACTGATCCGATATGAAACATCAAAGCCGTGAAACCCCTCGCACCGGCGTCCTTCCGCCATGTTGAGGGGTCTTTTCGTTAGCTGCCGCTGTAGCACAGGGGTAGCGTGCTGTGACGTCACAAGCCGTAACGACGAACGTTAATAAGGCGGTGGTCCAAGAAGCGCGGGCGCTCTGAGCAAGTTGAAAGCTGTCGAAAGTGACTTATGTTGGAAATTAAAAGAAAGAGGCTCCTAGGGTTAGTATCACTCATTATTGATGAATTCGACGATGATGATGATGATATGTTCTATGCTAATATGTTTTGTTACTAATTGAAGAATTTTTTTTTTCTGAAAATGTTAGGGGTATTCCCTAACCTTCTTTCAAACTTACATATCATATCATGGATGAGAAACTAATTGTCATCCACATTAATGATCGCCCCAGTATCATCCACGAGCAGGCGATGCTCGTCAAACTAAATTCATCGTAGACATCTTTCAACGATGGAATTGCCTTGACTTACAATTTAAGATCGTGACCGGCTCCCGCCCGATTCCGCTACCTTACCTCACAAACCACCTCCGGAGATGGGTTGCGCGGTAGCTCGCTACCAGCCTACCAGTGACGTCACAACCCCTCCCCTACTGCTAACGAAAACGGGCCTGGTAGCGTGCGGTAGCAAAACGAAAAGACGCCTCCGGGCTCCTAGTTCAGTGGCAGTGATATCACCAAGATACGAGGGGAAAGTGTCGCGAAACATAAAAGGTAGGGTTGGAAACCCCAACTTCGATTAATCGATTATAATCGATTGTGCGCTACTAACTTCGATTATTTTGTAATCGACTACGGCTGTCCCAACTAAGTTGCTTAATCGATTAAATCAAGCCAATTATCCGATTATTTTCCCAAAACTGAGATTTTGGCATTTTACGACATTTAGATCGGTTTTGAGACGGTTTTTGTGTCCTTTCGTCACCGTAATTTAATTACACTGTTTCGCGGCATTGTTTGCTCCGCATAGTTGGTAACTGCCATCGCGCCATCGCCTTCATTTGTTTGGTAAGTCTTCGGTTTGAAGTGATGTGTACGCCATGCCCCATGCCGGTTGAGACTGAAGACTACTGCTCTGATGGTGCTTTTGTTTTCCTTTTTTTTTTGATCACATTCGATGCACTACTGATGGGATTTTTGGTGTATAGCCAACCTAATTTGAGTTCTATGGTTCGCCTTAAAGAATATTTAACCATGTTATTAATGTAGAAGTGCGTTTAGATTGGAGCGTGAGCGCAACGCACCTGCCTGCCTTGCATTCCCCGCGACCTGCCTCTTACGTACGACACGACGATACCCGACGACGATACCCCGCGCTCGCTCGATACCGTGCCTGTCACAGAATTTTTCGGAATTTTTAATTTCCTGACGGGTTTAATTTTTTTCAGAAGTTTTAAATAAATGTTACTCTTTTATTCGCTGTGTGTTTCTCTCCTGATTGCGGAAACTCGATAAAATGCATTTTCTCCCCTTGCACTCAAAAATTCGGGTTTTGCTACTAATTTTTTACCGATTTTCGATTATAATCGACTAAAATCGATTATGGCCTATCGATTAATCGAGTCGCGTCGATTACGGGTTTTGACATAATCGAAAAGTCGATTAGTCGATTATTGTTGAGAAGTTTCCAACCCTAATAAAAGGTATTCTGCCGGGGCATGAATGTGCATGTTAGTACTCACCACTGTATCAGCACGATCCACGTTACCTCATAAACAGTCTGTTTACATCGGTGTTGTTGACATGGAAATCCATCATGGCGCACGTTACCTGACCGAAGTCATTCCACTCCCACTACCATTTTTCATACAGGATACAGTTGTGGCAGTCACTATATTCTTATTTAGTTTCGGTTGAGGTGCAGTGAAATATCCTTTACAGGCAATATAGGCGTTCTCGCCCAATTATGAGCAATGGCTATTACGAAAATAAGGCGAAGAATATGTTGGTCAATTTCAGCATCAATACTGAGCTAACCGGCACCCTCACACAAATTCCAGCAACACTTCTTATTCTCGCTCAGCTTTGAGCAAGAACTTTGGGAAAATATTTTTAAGATCATAACACTTTACAACTTTGATGGCAGATTTCAACGAAATTCGGTTGTCTGCTTTCCTTTCATGTCAAAGAAGGCACCTGTTAAATATATTTGTTCAAAACCTAGTATAGCCTCCCAGAAACCTAAACCCCTATTTTTATTTTTCCTGTCCTCAAAAGAGCAATATTTAAGTAGTTTTTCCCAAATCCCACAAAACCCTCCTTGTGCAGAGAGGAAAAAGCACTGGAAACGTTATTCATAATATTTTATCCGGTCTCGTATAGAGCTTCTTATCTGCCTGCCACCTCGAAAATCGCATGTTTGCATCAAAAACGTTCTGGTGGAGTATTTTCAATCAATCCGAATGACATTTGTTGTTCTAAATAAGATGCTGATTACAAATCAATTCTTTTTACTTTAAGATAGTAGGAAAACTGGCTGCTATAATTTTGATTAAATGCAAATTTAAAACATTTCCCGTGAACTACTGGGTTTTGCACCCAAAAGATTTAACAGGTTTCGTCTTTGACGCAAAAGCAAAACATTCAACAAATTTCGTTTCACGGTGAGAAATTAGTTTCACCGATATGTGATGTTCTCATTCTCAGTGGGAGAGTAAGCCAATACGATTACGTACAATCAGGGTACCCCAACCCGCGAGCGTCAGGCTTTGGTTGGGTGCCAGCTCCTGCCCGACTGGCACCAGAGTGACGGGCTGCACAGAGCGGCCGAACTGGAGCGGGCTGCTCAGGTGCACAAGGCCAAGGTCGTATCTGGCGGAGGAAGTCTGCCGGTTCCCAGGCTGGTGGTAGACCAGCGAGTACTTTGGATGCGCGACGCGGAAGTCGGCATCGTGCACTCCGCCACCCTCGTACTTATTTGTGGAGCCGACGCGGACGGTGATCTTCGCATCGCCCCTAGAAAGTTAGAAACACAATTGCATTCGGCAAATCAAAACCAAAATTTTCGTAGTCGCTGACCCCACATTGCCAAAACTTTGGGAAAAGACAAGCTATTTCTTCATAGCGTGCGAAGAATATTGCGGCACTAATACAAACTGATTCTTTGCAAGCTTATGAATGATAGAGTACTCAAGAGAGACCCAAAGCGGAAGAAAGAAGTCGTTACAAAGAAGAACGCTGGACAAAGTATGAGAAATCGCGTTTTCGGAACCCCGCTTTACTTAAAAAATCACTCGATTTCTCATGCAGCGTTCCTCCAAACGTTCTCCAGAGTACTCTATTACCTCAAACAACCCCTACTCTTTGCAAGCTTGCGCAGAATTTTATTTGCTAAGTTTCTTTTAAGTAGGTTGCTAATTCTTGGCCTGTTTCCTTGCCACGCGAATTTCGGAGTTGAAACGTAGAAAGTAGAAACTCCCCTATTCATTTAAATAGGTACGTTAGGCACCAAAATTTAAGAAGCTGCGAGTACAATTCAAGTGTCAGTTTTACCAGTGCGGCAATGCTTAGCAACGCACCTTTTCTCCCCGCGCTGCCATTTCTTAGTTTGTTTTGTTTTTTATGCTGGGTCCTTGCAATTTAGCAAAGGTGTCCACCAAGGGGCTGGGCTGGTAGCACTGTATGTACTGCACCCCCGCTGGTTTCAAATGGCCAAAATGTGGGGTGAAAATCTTCAACCGGAATATACTGTTTGGCCATTTAAATGGGATGTCACCTTCTTTATAGTGGAGATAACGCCATTTGAAAAGATCCAAATCCACGATAGAATATTCCTGGTAGTATTTATAGTTTTTCTGGTAAATTATATGATAAAAGAAGAGTTTTCCACATCTGAACTGTACAGTATTTTTCAAACCCCTTTATGAGCATGGGGATTTGTCGTATGGCACACTTTTAACCACCTCGACACAATTAAGAACCTCCGGCGGGGCGGGCTCGACACTTCCGTCGGTTTCGTGAAGATGCCCAGGTGCAAACCGTAGTCATACGTGGTGTATCGTAGCCCCGGGAAGTTATGGTTTTGGGCAGTCCCGCAACGCACCAGCTCCGTCTCTTTCTGTCTCACGCGTCTGGCCGAGACAGACGGCGATAGTGCGTTGCTGGACTGCCTGAAGCCAAAACTGTCTGGGGCTATGTAGTGCAAGGGTGAGCTTCGTCACAGTTAAACACCTCAGATTAGCTGCGGCGTATCAAAGTGAGGTAAGATACCCAAGACCTGGACCAATTTTCAGAAAATTCGGTATATATCCAAAAGAAGCACAATCATAATTTCACCATATTTGGCGATAGTGCGCCTTTCGCTTTGGCACCCCGAATGGAAAATGATCCATGTTATGGACCCGAGCCATATTTGGTTGTTTTACAGTAACCGTTTTGAGATTCATACCGCAGATAGCAGATGCAATCGGAGGTTCAGGAGGCCCCAGACGGCTTCTTATGCCATGGCGAGGTGCACCCGGCCACGCCTCCCTTCTGACTTACTCGATACAGTGTCCTGCTGTCAAGATCCAGCGCTCATTGAGAATGGAACCTCCGCATGTCGACCTGCCATTTAATAAGTAGACCTGCAAACCCAAGACGCAGGATAAATCCACAACCCTGAACCAATGAACTTTGAATTCAATGAACATTTCATGCGTTTCCAAGTGGAATGAATTTAACACGAACACTGATCTGCAGTATTCCGTCGGTATGCTCCATTATGATCATTATATTCACACCACACCAAATTTTAGGTTTGTTGCGAAGTCTCTAGTGTAGGCTACGGAACGAACCTGCCAAGGGTGCTCTGTGATTTCTGTATCCGATCCTCCAATAAGACGAGTCACCACGTCATGATGGTGGGGGCTCTTGGTCGCTTGTTGAGGGAGGGGGCCTAGACAGCGCATTTCACGATTACGTCTCTGTTAGGTGATATTCGTTGTTATATACTGTGCGTACAGACTACCTTGCAAACTCAACAGTGTAGTCACCGAGTCCACAACTCTGTCCAAAAGCGTACACCGATTGTGTCAATTGTTGCAACTTATTTGCAAAAGATTCAAAATTTTAGTTTAGTAATGGCGTTTTATGGCTGTTCTGAGCCCTATAATGGAGCTCAAGCCTCATGTTAATGCTTTTTTTTAAGATTTCTAATCGATGATTGTGTTTGATTGTCTGAAAATGTGAACACTGTTCGTCCCGAGTTGTGGACCCCTCGGTGGTCACTATGCTGTAGGTAAAGCATAGCAGGCCACTGCGCTCTTCTAAGCGCACGACAGTGAATCTCCTTGAGATTTAAGGCTTGAGTTATTCAGCATGATGCCAGGATCTCACAAATGGGATTCATGACTTCCTGATCGAAAATGTGAATGATACGATTTTGGGTGGCCCTTTATGAAGCCAACCACTAGCCTCTTAATCTCCCAACAGAACAGGTTGTGTGACCCCATTTTGAGAATTTCAGCTGAATATAACTCGGGTTTCAAATCAAAGTAGGGTGGGTAATTCACTTCTGTGCAGTTTTAGCAGCATAGTGGGGCACTATGCTGTACCTATACTGGATGGTGACTACACTCTTGAGCTTGCAGATTATCGTTTTCCCTGTATAAGAATTCTGTCGTAAATTATCAGTTAAACAAAAAATAACAGGAAATATTTTCTTCCATGAAACCTCCTTGTAGAATTAAAAAAATCCTTCCTAAGCGTTGTAGAATAATTGGGGGATTCAAATCTAATTATTTTAATCGTATTATAGCGCAACACCACTGAAAGTGAAATTATAGTTGTAATCTCATGGATTCACAGTCGAGCACCAGTCTAACGTACAGAGCGTCGCAACATCGTCTTCCCCTATTAAGACATAACTCTTCTTTCCGAATTTCCTTCGCATTTCGGTCAAACATTGAGCCATTTAAAAGTTTTGACCTCCCCCAGCGAGCGAAGTTGACCTTAGCCCCGTCTGCAAGGTACTGATATTTCACTTTTTAAAACAATTTTAAGTTTGAGCTCCAGGAAGACTCGTCACACACCCACGGTGCTATCGAATACGTTTAGGGGTAACCTGGATATCACTGGGAGACAAAACAAGCAGGTTAGTTCAGAAGCTTTTCGATCCGCAAGAAACGACGCCCGCACTTCTGGCCTGTGTCGGGCCTTGCCCCCCGTCCTTACCGAGTGCGTTTCTACCCATTGATGCACTTCGTTCGAGAACACTCTTACCAGCCGCACAAGACGCGAGTACCAGGCCTACGAGGCCAAGTAATGTCACCAGCACAGTCATGTCGGAAGTCAGACAGGCAACTGGCCCAAAGATTGGCTGGTTGTTGATGTTATGTCTTGCCGAGCAGGCGGATGATGTCAGATGTCAGGGACTCTCGGCGGGCTATCGCACATTACGTCTGCAGTCTGCACGGCCATAACCGCTCAAATGTTGCCAACTGATTCCCCCGCCCCCCCCCCCCCCCTGCACCGTAAAAATATTTATCGTCATTTTACGACAATCCTCTGGCTAAATCTGAAAAACGAATAAGTCGTCACAGACCAAGTGACCAATAACTCGTCACCGACTTTTTTAATGGCTTAAACCGATAGAAAAGTATGTCTCCTTGAAGTTTGGTCAGATGTGACGAATTATTAAACCTACGAATAAGTCGTCACGTGACGAATAAACGTCGTAAAGTGACGACATATTCAGGTGATCAGTGAATCGTCACAGCTTTTCTCGTCATGTGACGAAAAATATTTACAGTGCGATTGGTTTCGCTCACGTCTGTAGTTTGCATGGACAGACACGCTCGAATGTTGCCAACTGGTCTTTTCCCCGATTGGTTTCGCTCGCCGGGACCGTGCAACGGAATTGTTTAAACTTTACATGTTATGTGGGTGCGGCCTTGCGGTGCCACCAAATGAAACATCGTTATTGCGAGGGTGGCAGACCTGTTTTCACAAGGGTACCAAAAAACTCGAGAAACGACCACTGCGTGAAACCAAACTGCAAAAATTGGTCGTCATTTGACGCGAAAAGCGGTGACGATTCGTCGATCACATAAATATGTCGTCACTTTACGTCAATTTAGGCCTCACGTGATAAAGTTTTTGTGAAATCAATAAGTCCTCATATATGTAAAATGCAATAAGACATGCCAATGAAGCTGTTTTAACAAAACTATGTGACGAATTACTATCTCTGACGACTTATTCGTTTGATTTTTTCGAGGACTTTGAGGAGTGTCGTTAAGTGACAATAAATATTTTTACAGTGGTCACCACACTTTTCCTACACCTGACATAACCAAACGGACGGTGGCCGAGTCCAAGCGGCGCTAGTAAGCCAACCAACCACACTCCAAAGTTCGTGCTGCATGAGTCCGATTATTCGTAATATTCTTTGACACTTTGTTTGTTGGACCTGGAACCCGTCAAGGAGCACAGTCGTGAGTCTCACCAGGGGATGGTAAGGACGTGATGACCTGTGAAGCGATAGTGGCCGTACCCGTTCTTTACTATTCATTAAAATTTCAGTGTATTCCTACTTGCTATCTTCGAAAAATAAAGTGGCCTGTGCTGAAACACATTTTTTTGAACTGTTAGCGTGTGGTGTTCCTATCTCTGCGTTTGAAACTTCTGGATCGTCTTCTAAGAAATGAAAAAATTTGATGGAACCGCGAATTATGCCCCCGTTCTTTTAAAATGTATGTTAATTACCGGGAGTCAAGAAAATAGCCTAGTGCACCGCACAAATATTGAAGTTAAGAATAAGACAAGCGTCACAACTCTGCGACATCTGGTTAAGACGAGGTAAACAAAGGCGATGCACATATTCCGACCCATTTGTAGGCGGCCGGCATCGCGTCAGGCTCCAGTGGCGGTACCTTCCGTGCTACCAGGCCCTGCTGTAACCTATTTCGTTAAAACCGCGTTTTTTCGGGGGCCGTGATCCCCTACCGAGAGGGAGGGTCCCTCTACCAGCGGTATTGTTTAGACCTTCTCCACAAGAATCTCTGAAAACACTCTCGGAAAAGTAGCTTGGGGTTTCGATAATCGAGAAATAAGGCGACAAAGACTGTGCCGAGTTACGCTCCTTGTCACACATTGTTGGTGTCTGGCAACGAGTGTGACAGACAATTAAAAACACGGCGGTTTAAAGGGTAGGATCGCCCGTCTCTCACCAAGCTGGGGTCCAAAGATGTTGCTGCGTCCGAGGCCTGGCTACAACTGACGACTCGCGTCCAAGCCGAATGGCGCGAGCGTGTTGCACTAGCATCAGCATTTGCCCTTTTCCTATGCCTGGGGGCTGCGCCCTGATACACATGCACCTAAGCTTTAGGGTGTGTAAGGTCATGCATCTCTGTAGATCACGGGCTGCCTGCGGTCAACGTTCACACGCCGTTCGTTACACCGGCTCTGTGTCCGGTGATCACAGTGGACACGCGTCGGGTTCGTGAGGCACTGCTGAAACAATCCCTCGGGGTTACACTATGTATGCACACACGCAGGCGGTCGGACCAACAGTTCACACGCGCGCCTAGGTCTCGCTCGCTACGATAACTCGGGGGCCATCTGTAAAGTACGTCCGGGTTTAAAGGGGGGGGGATAGGACCGTACATCCAGGGGTCGTTCAATAATTACGTAATCCAGAATTCAGGCTAGAAGACCCCCCTCCCCCCCATGTAATTCATGCGTAATTTCGAGCCACCCCCCCTTCCCCCTGAGATTACGTAATCTTGGATCAAACCACAAAAAATTGCTAAAAAGTCAGTTTTATGAATGAATTATTTATGAATTGAAGTGCCTTATTATTGATTTTGGCTTGAAGTTAAATGAATTATGTTTACGAACGGAAGATGATTGATTTTTTGAAGGTAAACGTATTCGACGGCTTAATGTTCGGTTTTCGTTAAAGCATGTGTGGTTTGCCGTTGAATGCTTGCGCTCGCATTAGTTGCATTTTGGATTACGTAATCCAAGTGATAATCCCACCCCTCCCCCCGTAATTCGACCGTAATTTTGACCCTCGGACCCCCCTCCTCCCTTGTCGGATTACGTAATTATTGAATGAACCCACAGCCCTTATCAATTTTTTATTTTTTAGGCACAGAGTGACCTAATATTTTCACCCAAGATCGGACTATTGTTGTTTTTAATTTCCAATATTGCCCCTGACGCCAAAACCCAAGGGTATGCAACTTCGGTATTGTTGGTACGCCCTCCAAGTATTCCCGTGGTATTCTCATGGTATTCTCAGGAATAGTATTCGCAATATTCTCGAAAATGAGAACTATAGCTACAAAAACAGATATATTACATGATTTATCTTCAAATTGAGACGGTATTCTGAGAATTTTTATCAAGTATTCCCAAGTATTCTTAATGAGAATATATTCTTGGTACGGTACTTTTAGAAGTTGCAGACCCTTGCCAAAACCGAAAGTTTTTGAATTCCTGGATTGGAATTTATCTTTTAGACGTTTATAGAATATTATATATAAGGGTTATATCATAGTGTATTGCCATTCTGCAATGTTTGATGACGGTTAACACCTTAAAGGAAAGTTCTGTTCATTATTTGTTTACACAACACCAACAAATACAAAAACTCGTTTAAATTGTTATATGGGCCGGAAGTGGACGAGGGGGGGGGGGGGGTCTGCATAGGGTCAAAATGAGCGGACGTACTCTATGGATGATCCCTGTGTGCTCCGGCTGGAGCCAACCCATCGGTACCGCTGTTCTCCACTGACTGTATAGACCCAACACCGTCCCGCGTCTGCCACGGTGCGGCCCAAAGATCCGCAACAAACGGTTTGGCCGGTCCCGGCGCTCCTCTTGTACGAGAGGGTCAACTGCATACACAAACCGTTCTGTGAAAGTCTATCTCTCTCGCACGCCGAGACTAGCAGCTTCGGCGAACGCCAGACTGACATGGATTCGAGTACCACCACCAGCTAGCATTTTTATCGGCCAAAATAAGTTTACATTTTCTTGTAAGAAATACTGCTGTATTCGCATCGTTCGCTCCGTCCGAAAAAGTGAAAAAAAAAAACGCAAATGGGATCGATAAAAATGAGGCGACACCGAGAGTCGAAGATGGGACCGGTTACGTGGACTGTGGTCCCGAACGGTTGAAGGCCAAACCGCTCGATCCAAACCGAACCGAACCGCCAGCCAGCAAGCGGTTCGGATTTGGTCTGCAGCCTAGTCGGTTCGGGCTTCGGCCGCGGGCCGGCCGGACCGTTCGTTGCAGATCTTTGGTGCGGCCATCACCTCGAGCCACTGACCTGCCCTGAACTCTATGGAGCGGTCATGACTGTGATGTCCGTGCGTTAACGCACGCGCGTGCACCCGACCACGGGGAAGCAACCACATGCGAGGGCCTGGTTCCATGCGGTAGCGCTCCAATATATTCAAATTATCTTCAAAACCAATGATCCGATTCGCTCTGGGTTGGTTTCATTCGATAGAGGAGTACGTTTTACATTCGGTAAGATACTTGTATATCTAGTTAACTCACATTTACTGCTTAAAATGGTCGATACTTCGTGCCAAATGGCAAATCTCTGTGAAAACGCAGAATCGTAGACAAGATTTGCGACACTTATAACTCAGGAAGGACAAGTGAAAATTCATATATCGATGCATATTAGCAACTTTCAAGGCATAACCTGTGCTAATATCTCAATTGCAGGTCTAAAGCACAGCTGGCCTCATTGTTATAATATGAACTATTTGCGTAAAATTTCAGCTCGCTACCGCATGGAACCAGTCGCTTTGACGCTGTTGCCACCCCCTGACCCGACGGTGTCGCCGTGCGCCGCATGGGTAGGCCTCCCAACCGGCTTGTTTACCCAAACATTCGTAGAGTCGTCCTGTCCTGCGCTGGCTTCGCACTGTTTCTTCGCCCGTTGAGTCGCATCGCGACTATACTCCTCGCGATTCTTGAGGTCGTTACCCCGTGGTCTGGTGTGCAAGGCCGCCCGTCAGGGTAGGCAACTTATCAGACGTCTCTAGGCGTTCACTCTCATACCCAGTGACAACCCATCTTAGCTAACGCTAACATGCGTGATAGGCAACCCGTTCGACGCCGTCTCTTCACCAGCAACGCCGCTTGGCACAGCTCGTGCGTTTTTGCGCTTCGGCTGCGACTGCGCGAGGGCGGCCGCTGTGAGAAACCCAGCGTTCGGCACGACTTTGTTTACAAAACTGGCACCCGATGCTCCACCTCCTTGTGTGTTGGTGCGTGTGGACACAAAAATGGACAACGGACTTTGCGAATTCGGTAACTTTACGTCCAATTACCAGTCGACTTCGTGATTAAAGAGACACCAGCTTGGGGTTTCTAGTCACGAAATTTTCCAAGAAATTTTCGGAAAATTTCACTAAGGTTGGAAAAGTTGGAAAAAATAGGAAAAGTTGGAAAAATATGATTTCTTTACCCAGAACTCACACAAAACCTTTAAAACCACACTTAACAGGTGGCTTAAACATGTATAGTGCCATTTCCCGGGTAGATTTGCATGTACTGTCATTTAAAACAGCAGAGGGAACATTAAACCTCAATTTTCACTACACATGCGTAAAGGAAATGGGTAGTTTTTTATTCAGCTTGGCTTAGTAACGGGCCGTCCATAAAGTACGTCCGGGCGGAAAGGGGGGACGGAAGGGCGGGGGGAGGTCGTCGAAAGCGGACTTTGAAGGACCGGGGGGGGGGGGGGGGCGTTGCGGTTAGGACGTGAGTTTTTAATTTCAAATTTGAGCATATGATTACTTGTGAAGGAGTGAAATAGGCGTCGGTACTCCGCGCGTCCCAGCAGTGCCCTTTCAGAAAGCGTGGTTTTGGTGCCTGAAATTTGTTTTTGTTTTACATTTGTTTGACATTACCTGTAAAATATTTTTCCCCCTGATTTTAGCATTGCCTTTTTGTAAATCCTAAACTACCATTGTCATGTGCGCAACGTTTTTATTTTTATCTTTACAACTCGCAGTTATATCGTAATTTGTTAAAATGTGAAGATTATAGCATTTTGGTCATATTTGTCGATTTTTTTCTTCAAAAGCGGACGCAAGCGGACGAAGGGGAGAGGGTGGGGGGGATATAGGGCGAAAATGAGCGTACGCACTTTATGGACGGCCCCAAGGGCGCGGGCGCGAACTCTAAATTCGAATTTCCGCGAACGTGAAACCATATATCACGCGATAAGAGCGTTGTGTCGTAGTATTTCACAGATATCAAAGATTTGGGAGGTCGAATATGTTAAGAAGTGGATTTTGATTTTAGATCAACATGTTGTCAGGGTGCAAGGGAATTATTTGTGAGTAATTTCTGCATTTTTTCCAATTTTTTTCGAAAATTTCACAACTTTTCCGAAAATTTCCATTGAAATTTTCAAAAATTATTTTTTCCGGAAAATTAGAAACCCTACACCAGCTAGTCTATCCGAACGCTGTTTCTCTCATACTTTTATGAACATTCGTGGTCAGAGGATGTAACTCTGCCGCTGCCGGTATGATGCCTCGTACTGTTAAAAAAGGCTGTAGCAACGAAATCAGCTACTGCGTCTGATACACTGCAATCTGCGAAATTTGATGTGTGACTGGTTTAAATTGTAAATTGTGATTACTGAAGGGAAAGTGGATCATCTGTATTTCACTGTATTTCCGTATTCCTTCCAGGTAAAATTTGGCGAAACCTTTAACGCCTACGAGGTGTCAATCCCGCTAGAGGATACGCATCATTCTCGTACGCGTGTTCCTTTAGCAGCCTATCCGGGCGTTTTTTTTTTAAACTTTTTCCTATTTAACGTATTAAGAATATCAATACAGTCGTTAGAAAAATTGGTGGGAGTACTCCCTGAGCCGTGCGTTTTCGACCCCTAGTTAGGGTGTTTAAAAAAAATCACATTCCTCTGACTCGACCGAATTCGGACACCTGCTCCTGCTGGTCTGCAATGACCGTATGCAAAATTTGAGTGCGATCGGGGCTGCCTTAGCGGCATTCTCGTGCCTTTGCATGTGATCGCAGAAGAGTATGTATGCACACGAGCGTCCATCAGGTTATTCTACACCTACTGAGGTGGAAATATCAGTGACCCCGCTACCCACCTCCGCCACACTGCCACAAATGTTGGTAATTTGTTATTCTCGCGCTTTCGGACACTTGTAATTTCGGTCATTCATTGGAACTGTGAACTGTGTGGTTAGAGGAGGCTTTTCGACGAACACCTGGCCGAGCCACTCCATGCACTAGGCACACTCACCTTTGATAGCGAAAATCGGAAAAATTATCTCGAGACTGGTTGTACGCCTGGAGGGTACGCAGGATCTCGGCCGCCGAGCAGGGGCGCCAAGACGGGGTTTTACATGTAGCAGCCGCGACACCTGATTCGGAAAAAGGGAGGGAGGTTGGAGGAGAAAGGGGGAGGTACGAGAGGACGGATGAAAGGAGGAATAGGAGAAAAGGAGTGACAGAAGAGGAAGTGAAAGAAAGTTAAGAGGAAAAAAAGGAAGAAAGAAAGAGACATGAACAACCGGAAGAAGGCAACACCACTAATAGTAATAATGTGTAGGTACAGGGTACTGGCGAAGTAGATGAAGAAGAGAAATGAAGGAGAGAGGAGAGAGGAAACAGGGGAAAGAAAGCGGAAAAAAAATCAATAAAAACGAGAATATCCAATATCGTGCGACGAATTTCAGTTTGAATGGGAAGGAAAGGCTTTGTAAGAGCGAGGGCTCAGAGCAACATATAGGAGGTAGCGCAGGGAGCGTTCCTGTCCTGGCATAAACATAAGGGACTAGACACGGAGGCAGTTCCCGCGTTTGAATTCGTCCCGTTTTGCCACGGTCGTTTGCGTCATAGATAGTGGAGTTGTGAGGCGCTTAGAATGCCAAATTGAAAAGTTTTGCGCGATCAGACCGCGATTTTGACTATTTCCCCTTAACCAACCATCTACCCTTCAAAATTTCAAAATAAATTTTAGTTAGCTTCGTTCGCCGTACGGATTATTTATCTCGTAGGTCTGTTAGTGACGATTAGATTGCAAAATCCTAAAATTGTAGCTCGCCTGAGCATTTCGCTTGTTTCGCTAGCTCGGTTCATTTATCTAATTAGTGCTGGGTCCGTAAGTGATGATTAGATTGCAAAATCTTAAAATTTTAGGTTACCAGACCCCCGCTTCGCGCTCTCTCTGCGCGCGATATAGATTATTGCTCGCGTAGGTGGGACTGTAAACGTTGATTAGAATGTGAAATCCGAGAGCTTCGCTCCAACCATGGCGATGGCGCTGTCGATGATGCTAGTAAAATAGTAAAATCTGAAGTTATGAGTCCGATCGATAGCTTCTTTCTCGCGAAGAAATCTGTCCCACCATGCAATGTGCAGCGTGAAATGCTGTTTTCGGGCCATGCTGTCATCCGGATCAACAAAATGTCTCTTTTTGATCTATTTCTGGCACTGAAAGCAGGCAACGTGGATACTGGACATTTCGATGTCCGTGTTCCGGGGTACCTTAAGGAAAAAGTGACGTTTGGCACTGAAAAAGGGAGGGAGGTTGTTTTTTTCTGCGACACCTAATGCAAAACGTGTTTCAGAACAAAGATAAGAGTCACGAGCCATAGCTTCATCGAGTGGAGCCCCGTTTTTATTGCGGTCACGACTTGGATAGCGTTTATCGCGGTCACGACTTGGACAGCGTGCTGGTGCTTTCACACTGAGAAAAATTGTTTGAACTGGGAATCAAAATTCTGGGTGTGGGCATCGAAGTATGTTCGATCCGTGCCGCATCAGCACTACAATCAAAGGTTCTGGTTAGCCGGTCCAAAGTTCTGGGGTGAGTAACGAAACATTAGACTGAATGTGTTCATATTGAAGAAATGTATTGACTCCATTTCCTCTAAAGATGGTTTTAATTTTTCTGGTTACGTTCGCCGCATCGTATTGCGCCTTCAGTCCATCTAGGAGCTCTTCAATTCGAGGGGTCCCCCACTTCGAGCAGTCATTGTACAAACCCCAAAAATTCAAAATAAAATTCAAAACCAAGTCAAAAATTCAAAACCAAGTCAAAAATTCAATAAGATTCATAAAGTCACAAAAGTCACGAAAAGTCAAGAAAAGTCACGCCAGTCAGTGAGAAATCACGAAAGTCACAACAGTTATCCATTTAAATTAAACTCGAAATTGTAGAAACTCCACTTCAAATAAAAATGTTTTGTCAAGAAGTCAATAAAATTGGTCGGAAAGTCGAGAAAAAGTCAACGCAGTCCAAAAAAAAATCAAAATTCACCACCATAGTAAAAGAAAAATCAAAAAAGTCACAAGTCAACGAATAAGTCATTGCAAGTCACTGCAGTCACGCAAGTCAAAACTAATCAACTGATTTGAAGTCATTGTACACACAGAGTTCGAGTGAGGGACCCCTCGCTTGAATTGCTGAAACAGTTTTTTTACACTGGGGTTCACAAAAAGTGGGCCGCTAGTTTTGTTGACGAGTCTCCACCCAGGCTACGAAGTCGTTTATTCGTACGTTACGGTCACGACTTGTTCACAACGTAGAGCGTGACATGGGCGAGGAAGGAGGTATATAAGGGAAGACGGCACGGCGTGTGATACACATCACCATGAAGATCCTTCTCGCAGCACTAGTCGCCGTCTTCGTCTGCGCCACGGTGAGTTATTTTCCTCGCTCGTTTTAGTGCAGTGTTCTCGGCCTTATGGCTAAGAACAAAGCGTATTTCTGACCAGTTCCCAATGGGAGCCAGGGTAGGCCTGTGAAGGAAAGCCAGGGAGTGAGGACTGCAAACTTTTCCCTGGGACTGCAAACCTGTGTGGCAACCCGGTTTGGCGAGCAGTAATAACCCCCACCCCTAATTCCCCTGGTGAACCGAGGAAACCGACACCAGTGGGATGTGGTAGGGCCAGGGCATGGGTTGGGAGCTGTTTCGTTATAGGCCGTGGCGCATCTCAGGGACGCCGTTGGGAGGAGAGCATTCTCCAGTCCAGGTGATAACACCGGGTTTACCGCCACCCACGGCGCCGGTAGGGCTGGAGGCTCATGGCTGTTCGTGTTTGGTGTGGGCACGTTCTGGCCATGTTTCCGCTCTTTTGATCGGTTAGCTCGCGTGCGGGCGCCGATCGCTACTAAAGCGTGGAGCGTGTGGTGCGGAAGAACCGCCAGTGCACCGCCGGGAGCTGGTGAGGGGTAGGTCTTCGGGCCCTCCAAGCTTGCCGTGCACAGCCCAAACCACTCTTACTCGGGAGTAGGCTAAGCACACTATGGCATAGGAGACCTCTCGGTCACCTCAGTGGTTTGAGGTCAAAAATTAACCTCCACGGTGACGAATTTAATCTTGCTAGCAAGTGCAAAGTGGAAAGAGAGCGGGGCCAGCGTAGGTTTTACCTTTCGAACACCCTGAAAACTGTGTTCTCGATCCCGGAAAAATCAAGAGCATTCGCATTGAATCTAGTAAAATGTTCTTGGCCCAAGTTCATGATTACTAGATTCAATGCAAATACTCTTGATTTTTCCGGGATCGAGAACACAATTTTCTGGGTGAACAATTCGAGATACGGCACTACGGGTCCGAAACGCACGGTTCAGGGTCGGACTGGTTCGGAATTTTGGTACCTCAGTCGAGTTGATGGGACCACCGGAAGTTGCATGTAACGCCACATGAGGCGCGGATCCGCACCGGGGGGGAGGGGGATGTTAAATTTAGGAAACCCGCCGAACATTTTGCCTGTAAGTAGGCAAAAAGTGGTGCATTGCCCTCCCCAGAAGTCGCTCCTGGATCCGCGCCTGCGCCATATCTGGGCATACAAAACAATCCGATTGCACAGAAACAAAATTTTCTGTGATAAAACACCCCACATTAACACTCGTAGGGCGAAACTTTCGTCCGTTTTGCTCACCGTTTAGGGCTCTGGAACACTCAAGAATAAAAGGTTTTCAAAACGTTCTACTTTGTTGTGCTTTAACTCAAACGGTGCCAGGTAGATGAACCCCCTTGGGGGGGGGGGGGGGCTATGTTAAAAACGAAATAACGGCCTATTTGGTGGTTCTGCTATCAATGCGCGCTGCAGCGTGGAATTCACTTTTAACTTCGCTCACTTTATGATTTGTGAAGAGGCCTACACAATAAATGTTTATGGCCCATCCGATTGTGCGTAAGCCTTGCACGAATTTATACATGATTGTGTACATTATTGCACGAAGCTACTCATTGTTGCGCGTAGCATAAGGAAAGAAGCACCCGTAGTTACGCACCTATGATATTGTACCTAAATAACGGACAAAAAAATACGTGGTTTCGCACCATTACGTGCGTTTGTCGAAGTGTCATAAGTGTCGAACTATTCAAGCTTATAGATAGGTTATTTTTTCAACGGGCCCATGACGTCTCCCTCGATTTTCGTTGTTCGGTGTACTTATTTATCTGCATGAAACCACGTGTGCTCCGATAGGGACAGCAACAAAGGCAACTTCCTACTAGGGGCTGTTGGGAGTTTTCAGTATCAGGCACCGCCTCACCGCCTGGTTTCAGCACTTTGTTCTTACAGTAAACATTCAGTTGTTTTCAATCAAACAAACAAGGTGTCGCAGCAATTGATGGCTGTCTCGCATCTTTTCCAGGTCGTGTGCAGTGCTCCGACCGGGCCTGCAGCCGTCGAGCACAATGAAGGAACCAGGGTCGCACGCTCGCCTGTTGGCCCCCCCATCAACGGTGACCTGAAGAAACTGTTGACTTCTGCCGGCACAACCCTCAGTAAAATAAATGGTGGAAAGTAAAGCAATAAAACGGCACCAACAGCGAGTAACACCTTACCTCGTTAATATCCTATCACGCACACACACTGACACATCCCACTGTTCAAAGTATGGCAATTCCTGAGGTCCTTCACCGAGAAAACATGTGTTTTACAGAGCACATTACAAGTGTGCTCGGTCGGGAGAACACAACTGCGTGTGGAACCCCCATGTAGGCCGGACCTCAGTAGGTGTGTCATGTGCCATGTCCATGAGTGCGCTTAAAACGTGCTAATTGTACAGCACATTAATTGTTAAGCTTTTAAACACACTTGTTTACGCGGTATAGAAAAAAGAGCTCGGCAAAGTTCTGTTGCCATTGCTATTGCCGGTATGGTCGGTATGAGATCACAAAATTCTGAGTTTAGATGGCTGCGTGGCTGGTTCAGTTTAGCCTGCAACTATCAAATTTATCGGTAATGAGCAGCCACATACATTTTATGGTATGGTTGACGTATTTCATGCCTTGAGCAAGGCCTTCGTTTGTATTGATCATGCCATCATATTAGAAATTTGGATAGAAAGAGGATTAGGGGTAATTTATATGAGCTAATAGAATCATACCTATCCGGTAGGACTCAGGATGTGGAAATACAAACGGTCACCAAAATAAATTTTCATCGTCAGAGGGGAAGATAAAACACAGCGTACCACAGGGTTCGGTATTAGGAACTTTCTTGTTTATAATATATGTAAATTGTATTAAGAAACTTGTATAGATTTGGGTGGAAATTCGGGGACGACACGAGCATTTGAATTATGGGTGAGGACCTGGAAGAAATCGACCAGAGGGCCCAAAAAATCTGAATGGAAATACAGAAATAATTCTCTTCTTTGAATTGGGATCTAAATTGGGACCTAAATCTGCCAACGGTAATAGGCAAATTAAGCAGCTAGGTCACAACACAGTACACCAAATTAAAGTGTCCTTGGCGTTGTAGGGAACAAAAGGGGGAAGGTGTGTCTCTACAGAGCAAGGGTTTTATTACCTACCTGACTTACCTTCTGCAAAACCAAAACGCCTCTGTACATTTTCACACTTTTGCATCCGCGGCCGGTCTATTGGGATGCCTAACCACCGGGCGCATGATGGCACTGATAGAAGTGATGCCCGTAGCGATGGTAAATTGATGACGCACGCAGAACGCCGCGCCCTCGCGGAGCCGACGGCAAAGCCGGATAATTCGCCTATCTGCACGGCGCTATAGCGCCAGCACATGTCGCGCTACGAGCCGCGCAACACCCGCGCTGGGTGATCACCGATAGACGGTTATCAACACTGCCCTTGTTGGCGAGCAACACGTTGTTTTCCGTTTTTAGCTCTGACTAGAGCTAGTATTTTCCCGGAAAACTAAAACTGACTGAAAAATAAAGAGTAAAAAAAAAATTTTTTTTTTTTTGGAAAGGCATGAAAGAGACCTTTTTTGACGAAATAGGCGTTTATCAGTCCATTAAGATATCCCTTCTTATCAAATCGAACCAGGCGCGTACCCAGGGAGAGTTTGGGGGGGGGGGGGTTATCCCCCCCCCACACTGTGAAAAATTTTCACGGAATCATTACGGCCAAAGTACCGGTTATTTTTTCCAATCCTATCCGTAAGAGGAACTGAAATCAAAACGGTTAGTTTTGGGAACGGAGTGGCTGAGTCTTCAGGAAGCCTTCTTACGGTCTGAAACGGAGAGGCCTACGGATAAACCATTGAATAAACCGTTTCCAAACATGCTTTCAATACAGGCTGGGCAGGTTTACGGACAAACCGTAGGATCAACCTTCTGTCTGTCCGTTATTTATCTACACAAGATACTGCACTATTCAAACCCAGAGGCCTGCAGGCACATCACTAACACGTCCTACATCATCAGTATTCCGTACTCACAGAAGAAGACTCGGCCAGAAAATTTTCTCCAATTATTGCTATGCAGGGCAATGTCTTCTTGCAGGGGGGTATCCAGAATGCAAACATATTGACACCAGCTATTCCCTTTCTAGGTTGGACACCAAACCAGTCTTTGCCTTGTCCCTGTGTGGCAGATACAAGTGCTCACAGACCCACACTCTAACCTCCAGCAGTGCTGCAGTGCATCCTGAAACAGCTGGCTTTGGTATCTTTGGCCATTGGGTTAGAGTAATACAATTGACACCATGAATTTCCTTGGTTCGTTTGAGGGGCGTCAGAGTAACGTGAAGTGAATGACACATCGAACTATATGATCTATTGTAAACAAATTGAACGATCACCGTGCACTGGCTATCTGTGACGCACCCAAACAAACAACAAAAGAAAACGAATTCCGCAAACTAGATTTTTCATACTAAATCGCGCGCCCTCAAATCATACGGAAACGACACTCACAACGTATACATAGGCACATATGGAGATATTTCGAATTTTTGCCGCCATTTTGTTAAAAAATGTTCAAAAATTGAACCCTTATGCCAAAATCAAAAAGGAAAGCGGATCAAATCTTTCTAAATACCCTAAGGAACAAGAATGCCAAGTTTCACACTTGTAACACGATTTGCGGTATGTTTTGGTGTACCGCCAGGACTAGTGCAGCAGAAGCCAGAACGGACAGAGGCGGGCTCGGAGGCGGGTGTGCCGTCTGCAGTCACCGGACAGCGCCAGCAGACGACACGCCGCCGCCGCCGAGTGCCGCCCAGCGTGCGAATGCTGCAGCGCCGTGGCGCTGGGGCCGTTCCTCATGGGGTAGGGGTCGTTTCCCTTAGGAGACGGACTTTCCCCATGGGGGATGGCAGTTCCCCTTGGATCGAAGCAGAAATTAACAGCTGAGCAAGCAGATGACCTCGCTGCCAGGGCGAAGTTAGTACTATAGAAACTCGTGGGAGTCCCCTGGCTCATTGTTTAATATTTCCTACCTAAATCCATTTTGTGTGTAAAGCTTAAACAGAATCATCGCGGATGTGCAATTTGAATTGAAGCGCTCTCTAGTGGCAGCGCAGATGGGTGGAGGGCTTCATAAAGCGATATACTGTGTTGAAGAAACGATTAAGTGTGTTGAAAACCGATCAAGTATTTAAAGAGACCGACAAAGATGCTTCCGCACTGGCACAGCGTTAACGGATTCTGGGCAGACAGCTTGGAAGACATTTTCTCACAGGGCTCGTGTACCGGGCGCTTCAAGGACAAGTAGAATGGGTTGCCTATCCAGCTGTCTACAGGCGCTTGTGTATGGAGGTGCCCCAATGGTTCACGTCGTGGCACTTCCCTGCTTAGACACAATCATATCCCATGGAAATGTTCTGTCCCATGGGTATGTTTTATCCCATGGTTCTCTATTATGGGGAAGTTCTCTCCAATGGGGGCGCCCTCTCCTGTGGGTTTTTGATCCCATGGGAACCCCTAAGGAATTCTACCCTGGGGACGGCCTCTCCCATGGGGTCATTTATCCCCATGGTAATCACATGGGAAATTGTCAAAACATCTAGGGTAACCCCATGCCCATGGGTATTTGAGTACTCCCATGGGGTCCCATGACATCCCTTGGGCTATGGGACCCCTACCCCATGAGGAACGGCCCCTGTCCCATGGAGAATTACTTATCTCCCAGGGGAAACTCCGTCTCCTATGGGGAACGGCCCCTCTCCCATGAGGAAAGACCCCTCTCCCATGGGGGAACCCCAGGCGGCCCGTGGGGTTTCTGGACTGGGCGTTGTCTGGTAAATCTAGTAATTTCAGAGGAAAACCCGGAGCAGCCTCCTAGAAAAACACGGTTCTGAGATAGAATGAGGACATTTTATTGACACGGCTGAATACATAGACAACTTTATTATAGTATTAACACTGGCCACTGTATGTCTTTCCACTCAGGCGGTTATTATAAACAAGCGTCATAAGCTTACACAACAGATGGTGATAATTAAATGATCTCTGGTTTAGTAATACCTCCTTTTTGAGCAACTACGCCACGCTTTATGAGTGCGAGCGCAAAAGCAGTTAGCAAGCAAAACATAAAACGCACTGAAAATGTGAGAGTTTTCCGTATGGAAGAGCTTTCCCAGATTGCAGATCTTCACTTGATAGTTTCCACGTCCCCTACGATGGCTATGGCTTCCATTTCAACTGCAGCTCCCTGAAAGCAGTAAAAAAACAGCAATGTATTGTTCGTCGGTAGATAAATCGAAATGAGTCGTTCGAGAATGATTTCCAGCGTCGCTGCAAGACACGATCAACCTTTCGAGGCTTCGACTTCCCGTCACAATTTTAAGTGTTCGTATGGAATTTTATCTCTGATTGATAGGTTTACAACACGTTTCAGACCCTGCGGACCTTAATATCGAGAGATGGTAGAGACCGCTTTTTAGTCGCACACCCTCAAAGAAGAATGCTTGATTCAAACCATTTTCCTCAGACATTCGATATGTTTAGTGATCATGCTTGTTTTTAGAAACTCGAACTTGGTCTTGGGGTGTACAAGCATGATTCAAGGATGGCTCCATTTATTTTAACTGTAATATCGTTGACACAAGTATCGTTTATGCTCAATCCAAGCATATACGCTTAAAAAAATGAATCGTGTACGCTCAATCACGCACATTAAGCATCATACTTGATTCACGCGTATTATCGGAAGGGATTTACCAGTTTTAGCATAAACTAAGCTTAATACAAGCATACTGTTTGGAGAGTGCAACATTCTGGTGACATTGAGCACACGTACGTGCTCTCTACCAGCCGTTTGATGTCGAGTTTTATCAACATCGGCGCGTGGCAGTGTAGGAACCTTCCTTGTTTAATACCTTTTTCATCCGCCAACACTTGTTAGCCCGCATAATCGTGAGAAATGGTGGACAAGGAGAATATACGAGCACCCTGCCAAATTGACCAATCACGCCGAAGGCACTCTTAAAAATGAATGCATGATTTGAACATATTATGCTTCATTGAGGGATACCATATGCTTGCCCCAAGAATACAGTACGTGCCTCAAGCATCATATGCTAGTGTCAAGCGTACAGACGGTTGATGAACGCAGATGATTAAATCAACAAAATCTCACAAGAATACAAGATTTGCTTCAAAATCGCTTTGAATCAAGCATTCTTTTTTTTTTAAGTGGGGGGCGTGTTTCTCAATTGTCGGTGCAGTACGCATAAAGTCGTTGCGAATTGTGCTAAAAGCATGAAATATTGTACGGTGACTCCTAAGACCTGTTCGAAAAAAATGGCCCGCAGCCCATTTTGAAGTATTCGTGTAGAGTCGTGTTGCTGAACACTTTCAATACGCTGAGTCACGTGGTACAATTTTTTCGTTACGAACAGCTGTAAAATTCGCGCGCTACAGAAAAGTGGCCTATTTTGTACCAACGTGGTATTTAAAAGGCCCCTTAGCCACCACAGTGGAGTGCACTTCCAGCGCCAATTTTTGGCAAGCATCTCTAATCAACTGCCAATATTACTGCGAAATTGGCAAAAATAGCGAGCTTGGAGCTTCCATGCCAAGTTCAAGCAAGTTGAAAACATATTTATCGTCACTTATCCGACTGAATATGAAAAACAGAGAAGTCGTCACAGTTTAGGTGACGAGTAGGTCGGAACTCGAAATATGTTGGTCACACGGTGACGCATAAACGTCGCAACGTGACGACATTTTGAGATGATCGATAATTGAATCGTTAGACTTTCTCGTCGTACAACGAACAGTTTTTACAGTGTAGCGCATTTTATGGAAAAAATTGGCAAGCAAGAACGCTCGACAAAATTTGACATTCTGAAACGAAAGTGTGCCCAAGTATGCATGCCAAAATTAAGCAGCCCTAGTAGGTTTCCAAATTTTGGAGAGTTTGCTTGCCACACGATTTACAATGAAGAAAGAGACGCAAAGAAAACTCACCAACGGCAATTTTCCCACTTGATACGCAGTCCTGGCAGGATACGGCTCCTTAAAATCTGAAAAAAAATAATCTGAACGTCACTCCGGCAGACAATGCATCTAACGCAAATATTTGTACCATTAAGCCCACGCACATTCGATGTAAACCTCGTTGACGTCCTTGAAGTCGTCCAAATTCTGAACAAGTACCGTCATCTTTACAACTGAAATCATAGGAAAAAGGAGCATTGAATAATTTTGTACATTAACACGAAATGAGGTAGCGATTGGTAAAGTGGTAATTACGTAGCATTTGCAAGCGTCAACTTTAAACATTAACGCCTTACAATCTCAGAAAAAACTTTCGGGGCTGAGACGGAACGCTATGATAGTTTGTATTGTGCCTGCCTTATATTTCATGAATTACGCTCCCATGAAGGAAACATAATTACGTTAACGGAGATATAACGAGTAAAACTGACAACTGACATTGGGAATTGAATTTAAAAAATACGATTCCACAAAGTGAAATCCTAGGAGGCCCGAAGTAGAGTCAGACGATATTGCCGAGATTTTGTAGATTTTGTAAATTTTGTAGTTTTTCTGATGGTTTGAAGTGTCTTTCGAATGCGTATGTGACCAAACAGGATCTGGAAGGAGAGGAGAGTAGAAGGAGTGAGAAGTGTGAAGAAGAAATATGAATGAATGATTCGTTGAGAAAATATTGGATAAATATTGGAATGCTATCAAAAAGAAAAAGAACTGTATTTTTTGGGTAAGTTAAACAATTTTTAAGCGAAAAAGTTTGTCGGAGGAGAGTTTAGAATTTCGTGGGAAGATTGGCAGCTGTAGTGTTCTAGGCTCTTTCCAGCGAGCAGCTCGCATTCTCACCACTGGCTACGCTGGCTAGCCCTAGTCTCGCTCAGGGTCTCAACTGCATTCTCAATCTGTACGCCAACAATGCAACGCGGCGCCCCGCGGTTGCTACAACAGTGATCGTGTGATCGAGAGCGGTCTCAGGCGATCGACGATAGCGCGCTCTGTCGGCTGGGCACGGAACTACCGACCGAACCTCAATCCTATGAACTTAAAAATATTTATTGTCAGCTCACATTGAATGACAGGAGAACTAACTACTTTTCAACGTCAGGGGCAGGCATTAGGCATGAGAACGTTGATAAATCTTACTTTCAAACACTCGTCCACAAGTGGGCTCTGGTTCGCTTGGTTGGAAATTTTTGAAGAGTATGACATAAAGCTACCACACTCATTGCACAGCATTGCTTCCCAGCATTTTTAAACACTCCATGGTATTGATAAGCTGTTTCTTGAAGAACCTTCACCATCCAATTTCTGCACGTCACAACCACAATCAAAACTTTCGCGCACAACTCCAAACCGATGAAACCGACGTCGGTGTCCTCAATTGTTTTGTTTACCCACCCGTCGTCATGGTGTTGGATGAAAAATTCGGGACGGGAGGGAAGTACAGTCGACTCACGACGGCTACGTTTGAAAGTCTGTACCCTTTGCCGCATTGTTGGCCGGCCACCCCAAGCTTGATATTTCAACTTTTCAAACGCAGCAGTTTTCGTTTTTCGTTGCGGCTGTACTACGCAACAGGCAGTGCTCTGATTGGTTGTAGTTTTCATCTTTCCACCAACTTTGCCTCGGCTCGGCTAGGCCCTTGCTTGACTCGATCTTTTCGCCCATAAGAGCCTGCAGCTCGACTCGAATTTTCAAATTTTTCAATTCAAAATTCTCCAATTTCAGCCTTTGAGTTTTCGTATGGGCATCAGACGAGGGGGTGATTACTCGCGAAATCATGTGTACAAATTCTGTGAAATCCGTTTGAAATCCGACCGAAATCTGCTGTAATCACGCGAAATCCGCCGAATCACCCGAAATCCGTTGAATCACCCGAAATCCGCCAAAATCATACGAAATCTACCGAAATCCACCGAAATCCGCGGAATTGTGCAGAAATCCACCTGAAATCCAACACCATTCAGCGAAATCCGTCGAAATCCTGACCAGAATCTGCTGACCGTGGTGATTGTCATACTTTGGCAGTATGTGTTGCGCTATTTCTCATACAGTGCACAAGCAGGTCAAACGAAGCGTTCGAAGGCCGCGACTTTCTCGAGAGGGAAAGTAAACAAATAATAGTTTCCTGTTCGAGTAAGTAGTAATTGACGCTAACTTTCGGTTTCGAATTGTGGCTAGATCGCCGACTGGCAGTTAAAGCCATGAACGTTAAAGTTTCTGACATTCAATGAAAGCCATGAGAATATTAAAGTTTCAACGTACCATTTTAACACGAAGTCAGCGCCGTTGCCAAACCCTACAGCAACCACTACAACACAATCACGGATAACAGATTGCGTTTCGGATTCACTTCGGCTGACTTCGTCACGGCACGAGACACCCCCCTCCCCTTCCCCGCGTCCCCCCGTGCAGGGTGCAGTGCAGGAGTCCGAGCCCAGGCGGCGCTCTTGCCTGGTGGTACGTGCTGCGGATTGAAATCCGATGTTATCCGGTAGAATCCAACTTATCCTGAGCGAAATCTAGCAAAATCTGACGAAATCCGGTGAAATCCGTCGAAATCCAGTGAAATCCGTCGAAATTCTGTGAAATCCGTCGAAATACGGGGCGAAATCCGGCGAAATCCGGCGAAATCTGGCAAAATCCACGAAATCCGATGAAATCCGATGAAATCATGTGAAATCCGATTACATGAAATCATGTGTACAAAAAAAAGTGGAGTGATCGCCCCCTCGGCATCAGATTCTGAATCAGCGTGTCTCCTTCCTGCTCCTGGCAAACTCTCATCGAAATCGTACAATTTCGTTCGGAGAAGTCCATAAGGGGCCATGTCAAAAAAAAAAATCGGAATCCTAAAGATTGCAATAGGCTACTTCGTGCCTAAAAAAAAATAGGTGCAGCCAGCATCGCTTTACCAGTCATTCTAAACCGTCTGAAACTGTCTAAAACGTCGCCCTTTCAGAGGTACAAATATCGCCCTCTGAGAATTACAGTGGCCGTGCAAAGCTCAGTGAATCATGGTGCATGCCCACTTCCGAGGCAAATACGTTTTCTTACGAGAAATGTGTGAGGGGCCATCCATTCGTACGCTGAACTTTAGCAGTTGAACGACGAATAATAATAGCGCAGTATGCTAGACCTTTTCACGGATTTGCTTTTCTAAGATAGCGAAAACGTGGCACTGCTATTGTTCTAATGGGGTAGTATAAACTGTGCAAAATTTCAAATCAATCGGACTTGATTTACCTCTGCCACACAGGCCTCAAAATTCTACTTGAGAATGTAACGGTAAATGATGTCTTAATGAAAAGCTCGAATAACTGTTGAATCGTTGCAGAGCAAGAGACCCGCAATAGTTAATTTACGTCTGATACGTACTTCACAGTTTTCATTATCGTTTCCTGTTTACGAAATAATTTTTGAAAATTTACAGCTTTTTAGGAAAACTATGAAAAAGTAGGCGCCGCCGGGTGCTGCGCTTGCTACGCCTGAGGTTCAGATTCGGAGTAGGATAAAAGGGCGCAACTACGCGACAGCGACCCCTTTCAGTCTCAGAAATGAATGCTTGATTCAAAGCTATTCCCATGCGGATATTGTATTCTTGTGGGATGTTGTTGATCATCTGCGTACATCAACCATCTGTACGCTTGACACTAGCATATGATGCTCGAGGCACGTCCTGTATTTTTGGGGCAGCATATGTTACCCCTCAATCAAGCATCATATGCTGCAATCAGGCATAATATGCGTGTGGGATTTTTGGTGTTTCAAGCATAAATATGCTTAACTTAGAGCATTTTATGCTCAAGTCATGCATTCATTTTTTATAGTGAAGGGCTCAACTTCCGCTTGGCCGGCCAGATAAGTGATTAAGGATGATCAAGAAATACCATCTACAATGATTTTGAGGGTTGCTAACAGGTATGATCTTTTGGTAATGATTTTAAGCAGGCCTGCGGGACGAAAAGCGGGCGGAAATAACGCAGGCTCCCACTGTATTTGGATGGGAGTACTTTTACCTCACATGTCTCTTTTCGACGACGTAAACAACAGAGATGCAAAGGTTATATTATAGCCTGCTACAATTGGCGATAACAGTAGGTCCAGGGCAAGCGCATAGCCGGGACCGCCTCTCCCTCCACCTACAATCTAATCGTCACGGGAAAGTACACTGAGTCCACTGCGCGGTCCCACCACGCACGGTAAAATATCTTTGGTTATGAGAAATCAAACTCAAACAACAGAGTCAAAGTCACTCTGTAACAGCATGGGAAACCTCGGTGCTCAGTTAGGAAAACACCGAATAAGCATAGCATACCTAGCAGCTTGCCTATCGGGCATACGGTGAACAGGCAGGCCTACGGTGGGAAAACAATGCTGTAAAATAATGGTTTGAATCCGTACGAAAAGCCACCAGCACGCCATTAGAGCGGAATGTCGTCAGTGACTGCGAATTATGTGTTGGGTCCTTAAGACACTGTTCTGATGCAACATTCACCACAGAATTTTGAAACGATAAAACGTTGAAAAAAAAAATACAGTTGAGGTTGTGACAAATTTTGTGACCCAATGTCGCAATTTTTTGTAACGTTCATCACAAAATCACACTGTTGTACCGAACGTCACAAAAGTCAACATCACAAAATGTGTGACGACCGTCACTGTTTTTTGCAATGTACGTAGCAGCGCAGCGTTGCAAAAGGATCCTGTAAACTGTTAATACGAATTCGTAGTTCATACGAACTACTATAAACGTGCACCCAAAATGGTTGTCGACGATGTAATACCTTTGTCAATGGATGTGCCGCCCGCCTCCAAGGTGTGCTTCAGGTTAATCAGGGCCTGCCTGGCTTGCGCCGCCGTCTCACCTGACACCAGCTGCTTAGTGTCCTTGTCCAAGCCTAGGATGCCCGAGCAGTACAACGTGTTTCCCGCTCGCACCGCCTGGCTGAAAATTTTCAAAGCTTATTTAAGAATTATGTTATGTGCAACGTTTTTTCTTATTTTTTTGTGTGCTCTGCAACTGGTCCAACTCGAAAACCTCACTTCATTTACGCGTGTATAAGTAAGAAAAAACAGCCAGCGAGCTGGCTACTAGCGAGACTTTCACCAGCTCAATTCGGTCGTTTGAAGCGAAATTGAGTAGGCCTAATTTTTTTCATAAATTCCCTCTGTTTGTTTTGGTTTTTCGTCATGAAATAAAAAATTATTAGGTATTTTTATTTGTACGAAAAGTTGTATCCTTCCCAATATAGCACTTAAAACCAGATTGATCCATTATTTAATAACAATTAAGAACAAAAACGAACAGGAGTGCCTAATAAACAAAACAAATAACTAAGCGCAAATACAGTTTTTTTGGTTTTTATTTGGCACGTAATGATAATAATTAATGAACGCCTCTGTAACATTCCCAGTTCAAGAAATATTTATGCCAAAGCCATTGCGACATTGGCTGGCGCTTAATGGCTTTTTTTCCTTTCTTTTTTTAAACAAGCATTGTACCCTAGGTATTTTGAAAGACTGTGCGTGCAGGCTGCTCGCAGGGCGCGTCAAATGGTTTGCCTACCCGCGCGGCGATGTTCAGCTCCCCACTGCGAGCGCGAGCGCTTCAATTCTACGCAGCGATGCTTCAACAAGCTGGCCCGTCCCTTCCGTCATCCTCGGTGCCAGTTCCGCTGCGCTCCACCGGCACCTCGGATTGACAGGGGGACTTGGCCAGCTTGGCCTGCCGGCGGCGTTGTCTCCCTAGAAGTGCCCGATAGCAGATGTATTTGTTACGATTAAAATCGTTAACCTGAGCCCGTCCCTGAGCGCGCCGCGATGGTAATAGTGTGCGCGCGGCGGCCAACCCTAACCTCAAAAAACAAAAACAGACAAATTTTCATTAATCAAAAATGCGATACAAATCGAAAATTGTTGCCACCGCACGTGATTCTACGTTAAAAAAGTAGTTGATCCTCAGCCAAGGCTCTGCTGTATGCATTACTTATGGACTCTTCATTTAGCTTTTCCGACCGACAAGGTTTCCATCTGAACTTAAACTGACGCAAGCAGGCGAATTATCATTTTGCTGATGTCCGTTGCTTGAAAACTAGACTGTCGTGTTTTAGTCTGGTCACGTCGTGTCTCGGGGAGCACGCGCAGGTCAGAAATTTTGACATCCCGAGATTTTGGCTTTAATCGTCGTCGCAGACCATTTCTAATCGTTTGGCATTAAAGTCGCCGGTTGTGAACATTTCGCTGATATGAACTTACACCTGCCTTTCCCAGACACGACCCTTTACGCGACCAGCTTGAAACTCGACAGTCTAGTTTTTCTGGTGTCGCTTGTATGAAAATACAATGTCTTACTTGTACGGAGCGACAACACTCGCGGCCAGAGGCGTCCTGATGATCTGCCTGATGATTTTCGACATGGTGTGACGGCTTCTACCGACCCCAGAGGACGCTTGCGGCCGATTGTGGACAAGCTGCTGGCCGCGCCGAGACCAGCCCGCCCGCCTCACACCGGCTACATCTTATCGGTCGGACACGCTTTGGCGCCATTTTCAAAACGGCTCGCTAAGTAAGCGGTCTGTGGTGCAGCGCAAAGTTCAAGGGCGCCTAATCACGAATGACTGACCACGGAGCAGCAAAGAGGCCAAACCGATGTCTACAATGGTAAGACTTAAGCGAAGGACTACGCCTTCACTGTAAAAACATATGTTAGAATTTCACGACGGCCAGAAATACTGGAGGTTCCGGAACCTCCAGTATTTCTGTGTGTTTCCTTCTCTCCGAAGCTACAGAATGTCCCATTCGATTTTGGCTGCCATTCAGCCAGTTTTGGTTGAACAGACCCCAGTACCCAGTCCTCGAGCGCCAACTTTTAAACAGTTCGTAGGAATGGGCATCATATTGGATAGGATAATGGTCGAGATTGAAATTATGCGGCGGAAAATGATTCTATAACGTTTCGAAAGTGTCGAAATACGGTCAAATTGAGTCCGAAGTGAGTCCAAACTGAGTCCGAATTGTCCCTTTAGTAAATAACACCAGGAACCGAGTGTTATTGGTTTCATAACACCAATAACCGAGTGTTATCGACACTTTATAAACGTTTAGTACTCATTTTCCGCACAATGTGAACGTAGTTGGGCTTCAATCTCGACCATAATCCAATATGAGGCCCATTCCCGAAAAACAGCCCCTTTTTAGGACGAACCGAAGTTGACACTCGAGAACAGTGTATCGGGTCTAGAGGACGGGATACTAGGTCTCTAGAACGGCCGGTTTGAACACTGCGGTGATATCGCCAGTCCGATTCACAGTCCGTTGGCGAAATTCTCATGATCCAAGGACAATCTGTTGGCGAGTTGTCACTAAAGATCCACTTTCAGCCCAAGAAGGCCGTTTTGCCCCCGACACCTGCAGCAACACCTTGGGGACGTTTAAACTACTGTCCTGGACCTCTCGACTGATTTTAGTCCGGGTCATTTCCCGGGGAAAATTTCGTATCTCTGTCCGAACTCGAGATTTACCCCATCTCTGGCGATCCCTGGGCTCTATGCAGGGATCTCCGACTGGTACCCCGCTGGGGTCTGATCAACCACAACTGGCTGAATGGCATCCAAAATCGATCAGGCGTGAAATATGGGACACCCTGTATACTGTATGTTTCAACTCTTCTTCACACAGTTTACCCAACAATGCTCACATACATTAAGTATCACACACACCACACACCAACACACACACTCGCTCTAGTTGGCATTACTGTCAGTCTACCCAAGAAATTCAAATCTCTCTTTCGACAAACTTTTTCGCTTAACAATCGCTGCCCAAAAAATACAGTTCTTTTTCTTTTTGATCGATCACATTCCAATACTTATCCAATATTTTCTCAACGAATCATTCATTAATATTTGTTCTCCATACTTCTCAGTCCTTCTACTCTCTTCTCCTTCTAGATCCTGTTTGTCGCATACGCATTCGAAAGACATTTCAAACCATCAGGAAAACTACAAAATCTACATCAATACATCCGGCGCCGGGTAAAAAGAGTTGTGTATGCGATCATATACGAATCATATATATTGTATAGGGGGTCATATATAATGTGTATACAAATTGTATACACATAATATATGGGCCGTATACAAGTGTATATGGAGCATATACAACTCATATATGAACCCGTATACAATGCCTACCTTGTATACGATTCATACATGGTTGTATATGTGAATGTGGCTGTATATGACACATATACGACTTCATATACAGCACATATATGGAATCATATATGAATCGTATATGGTCTCATATACGATTCGTAGATACACTTGGATACGGCCCATGTACGATTATATACAATGTTATACAATTGTATACAATTATATACGATTCGTATATGGTCCCATATACAAGGTAGGCGTACGCCAGACCGCGTCGTGGCGTAACAGGCTTCGCTCATCGCGAACCACTGGTCCGCCCCTTCACGCCTGGCGTACACCTACCTTGGCCTGCCGGCGGCTGTCACCGGGCGTGTGGGACCCTGCGAGGCTCGCGAGGGTCGCTACGCTTTTAACCTAACCGCTGGACGTACCTACTCCCACCATATTGTGGACTTCTCTACCGCACTCAATCGTGCTGAACTCTAACTTAACCTACCCTTCGCTTACGTAACCAACCCTAGCCTTCTCTAACCTAACCTACCCAACTCTAACCTCCTACTCTAACCTACTCTGACCTGGCTTTCTCTAACCTACCCTGCTCATTGTGGACTTCTCTACCGTATTCAATGCTACTCAAACCTAACCTACCCTAGCCTAACCAGTTTCAGTCCAAGGAGGCCTTGTTTTGACCACTGGCACCATCAGCAGCACCTGGGGTCTTCTTAGGCATTGTGATTGAGGTCCTGAGTGTATTTTAAGCGTGGTCGGTTCCCATACTGCTGTTTTAGCAGTTTTTCCTTTTGCTCCTGCTCCTACTCAAGAAGGCCCTGTTTTGGCCCCCAGCACCTGCAGCAGCACTTGGGACTGATTTTGACATCTGGAATGGGGTCTAAGGGTGATTATAGAGGGGCGGTCGCCATATTTATGTTTGAAATTCTGCACGATTTAGGTTTGCCCTCTCGTTCCAGTTCCTGCCCAAGAAGGCCCTTTTGTGACCACCAGCACCTGCAGCAGCACCTGTGGTCGATGTTGGCATCTTTACTGGGGTCTTGGGGTGATTTTAGAGGGGTCGGTCGCCATGTTCAAGTTTGATATTCTGCACGATTTAGAATTTAGCCCCCCGTTCCAGTTCCTTTCCAAGAGGGCCCTGTTTTGACCACTAGCACCTGCAGCAGCACCTGGGGTTGATTTCGGCATCTTGACTGGAGTCTCGGGGTGACTTAAGATGGGGCGGTCGCCATGTTCAAGTCTAAAATTCTGCACGATTTAAAGGTTCCCACCCGTTACAGTTTGTGCCCAAAAAGGCCCTGTTTTGCCAACCGGCACCTGCAGCAGCAACTAAGGTCGGTTTTGCCATGTTGTGGGGGTTGCTTAGGCAATTTAAGTAGGGGTCCATTCACATGAAAAAGTTCCTATCTCGCACTGTCCTTTTGAAATATGAACAGGAATCGATGCGTGCGTCACTATCGTGATTGCGTTGTGAATTATTTTGTAAAATCTAAGACCAGTTGTAAAAATTATCTTAGAAACTATTTTGTCTACGGTGCCCCCGATGTGAGGTTGACTCCAGTATGATAAAAGATTGTGGTCCAAATTTGAGCCTTCTACGATGAACCGTTCTCGAGAAATCGCGCGGACAGACACACGCACACACGCACACACAGAAAAACAGACAAAACATTTTTGGGTCAGTGGGGTAAGGGCTTCGCTATCGCTCAGCCAACAAGATTCTAAATTTGCTTGATTTTTCGAGGTTTGTGGCAACCCTGGAGGAACATTATAAATTTTTCTAGTTTCCTCCATGTGGGTTGTTTGGTGTATTGAGGGACTCATAAAGAATGAATCAATAGAAACACAGATCGAATGGTATTCTCAATTTAAAATACCATGTGCAGGCCGGATGTGAGAAATAGAACCCAATAAGTATCCTTTATTGTAGTATTCCAGTTTCCAGAACTCACACCATATATCCGGAATGAAAAGAGGCGTGGGAGACAAAAATGTGGGTAGGAAGGTATTCAATAATTGATCAGTTGTGCCCCGAGTCGAGAACAGGAAGTTACGTTTCAGCTCCATAAGGGAGTGTACCTGATCGCATACCAAATGACCTAGCAGATCTAGAATACATTATCAATGGTAGTTTTCTTTTTGGATAACATTTCAAAAAGCACAAAAAATATTTGCATTAGTTTTATTTTAACTCTGCAACTTTTCATAGAATGCACACCACAAATTTCATTATCAGAATAATAAATAAATAGGAAGTATGGCGCATACACCTTAAGTCTGAAATATCATACTCTAACAGGACCTAAAGTTTACACACAAAAGATCATCAAATAAATTAAACAAACACACACACACACACGCATACATATGTGCAAACATATCTACTTTAAATGACAAATATGCGAAGTTCCGTGCACAACCAGAATTAACTTAAATATTACATCACACCAAATTGTGTCAAATTATTGGACACAATAATTAAAATAAATTGAAAAAGGACATGTGCCGATATTTCTACTTTCAGTGAAAAATATGTGATCCCTCTGCAACTAACCCCTACATAACATCAAGCACAATATGCCAGTTCACAAAAGTAATGAGCAATGACCCAAAAGATTTAACACAAATCAACATCATTATCTATATCATGATCAACATCATCATCTTCATACATACATTTAAAATATAAATTTGATGCCACCCAAACCTAACCTATTATTAAAATGGATGAAATACTTCACAAAAATTATTCACTTTTTTGAACTGTCTTGAAGAAAGCATTTCACTGTCATCATTTCCCATAGGTAGGTTAGACGCCTTCATGTTGGCACCGCAGCTCTGGCTCGCAGTCACACTTAACCGTTTTCTTGCTGACCTCTCGTGCCCGCTAAGACGTAAATTCCGTCCGATTCCGTTCAACTCACTTCTGAAATAGCTTGAAGTGGGTGGCCTGGTACCGCTGACTCCGGCCGGCCACGTCTCTAGCACATCTTGTTTCACGTTTTGTGTCGGTATGCAGATGTAAATTCGCCACCATGATCCATTCGTAGGTTTAACTCATTTTTGTTCTCAATTCACGCAGCAACGTGGTCCCGGTCGTGGACCCCTGTCACTGCCACGCCACCGAGCAAGCCACTCAGATTTATTATCACCATCAAGTGTGAGTATTTAATATTTCCCATCATGCTTGATTGTTATTCCATTTTCATTTGACGTTCCAATTGATTTGAATCGCATTTTTTTTTTTCAAAGGTGTGCGGTGATTTCAATGTGATGCCGCTTGCTGGCGTAGCTGTTTCCTTTTTGAAGATCAACAGACATCTCATTCTACGTGTTGTCACTTGTGTGCCAGTTACGCCCAGGGTTGAGCTTGTGGTTTGGTGCAATCCTTCTTGTGCAGAGGCATGTTATCATTTGTGGCCTCATCGTCGTGAGAGTGATGTGTGTAGTATGTGCACTCTCTGATGTGCGCCTCTCATGTGGAAGTACTCGTGGTTTTGTAATGCTTAGACTCCTCCTGCGTTAGGGTGCTGGCACTGGCCGTGTTGGTTCCTGCACCTCAAGGTTGGGCTCAGCTCTTGCCCAGAGGCAAGTTATCATCTGTGGCCTCATGGTTGTTTGGGTGATTTGTGTATGACGTGTGCACTGCACTTTCTGATGTGCGCCTCTCATGTGGAAGTACTCGTGGTTTTGTAATGCTTAGACTCCTCCTGCGTTTGGGTGCTGGCACTAGCCGTGTTGGTTCTTGCACCTCAAGGTTGGGGTTATAGTTTGGTGGAATCGTCCTACCAACTTTCTTGTGTAGGGGGTGATTTGTGTGGTGTCAACTTGGCACTTTCTGGTGGCCAAGGTGCCCTGTAATCCCTGTAAGCAATGTACTGAGCTATGTTACTAGGATTGTTAATGTTCTGATGGTTTCATGCATTATCCCTGTAAGCAGTGTACATGGCTGTTTTGTTGTTGCCTAATGAAATCTGTTCTGATGATGTATATTTGACATTCTGAGTTAAATTTCCCTCTTCTTATGTAACAGTTGAAGTATGATAAATTAAACCTCAGTCGATAACTGGACCCACTACCTGCTCACAGTACTCTGTACTCTGCCGCCATGTCCTGGAGCCATGTCCTGTGCAAAGAATAAACTCACTTCCGCGCGAACCACAACTGTGTCTAGAAGTACCTTATTTCGCTCTCCCTGAATCCTGATTTATCCATCACCATCTACTTAAAGAATTCTGACATAGTGAATTCTTACAACAGATGAAAATAAAAATGTTCATATTGTATTTTATCTCATTTACTTATCTAACAAATTTGCCAATGGGCTATGCCCTGTTGTGGACTGCAAAGAAGTAAGGTTTTAACAGGTCGGAAAAAAAAAACGGATTTTTTCAATTTTTCCATCGGTTTTTTTCCGTTTTTTTCCTGAGGTCAAAAAAGCATGGAAAAATTGGAAAAAACGAAAAACGTCGATTTTTCGAATGTTAACGCAAAATAAATGTCTGTACTGATTCATTGAAGAACTATCTTATAACTATCGCTGCATGGTCATTTCACATTTGCTTGATTGCGGTGCGTATATATCTTTACTCGCTTTGCTAGCTTGGGGCTCGTCTCCTGTGTCCAAAAGTGGCTTTACACCTCTTACCAAAAATAGGTTCTCAATGTTTTCTACCACCGGGCAGCAAGGTACTTTGTCTTCCAGGCGATTCAGAAAATCCTTGAAGGTCTCCGAGCAGAAGAGCGCGTATGCAGATTCATCTTCATCTGAGTCAGCACCTGCAGCCAAAGGCGAAACACGTGTACGTTTTAAGGGGATCTCAAGTGCAGCTGAGGACACAGATTCGTCGCTCTCGGTTTCAGGAGGAAGTGACACAGAAAAAAATGTGGTAGTTCTTTCTTTTAATAAAGCTTCAGGCTGTGGGAGTTCGATTTCTAGTAGTGCAAGCGAAGATAGACCATTCGACGCACGTCAGAAACAAAGAGAAGATGATGTGGAAGGCTCATATTCAGAAAGCGAAAGTTGTGATGAACTTAAACCTGATAAATGGAAGACAAAGTAAGGCATAAATATGAAAAAACGTGGCCAAACTCTGCGTTTGTGCAATAGAAGCTACAGCAATCTTGAGTAAGTAAACAAACGCAATGAGATAGTTTTAATTAAAGATGTGTGGATAGATACATTACTCACTCATTTTGAAAACCAGGACAAGGAACATCACACTATTAAATTTAAAATCAGCGGTTTGCCGTACGATTCTAAAAAGCGGGGGTCTTACTATTGACGCATATGCGTACTGCCGAAACGGAGAGTGCAAATCATTTATTCTTGCCGTTGAGTCAGAAGATGCCCGTAATCCACTTCTCATTGAAGTATATTCTTGAGGAAAAACGTGCCATCCGTGTGATGTTCGGATTACGCGACCCCTTAACGGCAGAAGACGAAAGCGCGCCCGTAGGAAGTTAAAGAAAACCAGCGTGTCTCATTATCAAGCGGAGCAGATCAATAGTCTTCCTGATTCAGCCCCGAATGAGGGACATTTAGGTCCTGTGAAAGCTGACCCGGTATTAAGAAACACAAGGTCTGAAGGATTGGGGGAGGAGGATTTACATAATGACGACGTCATTGACGTTCTGTTGCGTCAGCAGCAAGACGACAAGGAGAAAAAAGCCAGGTTCATATAGTTCATATAGCCTTTGTCTGCAATCCTATTCAGTGAGAACACTATCCGAGCCTTATTCGACTTATTTAAATCGTGGAAAGATATTACGGTGCATCTCGACGCTTCTGGGTCGTTTGTGCAAAAGCCGGCGTACGTGCAAGGGAAACTGTATTTATACATAGGCGTGGTAAATGTTAACGGCACAGTAATTCCCCTCTTCGAAATGGTTTCTAATCGCCATTGCCAGACGTCCATTGGATTGCTCCTTGCGGAATTCAGGTCGGTGTGCGTAATGAAGCTGCGGAAGACATGGCCATGCATTGGACGCGTTCTAACCGACTGTTCGTATGCAACAATGCATGCCGTGGTTGTTCAGTTGAGCAGACTGTCGTTGGAAGCTTATCTGCGCCTGTGCTACAAAATTACCTCACAGGCTTACACGAACAAGGACGTAGCTAAATTAGTTTTACTGCTATTATGTACCAACCATTGGCAAAAAATGATTTCTATAAATTGCAAGAATCACTCTATCTCATTCTAGAAGGCGTTGCATCACTGTGTGAGGCTCGGACATTAAACAACTTTCGGGAAAAAATGCATGCCTTTTGTGTTGTGCTCATGAGCAAAGAGGTTTTTCTGATTACATCTAACGCAGCTCACACCCTTGCCATTGGTTCGAGGACGGACGCGGTCGTTCTTGGCACCGGCCCTCCTCCGGATGACGTTGACGAAGAGAACTTCAAGAATGATACTCTTGCCAGTTCACCATTTTTTCAGCTGTGTTTCGAGGAAGTTAGTAGGGTGCGAGGTGAACTGAAAGAAATCGAAATGTCCTTGAGCGATACGGAGAAATCGTCTCTGCGCGACTACCCAGGATATTGTAAAAGATTTTTGAAGGATGTTTTTCTGCCAAGGTGTGCGCCTATAGTCCCTCTGTGGACACAGATCATGTCCGATTGCCGGGACAAATCCTAAGACTGCCCGTCTAACGCCACGGCGGAGAACTATTTTTCTGAAGCAAACAAGCTGGCCCGTCCCTTCCGTCAACCTCGGTGCCAGTTCCGCTGCGCTCCAACGGCACCTCGGTTCGACAGGGGGACTTGGCCAGCTTGGCCTGCCGGCGGCGTTTGCGGGGGCCCCCGCCCAGGATCCACGGAAATACCCTATTGACGCAGCATTCCATATTTACATGACTGAAGAACTGAGAAAGACTTTTATAAACGTGACCTCGTCGGCTGTACATGAAATTTTCTCTGATCGGCTTCGGAGTGATGCTATTTTGTGCAACATAGTACTGTCTGGAAGAACCCTAGTAATGCCCGTTCTAGTTGATGGCAATCATTGGCGCCTTGCAGTTGCAAATGTGTCTAAGAAAACGTACACGTTTTTGGACCCCTATCAGAAAATCAGTTCCACACACCTTTTGGGTAAGTTTTTATCATTCCTTAAAAACAGAAATTCATGTGCAGGAGATAAACTTGATTGCAATAATTGGAAGGCAGATAAAGTTTCCAATTTCCCAAGCAGGACGATAGTATTTTAGTCATATACTACGGCCTTTGTACAATGCGTGCAATGAAAAAGAGTAAATCATTTGATCCTAACAAGTTCCGACACGATCTAGCCTCAACTCTCTTGGCAAAAACGCCTTCAATGAATCATCTGTGACCAAAATGCGGCAACAGTGAATACGCCGTGAGAAGAGCCAGCACGGAGAATAAATCACCCATCGGGCGAATGGTTCAGTGCCATCTATGCCACCGATGGTACCATAAACGGTGTGACATACGTTTGGACTCTGTCACCCTTGATATAATACAAGCGGATGATCATATATTTACCTGCGCCATGTGTGATGCAGCATCTGTAATGCGGCTTCTAAAAAGAAGACGACACTAGAACAAAATCGAGGGTCATTCAAGCCATTCCCCGCCAGCTAAACCAATCGCAAATCACCACAGTCAGTGATCCTGTGTTACTTTTCAGGATTTGTCACCTGAATGGTACTGGTTGAGAATCGGTACTTGATTCCGGGTATTTCTGCGCAGGGTTGTCTTCAGAACCTACATACGATATCTTACTATAACGCCACTTAGCGGTCTGAAAAAGGGATTATCTCTTAGTATGCGTCGCACATCTATTCCGAGGTGACTGAACAAATAGAAGATTAAAAAAAAAAAAAAAAAAAACTTCTGAAATAAGCTCCTAATGTTTTGGGACCCTAAATTTCCTTTTAACCTTAAACTTTGATTGAAATCATGATCATGCTACAAAATTAAGTTCCTGCACTAAAATCGGATCGTATCACGTCACAAAGTAGGTTACAGTGTAGCCTGGTTACACCTTCCCCAAATCGAAAATGTGAAACGCAAAATGTATCTGTTCGTCGTCGAAACCGAGCAGTTCCTGCGGAAACACGGTATTAAATTGATTAATTTGGCGTTGCAGTTTAATTCTCTGTCTGATGGCGTGGTAGGAATACATGTGTGACACATTTGCCTCAGGAGATGTTCTTCCCTTTCAAATATCTTTGGCTCTCCTACATGATGCAAACTAACTAAAACCGCAACAAAAGATAAGTTCTGCTTTCACAGACGTACATAAGACTTTATTTTCATAACTTCCTAAACCCTAAAGAAACTGGAAGACATTCACAGTTGGTATCATCTGCTTCCTATTTAATAGGGATTTAAATTTTTTGCCCTTAAATGCTTTCGCGAGGCAAAAAACACATCGGAATAGATGCCCCGTGGCCAGTAACTGCAACCCCCAATATAACAAGCTGGCCCGTCCCTTCCGTCAACCTCGGTGCCAGTTCAGCTGCGCTCCAACGGCACCTCGGTTCGACAGGGGGACTTGGCCAGCTTGGCCTGCCGGCGGCGTTTGCGGGGGCCTTGGGCCCCCCGCCTCAAGTCTCCCTCGAAGTGACCGGTAGCAGATGTATTTGTTACGATTAAATTCGTTAACCTGAGCCCGTCCCTGTGCGCGCCGCGATGGTAATGGTGTGCGCGCAGCGGCCAACCCTAACCTCAAAAAACAAAACCAGACTTTTTGTCATTAACCAAAAATGCGATATAAATCGAAAATTGTTGCCACCGTACGTGGTTCGACGTTAAGAAAGGAGTTTATCCTCCAAATTTGAAGTTTTTCTGTGAACGATAAGTCGGCGTACACACGTCCACCCGAACGAACAAACAGTCGGCATCAGACTATAAGCCCGGCTCCTGCCGTTTCCAAAGAAACGTGTCGGGACGGGCTAAAAAGCCAGTATCGAAATGTTTCTACCCCTACACAGGGAAGGCTACCCTCAACCCCTACGTGGCCGCCCCTGGAGGGGGGGTTTCGGGGTCGGCGCCGGCCGAGGCGGACCCCTGACCACCTGCACACCAAATTTGATGTCGATCGCCCGATCCGTTCTCCCTCCTAGACCCAAAAAAACATCGCAAACTCCAAAAACCACCCCTAAATATCAACCTCCGATTTTGCCGAACTGAGTTGGGGTGGGAACCTGTTTCGAAGGTCGCAGGGTGGGCCTAACCTTTGTTTCGAAGGCCCCTTGCGGCCAACCGCTACGGCCACCGGAAGGTCCTGTACCAACCCGTCGCCCAGGACTCTGCATCGAAAACCATGCTTCCTCAGCCTCGCCGGCCTGCCCAGTGCGCCGGGAGGGCAGGCAACCAGCCATACTCCGTCCGAACGGCTGTCTCCTGACAAAAACAGAATCCGCGAGGTGCAGCGGCAAGTTCGAACCGGGCGTGTCACCGATGACAAAAAAAAAAAAAAAAAAAAAAAAAAACTTGTCGCGTGCGTGCCCGCGTGTGCGTGCGTTAAGATACGGCGTTAGGAAAGAATACATTGCTCGATATCAAATGCAATGGGAATTTTTAAACTCATTCAAATGTGGACGGTCGCCGCGAGCCGCCAGCACGGGTCCCATTCACAACAATACAGATTTCAACCCATCGCTACGGAAACGATGACGCAGCCGTCAAAAGAGCTGAGAAGCAGAGCGGCTGAGCAGCTCGCCTCACCTAACCAAAAAAAATTGCCACTATCGGACCATTTGAAAAGTGTTTTTTTTAGTCCCTTTACCGCGTTTTTCGAACTTGCCACACTTAAGGGGTGGCTGTAGCCGGAGGGGGTGGCCCATGAGCTTGGCGCTTCGGGAGGCTCGAGACCAATGGGGGTGGGGGCAGGTCTGTACCAAATATCAAGGTTCTAGCTTGAAAAACTTAGAAATGGTAGCGCCGACCACAAGTGGACCGCTTATTTTGACGCCCAGTGTATCTGTTTTGAATGAGGAAGAGAGTGGCTTTAACTTAGTATTGGGTAGAGGCTGGAGACTTTATTGGTTGAAGACTCTCATGTTCGGATTGGGTAGTTTATATACCGCTCATTCATTTGTACAAGCCGTGCCGGCGTGGCAATGCGACTTGCATTTCTCGCCAGCTTTTCTGCAAGCGCAGCACCCATGTGTGCATCCGGTTTTCCTGTTGAATCGCCAGTCCCACGGCGATTCTCACAGACCCGAAACTCGTAATGGCGGCAGCCGGAAACAAGCACTTCAACGTGCGCAATTTCTCACACCTGTACGTTCAGTTTCCGCTCTTTGATTCATACATTCTTCTCACTTCCGGCTGAGGTTTTCTCCGGACTACCCTATTTAGTGAAACCTCTTACCTGAGATATCAACAGATTCAAACCTTCATGCTCGCCATCAACTATCTTTAGTTCCGGCCATTGCTGTCAATGACACGATGATGTGGTTGACGAGCTCGTGCCTGTTGTCCGACTGCACGATGGAGGGTGCACCAAACACCAGGGAGATCCTGCGACCCTGCTTCGCTTTTGCAACTGCAGTCTTGTTTTCCAGGTGGACAAATTTGGTCAAGTGGTCTGAGATGTTGTGTATGAATCTAAATAGTCCATCTGCGCAGCTCTGGATGTCTATTAGATCTATTTGGCAGAAGGAGTTCATTTCTCTAAACACGAGTGGCTTTACCGTAATCCCGCTCTTCTTGGCTGGCGCTTTGCTGCAGCAAACTTTACACAGCTGCTTAATCGGGCACAGAGTCTGAGAGACGTTCGCGTACTGCCTCTCGCACTGCTTCAGCATCTTGGTCCTTCCCCCATGTTCGGCAGCAAGGTGAGCACTGAGGAGCACGTCGTACAGCTCGTTGGACACGTAATATTTCATTTTGTCACCGGGTTTCAGCGGTGCGACCAACTTCTCCACGCCCTGGATGTACACGACGGTGTAGCGGTTCATACGTCGACGGTCTATAGTTGTTTTCTCCTTCGGTTTTTTGGCTCTTGCCTTCTTGATCATCCTCGATGAGCTTGGCGTACCCATGCGGAATAGTGATGTCGGACATTTCTTCCTCATTTTCCTTTTTTACCAGTTCTTCCATAACCCTCACGTTAAAAAAAATATCTTCATCAGGACGTAGGTCAGCCCTATTGTATGATTTTTCTGTTTTTCTATTTATTTTTTAAGAAAGTATAGGGTAGCAGCTGAAGTGAGAGGCACACAAGGCTGGCGAGCATCAATCGTGTCATGCAGCGTCATAGTACATGGCACATTTAGGGTGTTTGTGCCTGGTAGAGTTTCGGGGCTGAAGTTGATTGATACGTGGTACTCCGCCTCGTCAGGGTCCTAAACCACAGCCGGCACAGTCACGGAGCCTTGAGCTATCATCAGATGTTCGCACAGCGATTCGCGTTCGGAAGCGGATGGTTCCAACATTTCAGCCACCGGCAGAGGCAGCACCCCAGTCAGATAGACACTCTTGCGCCCGGTCTTGACAGTTCCTCCTTTGGGCTTCATAACCTTGTAGATTGGTATATGGTGGCTGCTTCCTGCTCTGGTTGCGTCTCCGGCTGAACAAAGGCCTCGAGCAGTCTTGCAGGCGTGCGCTGCTTACAATGGCAGCGCTGGTAGCCCTGCCGCCCACCAGTGAGGGAGGCTGCTGTGGCCATTCCCCTCAGAGAGAGCTCCTTCGCGAGAGGAATGCCTTCGATGCGCAGGAACTTCTCCTTTGCCACGTCCAATTGGTTCCTGGCAAGCAGTTTCGGGAGCAGCCCGTCTTTGTTCCCATGACTAAAGAGGTGACATGATAATATTACAGGTATGTTGAGGGTTAATTCAATATACAGGGTGGTCCAGCACCTTTTGTACAAACTTTCAGGGGTGGTAGAGACCACTATGGGGATCAATTTAAGATAGTGGAGATCGTGCGGGCAAGACATACCCGCACTGCCCACCCGTCAGAGACCGACACAAGTGCCGGCAGAGACGGGGATCATACACAGCCACTGACCAGCTCGCTCGCCGTGTGCAGACCGACGAGTGACATATGGCATCTCTGTCGCGCCCATTAGCGCGCTGTGGGCGCGAGAGAGATGGTGTAATACGGCTAGCTGCCTCGGTCGGTCTCGGCTGGCCTGCGGCCGACAGACTCGTCGTCGTGCCGGGTCAGGTCAGCTGCGCACGGGCGGCAGCGCGTTTGGTCAGTGCGGGCATGTGTTCGGGTTAGTGCGGGTATAGATACTCCCGCCTTTCTGCTCCACCCGGGCATCCAGGTTGAGAGCGTTCGGTGTCCGATTGTTCCCCCAGCTGGCAGCAGCGATGACATACCCGCACAGCGTTACCCAAATGGAGGCTCTGCCATGAGGTCCATCGTTTGTGGCCGCTGGGAAGTGGCCTGCAGAAGTCCGGCCCTCCTACGTGTTGCTTTTTCGGTAAATCGTGTTTTCGCTGCAGTGAGTGGACGTAACCTATCCTCAGCATCTGAACACGACTTTCGCTAAAGTGTTCAGCCCTCGGGATTCGCTCAAATGATTTTCGCTAAATAACTGGCCGTGTCGCTAAAGTGAACGTACAGGTGCGTTCGCTGCGTTCATATTTCTGTCACTATGTGTGATGTATCAAAATGTCGCTAATGCAGGACGTCGCTTAACGCTCTTCTCGCTCGGTATGCTTTTTGCAGAAAAAGTTGTGTCAATACTTTCGAAACTAATGGTTGTACTGAACAGTTCCGCATTAGGATTTCGTGGCAGGCTGATTCGGTGCGGTATACCTTCATAGACCTGCAGGAGAGAACAGAAGGGTGGCGCGTTGGCAGACACCGCTGTATGCGAGGTATGCCATATAGTCATGGGGTACAGCGGCTGGAGAAACTGTGTTAAACGGGAAATGTTAGGGGAATAGAATTGTGGCAAACTTCGTTGTCGCAAGGTAAGATGGCTGGCTGGCCGTATGGCCTCTTAGTTCTCACTTGCACCGACCGGTCGGCACACTGAAACTGCTTCGCTCTGATGGTTATGCCTCTGCCTCTGTGGGTCCCTCCGTAACGGTCCCGCCTCTTGAGCTGCTTCCCTTTTTTAACCGGGGCTCGCGAGTTGGCTCGGCACGTCATGAATGTGCAATGCGTCAATCGGGAATTTACCAAAACGTTTCTTACGGTGTAGCGCATGTGCTTGTGTCCAGTCAATATTTGCGCAATTGAGCGTGCTAAGAATATAAGTTAACTGAGAAAAATTAAGATGAGCTTGCGTGCCTCCGCTGTCCCAGAATTTGCACCGGTGCTAATTTCAGCAATCTTATTCTATTGTGTGAGTAGGAGTGACGTAGGATGTGCTTCTAACTATTGTAAAGAAATAATTTATTTTTCAATTTAGTACAAAATGCTACGATAAAGTCTTGCTCTCGTAATTCTGTAAACAGAAATTTCGTCGTAGATGAAAATAGTACACAACATATTGGATTTAAAACAAGTAGTAGTTTCGAGGCGAGACATGTTAAGGAAGGTAAGATTTTCGGTACACCACGTCAATAATATAAAAGTGTCAATAAGAACCACGCGACGCGTTTCGGGACCGCTCAGGCGAACTGGGACCATGCGGTCCCGAAACGCGTCTAGACCCCTGCGCCGTGACCGTTTTCACGGCGGCGGCGGCGAGGTAAAAAAAAATGCCGGCGGCGGCGGCGGCGCGCCGTCAAAATTTCCTCGGCGGCGGCGAGGCCCGAAAATTGACGGCGGCGGCGCGGCGCGGCGTTTCTTTTGTTTTCCACTGAAAACTAGCGAAAACTGCCAAATTCGTTGACGTTAAATTATCAAAGATGCTGTCCGTTTATCGCTGCCAAAGAAAATCTATCCTCACAACTACTAACCGAAAAACATGAACAATTTTTTGCTGCTAAATAAATTTTTGGACAAGAAAAATTTTCTGCGACGAAAAATTTGTCGACGGAAGTCGAGAAAAAGGCCTGGGCGCCGACCGCGCCGCCATCCAGAACGACGGCGGCGGCCGCGGATTTTGGCTCGGCGGCGGCGGCAGCTGAAAATCCGCGGCGGCGGCGGCGCGGTGGCGCAGGGGTCTAAACGCGTCGCGTGGTTCTTATTGACGCTTTTCTATTTTTGACGTGGTGTACCGAAAATCTTACCTTCATCGCCATTCTCTTCCAAGCAATATCCGTAGTGTCCTATCATTCCGTACCTCTTGTGCTACCCTGGCTAAACTATCAGCCATCTGCTGACCCGTCTGCTGAACCAATGTGTAGAAGATCCCACGCTTCTGTATCAACATGTGCGGATGATCGAATTCCTGCAAGAAACAAAGAAACAAGAAAGTGTTACAATAGCTTGATTTGTTGATTTCCGAAGAGAAGTCTGGATGGTTCAAAAAAGGCGCAAATACTCGTGGGAGGCATATATTATTCTCATTTTTCTGCCAAGCAAATTATATTTACTGGGAGCCTTGAATGCTTCATACAAGTATCCCATGCGTAGTGCAAGATGCGGAATATCCATGTGGTAAGGCTAGAATGTAAATGTTGTTATAAGTAGAGACTTAAACATGTTAAGGTTGGTAGTGAAAAGGGGCCGTCCACATATTACGTAATCATGTTTTGGGGATTTTCGACCCCCCTCCCCCCAGTCAACAGACGTAATCAGCGGCCTGACCCCCCCCCCCCCCCCCCCCTTCAAGATTACGTAATCAAGCGAATTTGCGGAAAATGTGAAGAATCGTGAACCCAGCGTTTGTAATGAGTTTGAAGAGGGTAAGTGGATAATAAAAATTTTCAGGATTTTTAATGTACTTAATTTAATCTAAAGTAGTAACAAAATGTCAAACTCCGCGAGCGGGGTAACTGCGACGCGGCACTGCGGCAGTTCCAATCCCCCCAAAAAATGCGATGCGAGGACCAAAGTTGATTACGTAATCAGGACGACGCCCCCCCCCCCCCCTCCCCCTGTAATCAAGCGTAAGCATAGCTCCGACCCCCCCCCCCCCCCCCTACGTGATTACGTAATATGTGGACGACCCCAAAGTAGTCGTTACGCAGTAGAAGAAAGAAGTCCGCCCTACAACCTGTTGAAACCCTTCCCCTCTGGAGAATAAAAGTGGTAACAAGTGCTCTGAGCTGCTCGGCATTATTATTGAAGAAATACCCACTAAACCTGCTCAACATGAGAATAGAACATATGTTACGGGTTGAAGTAGGAGATTGGTTCCGCCTAGTTCGAACCGGGTAGAACTAGGTGGGCCCGATATGAACCGGGTACAAGTGTCCCACCCACCTACTTTTACCCGGATAGAACTTGGGAAAAGTAAGTTATACCCTCCTAGAGGGTCGGGTTGAAGTGTTTTCGTTGCAAATTAGGTGGGTTGAAGTAGGTGGGATGGCAGGGAAGGTAATTACTCTCGCCGCAGGTGGTGCCGCAGGCGACGCCCAGGCGAGGCCCAGGTGGAGCGAAGCCCGTGAAGTCGAGTCGGGAAACTGGAGTGTTTACCACTCCAATTCGAGGTGCTGTGACCGGGGGCATCACAGGGGTGGAAGGTGTGACCGGTCCGACAGAACACAACAAGGGTCTCCAAAACTCGTTCGTCGAACGCCTCTCGGTCGGGAAGCCGGTCAGCCATTTTTTTAAATTAATTTAGTTAGGTTTGACTGACCGATCTTTGGAAAGAAGTCATCCCCACCACCTTGGCCCCGGGTCGGGCTGGGCGGCTCGGACCCGGCCGGGACCCGGCGCTGGGCCAGTCCCGGGGAGGAGGGTTACAGAGGCTTAATCCGCTCATGCGGTAGGAAATTTTAACGACCAATTTGCGCTCAAATTTTTAACAATCTTTTCAACTCACCGCGTAGAGAACTAAACAAACAAGCCGAACAAAAAAAACACGGCATCTCGAAATTCAAATTTTGAACTGAGATATGGCAAAACGGTTTTTTTCCGCAACACCCCAACACGGCGGTGCCGCCTCGGACAAGAATCGATTTGAGTGACTTTATGACGTCGGAGCGACTTCAAATTTTGACAGTCTTACCTTTAAAAAGCAACGATCTCGTGCAGCCAAAATAAAGGAACCTTGTGCCGGCCGAAGTCGGTCAAATTTGAACACTTAACTTTGACAAAAACAGTTTTGCCATATCTCCCCGGGACCGGCCTGGAGGCCAGCGGCGCCTGGTCCCGGCAGGTAAGCGCTATCCGATCTTTGTCCCTAGCTCCTCTTGGCGGAGTGGACAACAATCGGCGTTCGACTGTAGCCGCGTTGCCTCGTCTTTCCCCCATAATACCACCTTCGGTAGACCCCCTGCACAGTGGCACCTGCTTCCACCTGATTGGGTCGGGTACAAGTGTAAATATGGCGAAATGTATGGTTGCACCTACTTGTAACCGACTTTCATCCGGGTATAACTAGGTGTAACCATGCTGCATCGGGCCCACCTAGTTCGAACCGGGTATGCAAGAAGAAAAGCTGCGAAGAATACCCCATAGCATCAACATATGATTGAGCAGAGTATTTAGAATCGCGGGGGCAAACCAAAGTTCTTTGAGGCTTTGCACTCTGTAATCTCACAAAACTCACTCACCGCCGCCTTGCCCTCGTCCATAACCAGCACTCTGTCCGAGTCCATGATAGTGTTGAGGCGATGGGCCACAGTCAGGACGGTGCAGTGCACGAACTTGGACCGGATCGTTTTCTGTATCAGAGCGTCCGTTCTAAAATCAAGAACGCAAGATGCATTATCGAGCAAAAAAAAAAAAAGGACCTGCCATTACGCGAAAATTCTAGCAAGGGCGCACCATTGTGAAGTAGAACAGACCCAGCAAGATTTTTTGCTGTAGTGCTAAGTGCGATTTTCCAGACTTGTTCGTCAGGTCCAGGTCAAAGAATTAGTACACCCAGAGAAACAAATTCTTGATTCAAGCCTAGAACAGTGTATTCTGAAAGCATAAGAATATGATTCTTGATCCAAGAATAAATCTTGATTTAACTTTAAGATTGGCTTGAATCGAGAAAATATTCTTGACTGCTTTTAGCCTAAGAATCTGTTTCTCTGGGTGTACCTGCGCTAAAAATTAAGCTAATGCACGTCTTTTGTCAAAATTTGATTTCCATTAAAATGATGGGGTGACACCAGCTTTACTCCGTTTCCCGCAGCTACTGAGTTCATTCCCAACAATAGTTCAAGCCGTCTAACAGTTAATTCAAGTGGTAACGCGCTGAGAAAACTAGTGACGCTTCGACCGGAGTCGAACCCGGGTCATTATCCAGCGGAGTCCAGCACGGAAGTCAAGTCTTTACGGCTCGAATGCGACGGGCGTCCGCACTCTCGAAAGATGTGACCCTATTACTCCCCTTTACTCAACGCTAGTATCAAACACCTATTACGTCCCAAAATATCAATTTTTGGGACGATTTTGCACCGAATACTGTCAAATTCTATTATTATTACGCGTAATAACACGTCAGGGTGATCCGACTAGTGCACAACCCCCCCCCCCGCGTGTGCTTCATGCTTCATACTAACTGGGGGTCCACGTTGGCTGTGGCCTCGTCCAGCATGAGGAGCTTGTTGCCGCGCAGGATGGCCCGCGCCAGGCAGATGAGCTGTCGCTGGCCCACCGAGAAGTTGGAGCCAGAGTCCGCCACGCGCATCTGCAGGCCCTCCGCACCAGACACCAAGTCGCGCAGCTCCACCTGCTCGGGAAAAAACGTCGTGGTTACGGTAACCATGATCTCATAGTCAGCGAATTCATAGTTGCCACAACCATGGCCGTTGCTGTACGCTATCATTGCATGTGTGTGACAGCCATGACTCGTGGTTGTGACAGCCATGACTCGTGGCTGGCATGGTCTTGGTTGTCCCAACCAGGAAGGTGGCTGAGGAGCCATTTTGTGGGCTGTGGTAACTAGGACCTCGTAGTTGGGCTTTTCTTGGTTGACACAACCACGATGGGGTTGTGGTTGGGGCAACCAGGACTGGCACAGCTATGAATTTTTTTCCGTGTGCGCCAGCAAGGGGTCATTCAATATTATGTAATCACGGAGAGGGGGGGGTACATTATTACGTAATCGCACAGGAAAATACCCGCAAGCATCCGTATTCAACGGGCTCTCTTGATTCAAGCTTAGTCGAATATTCTTCACGGAAAAAAATTCATAGCTGTGCCAGTCGGAATCCTGGTTGCCCCAACCATGAATCATAGTTGGGTGTGTCCCTCCTAAGATCCTGGTTGGGGCAACCAAGACTCATGGTGGGAGCGCCACTGGCTGCAGTGGCTAAGTTCGTAGCTGTGACAACCAGGATCGTGGTCGGCCATCATGGTTGTGGTAACCAAGATCGTGAGAGAAGTGACAACGCTTGTGGTGGCTCTGACATGCTTTCATGGGTGTGGTAACTCGGAACATGAGAGAGGCGACCACGCATAGAGGCTGCAGCTCCAAAAGAGTCTGGTTGTGGTAGAAAGATTCGTGGGTACTACAACGCCCATCCAGTGTGTGTTGCGACTATGTCCCCGGCTACCGTAGCCTTTTTCTGATTAGTAGCAGCTGCCAGTATTTGTGTTGCTGCAGTTATGATTTTAGCTATTGGACCAGTGTTTATGGGTAGGAGTGAGGGAATGGAAAAACAGGAATTGGTTGGCATTTAATCAAAAAATATTTAATTGAATCAAGAATATTTTTACATATAATTAAAAATAGTAAAATAATTAAATTTAAAAAATGACAAGCAAGCCACCACAAAATTAAGAAACCTCATGTCACATTATGACATCACAAGGCGTACCTTACTGTAGCATATGTACTAATACCTGCATGAGTGTACAATATCACAACAAAGGGATGAGGAAGGTCAGACAACAAGATGCATTCTGTCTGATTGGTTTCTTCTACCTCATACGCATGAACATCACAACTAAATCCAATGGTCTCCATCACTGTGTACACCAAACATATTTCATCTTCTTCATTCCCCAGTATTGCATTGATTACACCAAATATTGGTAGGCTCTCAACATCACAACTATTTTGGTGCACAACCAAACATGTCTTATTTTTATAAGTTTGGCCGTTCACTTTAACCCAGTTGAAGTGAAGGCAAGACCCAAGAAAAGATGGAGGCAAGTTATTTTTAAAACTGTCATACCCCGACAGTAAACTTACATGTTCTAAACATTCATATGGACCTTCTCTGTTGTTGGCTTTTAAACCTCTGTTAGTAAGGAACCGGTGACACATGACAAGTTGTTCTTTAGTAGAGAGCGTTTCTATGATATCTCTGCGACTGCTTGTGGCATTTGCCTCATTCTTTTTGGACCTGTGTTTCGATTCAAACCTAGCCGTACTTAGGTTTATAATTGGGCCAGATTGCTCCAAAACTGTTCCATAATGAACCCAGAAATGACCTTTACACTTCAAGTTAACATCTGGAAATAAATCATTAAAGAGAGAATGATGTTCTTTTACAAGGCCTCTTAAAAGTCCCGCACATTCCTTTTGGAGGCGTCTTGCCAATACAAGGTCCATAATTTGACGTAACAAGAGGTACAACTGCCAAACTTGGTCATGTGTCACAATGTCCCCTACCAACATGCTAAATATTAAAATAAAGTTCTGCATTTCACTTGCAGTCATTTTTAACGACTTACTAATAACTTCATCCTCTGAGATTAAAGGGGGGCGGTTGCTGATGGCATTGTCAGAATAGTTAAAAGTTTTTAATCTACCATTCAAAGCAGACAGTGACAGGGATTTCTCAACCACCACAAAATAATGCAGAATTAACTCCATATCTAAACCTGCTTGACCTCCAGGCCCTTCATGAAGCCAGTCAGAGAAATAATTTTCAGGAGTAGTAAAGTGATCAACATTTTCCCATACAGAGCGCTCCTTGATACCAGATGTTTTTGGGTTTGGATTGGCAGCATCATTCTGATATGAATGCTTCCTCAATTTTTTTTCATCAAAGTCAATGCGAGCCCAGCCTTTCTGTACAGTGCACAACCTGCAGTAGTAATTGGCAGTGAAGCCCTCAACAAAACCAAGAACTCCATTCAGACCTAGATTGTCACCAGTCACAAGCCCAAGTGCAAAATATATTCTTTCCTGACCACGCTCAGTTTCAATCACAATACCTTCATGCTGAAGATAATTAAGTTCATCAATTAATAGGTTGAAAACTTTTGAATTTTTGTACTCAACCCTGTCATATGAATAAATCAGCATGGCAATAAATATATTTTCTACCTGGGATGCTACTTCTGGTGGAAAGCAGGGGACTGAGTAATAAATGCCTCCTATCTTGTGAATACCAGCATGGCTAAGAGGGTTATTAACTTCAAAATCATCATAATAAACAAATAATGGAAACACAGTCTTGTTTTCAAAATGCAGTTGAACTTTTTCCCTCCATAACTTCCCTTGAACAAAATTTTCTAACACAGCAGTATCATCCATAAGTTTATCCATGTAAGACTTTGTCATGGTATATACATCAGGTAAACTAAAAAATTTTTGAAGAACTAATTTCAATGGAATATATTTAGCATAAACTGGGACAATCTTTTTGACTGGATTCCTATCTTTACCAAGTTTATCAACAACAGTGAACCCTAAGGTATTATCTACTTTGGGAATGAAACAACCAGAGTTTTTCATTGCTTTCAATCTTCGATGCTCTGTTTTTAATAACAGAAATGGTGATGTTAACATGTCCAAATGAGCCCCAACAGATTCAATAACATTTTCATCAACATTGTGGTCTTTGAGGTAATTGCCTAAGATGGGCTTAAGTCCAGCAGTAAGACAGCTCAATAGCTCAGCAGTATCATCAAGGATCTTCTGCACATAATTACGGGGCAGTTTCTTATCAGAATACAAGCTTGCCATGAACTGCATTACACGTTCATTACAAACACGTTCAAAACTTACTTTCGTCTCTTCTAAAATTGTTTCGGAGGTGGTGTGCTGTGCAGACACATCAAGACTACCACATTGACCGAGATCAGCAGCAAATGAATCACTAGAACTTTCAACACATACTCTCTTGGCTGGAGTTGGAGCAGTATCTCTCTCACTCTGGCTGCTCTCAAATAAGTCATCACTTGCTTCCTGACTGTTAGAATCCTGCAACAAAACAATTCAAAGATTTCAACTTTACCACACAAGTCTTTCTTACCAATAAGAGACCAAAAAAATGAAACCCCCTATTGCCCCCTATGATGTAATCAAACACAGACCTTGGTCAGTTTTTGGCTCACAACCTCTTTGAGGTTAAAGAGCTTTGCTCTCGGTACTGCTTGTTTCACTAAACCTCGGAACAAAGGCTCCTGCAGCATGATTGCATACAGGTCCTCGAAATTCAAGACTGGTGCAGCTGAAAGAGAGGGGAAAACTGAGGATTTTGTGTACAATAACCTCACAAAGTGACCTCTCCCGACCACGTTAAGTGGCAGAATAACGCGTAAGTAGAAAAAAGACGCCCAGATAATCAAAGCAAGGATATTATCCCCACCGCACAAGTGAAAAGTCTGTCCTACCCGGGGCATGAAGACGACCCAGTAAGTCAGCTCGTCTACTCACCCTCAAATTCGGAAACCAAGGCGCCAAGCTTGTTGTCTTCAAGGAAAGTTTTCAACGAAGCTTCCATATTAACAAAATATAACACCAAATGACAATAATATAACGGCCTCGAAACGAGAACTAGTCCCTACGAATAGCTACGGTGCGAACACTTCAACGTTTAGAACAGGAATGAAGTCGAGGCGTCAGAGCAGAGGAGGCAGCGGGCAGCGGCGCCTGGCGCCCTGGCGGAGCCTCCCCTCCCCTCCCCCTCTCCCCTCGATGCGTGGAAGGGAATTTCGCATTACGGAATTTTGGAAGGGCCTAACGCGGGTAGTACTGGGGACTGACGTCGTGAGTTATTTCTAATCCCTTTCCAAACCCTCAGGTTCAGGCTTTTCCAAAATATATAACGCTAAATCTGTGAGGAACGTTTTCTCCTCACAAGCTTGGAAAAATCATAGTTTATTTGTTGATACACTGGAGGTCTAAACATTACAGTCAATTTTCCGAACTTGTGAAAAAATTGTAGCGGCTGTTCGCAAGATGGGAACAGACCTGCCCGCGACCCTCGGGGCATTGTGCCTCGGGGTAGGGGCCGGCCAGGGCTTAGCTCATCAGCTGTCAGCAGGGCGGCCCCCGGGAACGGCCCGGCCAGACCCCGGAGGCCACTTTTTTCAACACCGGATTTGAACATTACCAGATCAAAATATTGTAAGACAAACATCTGACCTGTCTTCGGGTCTTAATTTTAAATAAAACGGGCCCAAGAACCAAATCGATTGCTAAATTTTCAGAAATCGTGACACTCAAAATTCTACGGGAATGAAAGAAAAGACAAAACTTCAAATTTGACCGATTTCTTCAGTCAGAAGGTGTATATTTTTCACAGCAACACAAAGAGTAGTCATCCAAGAATGTTCCTGCAAAATTTCAACTTTGTCCAAAAACAAGAAGTTGGTCCAAATTGCTATTTCGCAAGTCGGGGACGCAGCCCGGCGCCGGCCGGCCGGCGGGATTGAAAGGAAAGACAAAACTTCAAATTTGACTGATTTCTTCAGTCAGAAGGTGTATATTTTTTACAGCAACAGAAAGAGCAGTCTTCCAAGAATTTCCCTGAAAAATTTCATTACTCTGTCCAAAATCAAAATATGGGTCAACATGACCATTTCGCAAGTCGTGGACGCAGCCGGCTCCGCCCAGCCCGTCGCGGCAGCTCACCGCATTCCTGTTTTTATATTCGTTTTTGTTTTCTTCAAACAATCGAATGCTTTTGAACATTGAAATGGTCCGCCCCGACCTTTTTGTGATCGAAATCGCGTCCGTTGTTGTTTACAAGACCTAGTTTACATGTTTCGTCGCGCGAATTTTCCATGAATTCCCCGCGCGCGGTAAAGGTTGTTTACCGCACACCTGGGCCCCACGGCAGGGCGCGTCGGGCCGCGACGAGGCCGTTAAAAGGAAGGTAAGCCTTCTGTTTGGCATCATTACGATTTCTGAAGCTAAGCTGTTCGCACCGTCTACGCTAGTCGTCTACGCATCGAGCTCGCCATGGAGACCATCACGCCCGTCAAGAGGAGGCACCAGGCCGATACCAACTCTCCGATCACGAAGAAGCTGAAGGCTCTCGGGCAGCTTGCTGCCGGGGCTTCGGTCACCACTGTCGCAGCAGAAGCAGGCGTCACCCCTTCCACGGTTTACCGCTGGAAGAACCAGGCACCGCAGCTGCAGAACTTCGAGAACAAAACGGGGAAGAGCCTGCGCAAGCCGGTCTTCCAGGAGGTCGACACGGAGGTCTACGAGTGGTTCGTGCAGGAGCGTCTCATCAACCACCAAGTGAGCGCGCACCACATCATGAAGAAGGCCATGGAGGTGGCCAAGGAGCGGCACGGACCCGACACCACGTTCCAGGCGTCCAGCGGGTGGCTGCGGAAGTGGTTGAAGAGGCACGGTGTGCATTCGCTGTAGGTGGGCGGGGAGCAGCTGTCTGCAGACCATGCGGGGGCGGAGACCTTCGTCGCCGAGCTGGGAGAAGATCAAGTCAGCAGCACATAAGAATGGTCTCCAGAACCACCCTGGATTCCATGGATTCATGGCGTAGTTCGACCAGGCCTTCTGCACTTCCCCCGCCGAAGAGCCCCTCGCCTCCTCCCTGCAACCGCTGTGATGGAGATGAAGACCGTTACCTGGACGAGAGGCCTATGCTTCTAAAGTTGACTATGGATTCTCATCCTTTAATGCTGGCCGTAATGTTTCGTACATTGCGCGGTGGTCGCAACCCCACGTAAAAGCAGAGCGAAGGATTCGTTGGGCGCTTAAAACACTAAACTGGTCGGAGCGGACCATTTCAGTGTTCAAAAGCGTTCGATTGATTGAAATTTTTTTTGTCATATTGATCTATTTTTTAATTTTAGGACAGAGTTGAAAATTTTCTGGAACATTCTTAAATGAGTGCCTTTTCTGTTGCTGTAAAAACATAAACTCCTTCTGACTTCATTTCCGCCAGCCGGACGGGCCGTGCGGCGCCGGGCTGCGTCCCCGACTTGCGAAATTGTCATTTTGACCCACTTCTTGTTTTTGGACAAAGTTGAAATTTTGCAGGAACATTCTTGGATGACTGCTATAGAAAAATGTTCACCTTCTGACTGAAGAAATCGGTGAAATTTGAAGTTTTGTCTTTCCTTTCATTCCCGCCGGCCGGCCGGGCCGGGTCGGGCTGGGCGGCGCCGGGCTGCGTCCCCGACTTGCGGAATTGCCATATTTTGAAGTATTGTCTTTTCTTTCATTCCCGCAGAATTTTGAGTGTCACGATTTCTGAAAATTGAGCTATCGATTTGGCTCTTGGGGCCGTTTTCTTTAAAATTAAGATCTGAAGAAAGGTCAGATGTCTCTTTTATAATATTTTGATCTGGTAATGTTAAATCCGGTGTTGAGAAATGTGGCCTCCGTCTGGCCGGGCCGTTGTTCCCGGGAGCCGCCCTGCTGACAGCTGATGAGCTATGCCCTGGCCCGGCCCCTACCTCCGGAGGCCGAGGGTCGCCGGCGCCGGCCCTCGCGCCGACCCGTCGAGGCGAGTCGCAAGTTGGGATTCGCAAGATGGGAACATTGACTGTAGTTTCAGCAAAGATTCAGCCTTAACTTTGCCCCCCTTTGTTAAAAAACTATGTGCCTGTCTCGGCGTCGAAAAGAAACCTAGCACACGGCTCAAGTACTGAAGTTAAAAAATACACAAGCACTTAATCTCTGCTTCGTCTGGTTTAGACATAGTGAGCGAAGGCGATGGATATTTCGACCCATCTGCAAGCGGCGAGCATCGCTTCAGTCGATCTCTTGTGTTGCCAGCGCCGGCCCCTGGTCAAACCGGTCCCGAGATATAGTGCGGACAAACGAACAACAAACAGAAACTTTTTGCAACCGAGTAAGGGCTTCGCTGTCGCTCAGCCAAATACGAGCCGCAACTTTCAACGAGACGCAGGCTGCATCCACATCATCGCCATATGCTTACGTCTTCAAGTGCGGCACATAGCTGGTCGTCTCTGTATTCCTGGAAAGGATCCAGGTTCTTGCGCAGGGTGCCGGAGAACAGCACGGGGTCCTGCGGGATGATGGAGATCCTGGAGCGGAGCTGCTCGAGGTGCATGCTGGCCGTGTCCACGCCGTCCAGCTCCACCACGCCCTCCAAGTAGGCAAGACGGAACAGCGCCGAGATCAGCGACGATTTGCCTGCACCCGTTCGTCCCACAATGCCCACCTGAAAAGAGGAAAAAAGTGCCTATTCAGTTTCCATTTTTAGCAGATGATACCTCTAAAAGAGGTGTCAGCTAGCTTGTACTTTCATTGTAGGGGGGAGCCGCGTCCGTCGCGTCCGCGTCCGCGTCGCGCATCGCATCGCTCCTGGCTCGGCTGTCTGCCAGCTTTGCCACAACGTCGCACCATGAAGGAAAGTAGGAATAAAACCAGAGTATCATCTGCTTTCATGACGGTTTTGGAATCGTCGTTTTTTTTTTTTAAATTGCACAATAAATCAAGCGTTGTATTTCGACAGGGTTTTGCAAAGATGTCATGGTTAATGAAACGATGCTGGCCGCACCCGGATTTTTTTATTTATTCTAATTCCAGTGTATTTCATCTCTGCGTCGTCTGGTTTAAACTTGATAAGCGAAGGCCATGAACATATTTCGGGCGGCCAGCATCGCTTTAGTCGATCCCTACTGTGCTGCAAGCCCTAAGTTTCGAAGAATTATGCGACACTTACACTACGAACACTGGTGCCACATGATTACGCGGGCGTTTTTTTAAATTTTAGTTATTCGACATTATGGAGTCACATACCTTTTCCGTTGAGTTAATGGTAAAATTGAGTCCCTTGAGAACAGGTGGGTCCACAGGCGAGTACCGCATCCAAACGTTCTTCAGCACTACGCAGCCCTGAGTGGGCCAATCCGGGTTTGGCAACTCCCCTGGGAACACCATACCCAAGAATGCGTGTTTTAATTACATTTCAGAGTAATTTGTCATCACGCCGGTATACCACTGCTTAACGAAACTCGTCCAATGGTCAATTCGGTTGCGCCTGCTTACGTCACCGGAAACGGCAGGAACGATGAAACTAAAATTACATGCGATGAACCGCTATAGTGCGTGCGAAACGAGGGGGGGGGGGGGGGGGGGGTAGTATACAAGTCGGGCACCCCATCGGTACGCAGCGCATTTACAAAACTTTGCGTGCCTGCGCAGTGATGACTGCGATGAGCCGGCGCTTGTTTACGCCTTTTATCTTCTTGCCATTTCTGGCGACGTCAGCAAGTCGCAATGGACTCGTCTATTGCCATGCAAAACATATGGATACCTTCGTGCACACAAAAATCCTTACGAACAACTTTGTTCGTAACACTCCCGCAACCGGCACCGACATAATATACAAACAATTCCGTTTGAAATATGAATCGATGTGTTCATAAACACATAAACTACTTTGTTATGGTAAGTTTCGTTTGTAACTTACGGACGGTATTATACCGTCCTTCATACCTGACAAACGCCAACTCACTCAACATACAAACGAAATCGATCGTAATATGGACACATCGATTCATAAAAAGAACGAGTCTGTTTGTATGTTATGACAGGACCGACTGTAGGTATGTTATGAACAAAGTTGCTCGTAATGAATTTTGCGTTTGCAAAAGAGTACTCCGGAGAAGCCCAAAACGGAATTAAGAAACAACAAAGAAGAAGAATCCCGGACACAATATGAGAAATCGACGGGTCTGAAGTTTGCCACAAAAAATTGTGGCCACAAGAAAGCTTTTTGTCACACCCGTGACAAATCGCGTGATTTTTGAAGGGCAGTGGGGTTCCGAATACTTGATTTCTTATACTTCCCCTGCATCTTCTTCGTTTCGACTTCTCACTTACGTTCTAAGCTTCTCCGAACCGAAGTACTCTGTAGGCACTCAGTTTACGGCTGTTTTAAAAAGGCACTCACGTGTGGCTGTAGTTTCCATTGGTACTCGCTTCCGACCGTTCATAGCCACACCTGAGTGCCTTTGGGATCAACAGCCGCAACTGAGTGCCTGTCAAGACGGCAGCCCCAAGCAAGTTCCCTTTAAAACGACCGCCGCAACTGAGTGCGCATAACATGCAGGATCGATCACGTCCTGAAAAGAAGAAATTCTTGAATCAAGCATAACTGAGATTTGCGGGATTTGAAATCAAGCACTTAGTATAATAACCATATACTTGATGCATTACGCTAAATTCATGAGAGAGACGAAGAGAGAGAGACGAAGAGAGAGAGAGAGAGAGAGAGAGAGAGAGAGAGAGAGAGAGAGAGAGAGAGAGAGAGAGAGAGAGAGAGAGAGAGAGAGAGCGCTGTCTCTGGTGCGCTCCCCCCGTAGCCCGCTAGAGCCTTTTTAGCGCTTCTGCAGCGCATTTTCATTGGCCTAACCTAACCTTATGCGCTTAAATAGCGCTCTTAAGGCGCTGGCTATCTACTGGGGACGGGGCTATGCGCTATGTTTCCGGAGACAAAAATAAACAATTTCAATTTCTCTCTCTCTCTCATTTTTTTTTATTTCGTTAGCGAGTTAGTGCGGTTCTGCCCTTGCGTTGTGTCATACCTCGCGAGTTGTGAGTCTCGTCCTCAGAGGTGAGGTTAGCATACTCCAGTACTCGCTCTACACAGAGCAGCAGCGAGGCGACTTCTGCCGATTGCCGGATAGCGATCTGAACTACGGCTGTCATGGCGATGCACTGGGTGATGGCCAGGCCCACGTCCCCGCCGCTAGCAGCTGCATCACGGTGGCAACGATTATTAGTACAGCAGGACAAAAATGGAGAACGACTCAAATAAATCCCCTACGACGACACAATTTTGAAAGTAGATCAGCGATCAGCATTCAGTGCTGATCTTTACTGATAAAAATGAAAAGTAGGGAGATCACGAAGTTCTTCAGCAATTCTTTAACCAACATTTGTTCGTGATTTCCCAGCTATGCTCTATTGCCCCAAGGCGGCGGTTTCCGCTGCAAAGTTCTGGTCGGAACTTTCCCATAAAATACGAAACTGTTTTAGACGTATTTCTCAGCTGTTTTAGACGTGTTTCTAAAGGATTTCCTCCATCGCAATTTGTAGAATGACAAAGAAGCGGCCAAACCCCCTAAGACCAGGAAAACAGTGACTGAAAACCACGAAGTTCTTTTCGGAGATTTCTCAAGATCTTAGACCATATTTTTACCGCCATTCTCTTCGTAAAAAACTACACTTTTTACCAGTATGTCTGGCGAGGCTGGCCCAAGCTGACTGAATTATCTGGACCTTCCCTATAGGATATAGCCTGATAGGTTGATCAACGACCCGGACGCGGACTAAATTAATGGTACTAACTTTGCTGCAGCGCGACGAAGCTGAAGACCACGACCGCAATGAAAGCAGTGCTGAGAAGGTCCAGAAGGTTGCCAAATGACACCATGGTGAAAATGACCATATGATACGCGCCCGTATTGAGGTTCTGCGGCATAGAAACAGATAGGATAGTAGGCAATGTAACCCACAACTTTTGTATGTTGAGTGTTGAGTAGCTGAAATTAACACTTCGGAAGAAAGGTGTCTTTGTTTCACCTGATGGTTATCAAATTCAGCCTTCACTAAATCTTGCGCAGCGAACGCTCTGATTGTTGACAGGCCTTGAATAGTAGCGTTTAGGTGGGTAAATATCGGGCTGCGTGCTGACAACAATTAATGTTGACATCCACTATTCAAAACAAGGAATGTGTGCAAAGTGAAAGGTTAGCAAAGAATACATGCATTACTTACTCATTCCTTCCAGACGCTTGATGTTTTTGGCAGAACTGAGGTAGATGGTACGGGTCAGGTAAAACACGACCAACAGAACCGCAACAGGAACGATGAGAATCCAATTTACAGAAACGGCTACGACAATGTATCCAGAGAAGTACAGCACGCACTTCAGGGAAGATCAACCAAAGGGCAACATTAATTAATCATATATTCTTCATTTCGCACAAAAACTTGTTCTGATAGTAGAAACAAATATATTAAATGTCCATACGACACTTCTGCCTCATGAAATGTTGCGATTTGTGTACAGTGCAACTGTGGGACAATTTGTAACACAATTATGATGCAAATTGCGCCTGGAATGATACAATTGGTTTCTCATATTTAAATTACGATTTCCCCCTCAGTTGTGTTGTGCTGAAAATCGCAACATTTCATAGGACCAAATAGGCTCAAAGACATTCAGCGTTAAAGATAACCTGTAATGCATCGAGAAGGGCTTTCGGCAGCATCTCATCAATGCTGCCCAGGTCCTTAGAGAACCGGTTCAGAATCCTTCCTGAAAAATACACGTCAGTTCGTCAAAGTTTTCAGCCACTCAAAAAATGTAATGACAGATTTGTCCGAGAAATATATCGTCAGAGGACGCATGCTTTGGGGAAGTCAGCCTACAAAAAAGTGTGGGCAGAGTGAGATGACAAGCACAAGCACAACACTGACCAGACGGGTTGGTGTTGAAGAAGTGCATTGTGGCCCGGATGACGTTGCTGAACATGAGGTCGTGCAGGGCCTGCGAGCAGCGGCTGCAGATCCAGTAGAAGACAGCGGTCCGTACGAACGTCACCAACAACAAGCCGCCAATGATGGTACTGTAGATGTATACGAAGTTCGTCGTGGTCGTCAGTGGCTGCCCTCCCTCGCTTCCCACCGAGCCGTTCCCAGCGCTCAAGGTTCGCAGCTCCTCCTGATTAGTCCTGGAAGATATAAGGTACACTCTCGGTAAGCCATGGGGCAACTCGAGAAATCGACGTAGAATAAAAATTAAAAGAAAATTACTAATGTATTAGTTCAGTCTAAAACGGAAGTAAAACATCGTACTAAAGAAGTACAAACTGCTTGTTCGGCAGAGCCGTAAAAACGGACCGAAAAACGAAAGGGCGCCTACATGTAGGTTGCCTACATGCAGGGGCAAATTTTCAATCACGGTGAAGACTTTTTTTAAATGTTGGTGTTCTTCCAAAATTTATTGAAGAACTATCAAGTTTTCGTACCGTTACCGGGGCCGATCCGGGTACTGGGCACGGGCACCAACAGGCAAGCCAGAACCGAATTTGAGCGATCCCCCCCCCCCCCCTACGCGCCTGTTCGGAACCTCACTTTACGAACCCATCAAGATGGCATTCAGCCCACGCGGGTGTGGGTATATTTGAGCGCTCTGTTTTATCAGTTCTATTCTTTCATGTGCACGGAAAATAGTTATCAACACACCATAAATGTATGAAGTGATTCCGAAACGTGGCATTCTGCGGGCTTGGCCAAGGCCAAGGGGCGGGCACTGGGAATACCTCACTGCACTATTTCCGCCAGTTTCCGTCTTACGCGTCGCGCTCAGACAGAGGTGAAGATAATGCATTGCGGGGCTACCTAATGCCCTTTAAACAGCATACAGTCCACCACTATGTTTGAACAGAACACCGGATCTTAAACAGTGTAGTCGTAGAGCTCACTATACTGAAGTAACAGTATAGCAGGCCTATACTACTGTATGTTGTAGCTGCAGCATCGTGACCGCTACACTGTTTAAAAAGCCTAGCGGGCTGCCCACTATGCTGCTGGTACACTATTACAGTATAGTGATTGTACTGTTGAATTTGTACAGTCCGCTGCGTCTGCAAGTCAACTGTCGGTGCGTCATCAACGATTCGTTCGCGCCCGTCCCTGGAATCACTGTCACCAAAGTGTTTGCGTTACCAGAAGCCGACGAAGTAGTCAGCACCGCTGCCGGCTGCCTGTGCGGCCAGGAACAGCATCGCAGCGACGGCTACTCCCAGCGCGTTGGCGCCCGACAGGAGGTAGCCGAAGAACAGCGACCCCTTCACCTTGCCGCGGGTCGTGGCCTCGATTTGCTCCACCTTCGGGGCGTCCTCCTCCCTCGCCTGCTGTTGCTGGTCATAGTCACCCTGATGGAGGCTGGATGAGTGCGAAGATCGCCTGGACGCGGAGGACTGAAATGTTAATCACACGCGACATGTAAGCCAAAAAAAGGGGGAGGGGTCACTTTATTCTGCAAATGAATTTATATATGAATCGGAATGAATTTATGAATAGGCAAACAACTTTTGATCTTTTAGTCCTCACATAAGCTCACAAGACTACAACAAATGAGTGCATTGATTATTTGTCCCAAAAATTGCAGTCAATAGAGGTTTCCAATGAGACCTGGAAACGGAAGCTGAAGAACAAAAACTCTTCCAGACCAGAAACTCTCGAGAGCAGGCATGAGAAAAATCGATGCACAAGGGGCGCGCCAAATGTGGGTCGTAACCCCCAAATCACTCAAACACCATTCAAGTTTCTCATACCTGCCCTCGATAATTTCCGATCTGGAAGAGTTTTTGATCTTCAACTTACGTTGCCAAAGTCTCATTGGAAACCACTATTAAAAACGGTCTAACATCCAATCACAATTTCAAGGCAACCAAACGAAACGAACTACGCGGTGCAACAAAATCAGAAACGGTCGGAGAAACGATTACCGACAATTGGGTCAATTACGTGTGTTGTCAAAGCTAACATTGAATAAAAAAAAATAACCTTTGCTGAAACCTGGCGTGACAGCTTCCGCTGGATTCCTGAGAACCTCTGGTCATCCTTTTCGTCGTCCTCGAGATGCAGGATCTTTGCGTAGTCGATGTCGCTATTCATCAGCTCCCTGAACGTGCCTTGCATCTGGAATTCACCCTGAAAATGCGACGTCCATTAAATAAGTCAGAATTTTATTTAAGCTGCAACCAAAGGAACGACCCGGGAACGGCAATGCCAAGCACCTGCTAACGCTAGGATAGACCAATAGGGTATTCCGGAGTAGAGCTTGACCGGAAACGAGAAGACGACAAAATGACAAAAGCGGATACGGAAGCGAACGGTATGAAAAGTTACGCAGCACGTGCGGCGCCGTCAGCCACGAGCCGACTCAAAAATTTGGAGGCTTAGCTCTCGCTCACAATGTCACGACCATTTGGTTGGGTCAGGCAGCGCCAGTTCCACTCCGTGCGGCCTGAGGATTTCCCGGGCCGCACCGTTTAAGTCTGGGCTGTCTGACCCTACCAAATGGTCGTGACATATCAGCGAGAGCTAAGCCTCCAAATTTTTGAGTCGGTTCGTGGCTGACCGCGCGGCACGTGCTGCGTAACTTTGCATACCGTAGGATTTCGTACCCGCTTTTGTGATTCTCGTTTCCGGTCAAGCTTTACACCGGAATACCCTACTCGCATAATAAGCTTGCTGGCTTCAGTCCGTGTTGCGAGACGCCAACACTGAGAAAAATAGGTTCGTCATTGAGACAATATTGCGGTCGTACTTTCAGGAACGCCCTAAGGTTCACTGTGACCTGAAGACGAGGGAGGACCGACTCAACTGAACCGTGTACGGAATATTATATTATGAGGTATTATCGTAATATAATAATACTGTTATAAGGTATTATACACATTGTACAGTATTATTCAGTGTTATAATCTATCATAAAGAACATTTTCACAACTGGAAGTGCATTGTTTCGGTTATCTGGTCGTTCGTGACGAAAAAGCTCTTGGTTTGATGGTTGGCCAAGGATATCCACACAACCTAATGCCCCTCGTCGTTCTCAAAATATTCACGAATGACCTTTTTTTAAGGAAATTGTCTAGCTTCTTGGCGTCGGGCAACCAAATTAAGTACTATATTATGAGAACTATAGGTATTATAAGAGGTCTAGAGCCATGTACGGAGTATTATACGAGTCCCCCCCCCCCCCCGACTGAAGACGTCCAGCCTGCACGCAGGATAATTTATCTTAATTGTGTTATTAGAAAGACGACAAATTTTACGATTACTTTTGAGCTCAATTTTTCTTGGGAAAAAAAAGAAGAATGTGAGAGTGTGGTGCGTTCATCGCCTCGCCTTATAACCAAGTCATTAATTAAACTACACTCCTCGTCAAAATTAGATGCCCTTCTTTTGCCGATCTTTGTCCTCGAAGAGGTGCTTGCTGACTTGGGTGTATGAAGTTGTTGGCGTTTCGTGTCCATGGAGTTGGACCAAGGTGGATCCACCTTGAGTTGGACCCTTGGAGCACACTTTCTCTCCATGACAACGCTGTGTTTAGGGACGAAATGACAATCGGAAAAAAGGTCTTTACTTTTGACGAGCAGGGCATTACAAGAACACGAGTAAGAACACCACTTCTCTCGATTTACAGCGTGCCTCAAAACTCCACGCGGCAGGTTCTGCGAGGAGTTGATTGGCGAGCGTAGCGAGCCCAATTCCCCAAACGGACCACGCGACGACACTCGTCGTGAGTCTGTCTGTCTGTCCGTCACTCACGGACTTTTCAGAAACACCACGCAACAGATTAGGTTCACCTTCCAGATTGCAAATCGATATTTATTGGTGGAGAACACTACGAGCCATTTTTTCGATCAATGGAATTTGAAATATTTTTGTAATGATTCAATTTCAAAGCCGCGCAGCTGGTACCACTGTGCGGCTCAGCTGGGCTCGGCTCGGCACGGCTCGGCACGGCCAGGCCAGGCGTATCGTCTCAGTTGTGTCGCAGCGACACGAGCTTTTGCTCGTCAACCCGCCTTATCTTGAAGAAGTTATTTTTAAGGAATTTGCCTATCTCCGATGGAGTCCACTTCGATCAAAGGTGAGTTGCGATGTAGTAATTTATCAACTGTGCTCATTCTGTGACGACGTCAGCCTTCTTTCTCCCCCCGGCCCCGCCCCCTTCCAGCTTGTTGATGTTTGCTCTTGGTGCAGCATGTAGCACTGAAACAGATTTGACATTGGGTGTTCGCTTCATTTGATCATCTCTCCTTTCAAATCAAGTTAGTTCCTGCCCTGCTGTATGCCCTAACCTTAAACCGTGCTCTACTATTGCCAAGTGTTTTGAACATTGGCTCAAAACAACTTGGCGAGTTATACATGGATTGGATACTACTGTATGTCACCAAAGAATATGTGAAAACCAGTGTCGTTGATTACAAATTTGTTGCTAATGACAGTCTGTTTGATGTGTTACAGTCTCATGTGCATGTATATCTGTGGATTCTCAAGCCGCTTCGCTGTGTCTTCTGCTTCGTTGTAAAAGACTAGACAAGGAGCGACCTCAACTTTCTTAAGTGCACAAGGTAAGCTCTCAAGAAGAGATTTTATCTGTATTCTGTGTGTAGATCTTTATCTGTTAAAATTAAAAATTCATTCTTATTTCAGATGATGACAAGGTTTAAACACGCTGTACATGCTGGACACTTCACGACGCTGAAGTCTTGCTACCAACTACTGACTTGGTAAATGTTTAGTTGACATGTAATAGCAGACAGATCTGTTTAGTTAGTTTGAAACACTCTTCTGTTGTTTGTTTTTTTGCAAATGTGATTTGCCATGACCAAAATGTGTCTGCTACAATTTTTCATTTATTTCATTTAAATTTCCTTCTCTATCCCGGCTATTGAGTACAGCCCCACTCACACTTGTTTCAATATTTCCATTTCAGCACTTAATTATTTATCATCGAGTGCGGTTCGGCATCCTGAGGCTCCTCCTGTTTGTGACTGGAATCTATTTATCGTCAAATGTACTGCTTTCATTTGTAAGTAGCTGCCCAAATATCAATTCAGACTTACTTGATCCAAAACCTTTTACTGATTCTCAACTAAAAATGCTAACATTGTTTTTGTTTGTTCTTCTAGGTTGTTTTCGAGGGTGAAGAAGTAGAGCAGATATCGCATCAAGCATCAAATTTTATGACAGGGATGCTGTTCCCTACACCTTTTATCCATGCTCTTGGTGACAACTTGCTTCTTTTCATTTCCAATCTAAAACATTTATGAACTAAAACTAGATCGAAAAGGAATCTCACGTGTGGGGCTCTAACAGTCCTTGGTTTATACAGTTGTGATGGTCATACTTAAATTCTTTTCTCTCAAGGTGTGAAATAAATGTCATCGAGTAATTTGTCTTCTGTTCACCTTATTTCTTTTAAAATCTGTCTTAGTATTACATATAAAGATTCTCATCAAAACTTACACAGTGGTCTAGAAAACCAGTGGTGCCCATTTGAATCAAATAATAAGTGTGGTAAGCTATGCACACTTGAGCTGTAGCTAAGGAGTACTAAAAGCAAATGTGAAAATACCATAAAGGCACCAAAAAAGTTATTTGGAGATCGTAGTTAAAAATAAATTTCACATTTTCTGTTGTATAAAAGTAATCTTCATATTCTTAAGTTCTATAAACATACCCTGTAAATATTTGAATTTACCGCCCATACGTGTTCCTCACCATTTCTCATACTCTGTACTTATGCTCATAGCCAATTATCATAGTCACTGCCTGTATATAATTGTACATAATTGCTTGCACATGAGTGCACACCCACAATGCACTGCTGCACTCCAGCATTCCAAAAAGAAGGAAATAAACCAACACTTCCTGTCCAGACCCAGCTCTGTGTACTTCGTGAATTATTATCCTGCTCCTTATATCTACAATCATCTTGCAATCCAGCGTAAAAGCACATCCCATAACGTAAAATACAACAGGTTATGGGCCCAGGACCACGCCAACAACTGCGCCAGTGAAATTCAGTGCTCAGAAAGACTTTTTTGTGCTTGTGAAATCGGAATCGGGACTTAACCTCAACAATGCCGGAGACACGCCGTCAGCAAAGTCAGCAATCCGCTGATGGTGGCTCGGAGGAGCATCAAGTAACCACCACCGTTATGGGGAGCCTACCGCCAATTCCATTTCTGCAAGGAGAGCAAGACTGGAGTAATTGGCGTTTCCGAGTCGAAATGCACCTCGGCGTCGAGGGCCTCACCGACTGCCTGACGACGGAGCCGGACTCGGGCGATCCTGTGGCTGTTCAGCGGGACTTTCGCGCGAAGTCAAAAATCTCTCGAAGTGTGGGGGACAATTACGTTAAAAACGTGAGAACTGCAACAACTGCCGCTCAAGCCTGGAAGGCTCTCTGTGATGTGTTTGAGGGCTCTGGTATCCACCAGCAGCTCTCACTCCTGTACCGCCTCCTGGACGCACGCCGGGACAAGTTTCCGGACCTGGAGAAATATGTGTTTACAGTGAAGGAGCTTGTCGAAAAGATGGAGACTGCGGGTATCGGACTCGCCGAGAACGTCGCGTCCGGCATCCTCCTCAAGGGACTTAAGACCACGGACCACTTCAAGATGATCCGGACCGTGATCGAGCGAACGTGCGCTACCACGGACGCGCGCGGAAACCAAGTCCTCAAGTTCTCCACAGTGATGGAGCGGCTCTTGCGGGAGCACCTCAAGGAAGAGTCGGAGAGAACCCAGAAGGCTGCCGTCGCAGTGAGCCGGGACGCATCCACAGCGTCCACACCGGGACATTCAAAAACGGGCGCCAATTCAAGATGGCGGCCATACCACCATCGAGGCGGCCGTGGCGGGCATCGAGGCGGTCGTGGCGGCGGTCGCGGTGGCGGCCAGCAGCAGACGACGCAGAACAACAACAACGCTGACGGTGCCCAAAGAGTGCCTAAGGCAAGAGGCTCTTTTCCGGACTGCAGGTTCTGCAAGCGGTCCAACCACCCCGAGAAGGATTGTTGGTTCAATCCGGACAATCCGAAGTGTGTGCTGAAGGGTAATGTCAATGACACAAGTGCAGGGCAGCAGAAGCCTGCTGCCAGTGGACCACCAAGGTGGAAGGTGGCCATAGCAAAAAGAGCCAATGACCAGGTAGGAGATGAGAGAGCCGCAAAAGTGCTCAGGGCGGAAAATGTGGAGAATGGTACCAATAAAAATTATCCATTCTATCTTGACAGTGGTTCTTTCGACAATTTAATGAGTGATCCCACATGCATCAAAAATTACAAAACATGTCCTCCAGAAACTATTGAATGTGCTGGAGATCAAATTCTACACACAGAAGGTGAGGGTACCATCCAATTAGACCCAGAATGTAATAATGGCCTGTCAGAAATTCAAGTCAAGTATGTCCCTGGACTGAGTAGTAATTTGTTATCAGTTAGCTCAATAGCTAAAAGTAATTTAGTTACAGTTTTTATTGATAATTATGGTGGCATCTTCTGAAAGGAAGACATAAAAATTAAAGGTAAACCAATTTTGAAGGCATTAGAAAATAATGGAACATATAAAGTAGATCTAGATGTAGTCAAGAATAATGTGGCATTGAAAGCCAAATCATCTGATAAAATGTACTCACTATGGCATAAAAGATTTGGTCATGTTGGTAAAAATAATCTAGCTAGTTTGAAAAATGGTCTAGTGGATGGTATCACTGCAGAAATCACTAATGGTACAAACCCATGCCAGACGTGTCTCGAGTCAAAACAACTCAGGGCCTCGCTGCCAAGTAGTGGAGCCAGCCGAGCAAGCAAACTGCTCGGAATTATACATTCAGATGTATGTGAGGTAACGGACACACTCTCATGGGAAGGATACAAATATTTTGTAACCTTCATAGACGATCACAGCAGATACACTATGGTTGCTCTACTCATAACAAAAGATGAGGTGTTCGAAAAATTCAAATCATTCCAAAGGCTGGTCGAAAGACACACTGAAAACAAAATCAAAATTCTCAGATCCGACAATGGCACCGAATATTGTAATTGTCAGTTTGCAAACTACTTCAAAGCTGAGGGAATTATCAGACAATTGTCGGTAGTGGAGACACCGGAACAAAATGGTGTATCAGAACGGGCAAACCGCACTCTATTGGAGATGGCTCGGGCTTTGCTTAAAGAAGCCGGCCTAGGTGATAGATACTGGGCTGCAGCACTTGAAATGGCGGTTTACCTGAAAAATCTCAAACCTACTAAGGCAGTTGAAGGGATGGTACCTTTCCAAGCATGGACGGACAGGAATCAAGCCAAATGTTGAGGGACTAAAAATCTTTGGATGTTTGGCTTATGTTCATGTTAGCCGGAAGAAAAGCAAGAAGTTGGGGAGTAGAACTAGAGCCTGTGTCTTCATGGGCTATGATGAGGAGAAGAAAGGTTTTAAATTATTAGACTTAAATCACTTAAATCAACCTCCAAAATATTTTCTGGAAAGGAGTGTCATTTTTGATGAAAGTAGATTTCCGGCAAAGGAACTAAAATCAGGAACCATTCATGTAAAAATCAGTGGCATGCCAGAAAGCTCTATGATGATTTCTTCATACACACAGATCACCGTGACAAAACCAAGCAAACCACACTCTGATGATGATTCAGAAGAGTACTCTATCACAAGCATATCTCGACTGTCAGATGATCTGCAAAGTGAGATCAGCCGCACCAGCAGCTCAATCGATGTTGAGACTGTCAGCTCCGTATCCAGTGATCATGAATTCAGAACCATAAGTAAGAGAACAAGAATTCCAAAGAAATTTCCAGATTACATAACTGACTTTAACAAAAAACATGTATTCTTCTCAGCAATCAGGGAAATTGAAAACAAAACCAAAACTAAAACAGATATCGCTTCAAACCAAAGCGCACCCAGAAATGCTTCAAATCAAAGCAATCCCACAGATTACAATGTCTCAAACCAAGACATACAGGCACTAACCTCAAAAACCCAATCATAAATATACCAAATTCAGCCAAAGAGGCACTGAGCAGTCCTGAAGGAAGGCTCTGGGCTGAGGCAATGATTGATGAACTAGATTCATTTAACGCTTGTGGTGCCTGGACATAAGAAAAACCAAGACCAGATACAAAAATTGTGGGAAATAAATGGGTATTCAAGAGAAAACTAAACCCTGATGGCACACTGCTATACAGGGCAAGGCTTGTGGCTAAAGGATACACTCAAACATATGGAGTGGATTATCATGAGACGTATGCCCCTGTTGTACGGAGAACAACTCTCCGTTTACTTTTCTCTGTCGCTGTGAACTTTGACCTAAAAATTGATCATCTGGATGTGAAGACAGCTTTCTTAAATGGGGAACTGTCGGAAGCAGTGTACATGGCTCAACCTGAGGGTTTTGTGGCAGAGGACTGTGAGGGAATGGTATGCAAATTGAATCGATCAGTTTATGGACTCAAACAGGCTGCTAGAAGCTGGAATCAAAAGGCTGACAAAGTGTTGAAACAACAAGGCTTTATAAACTTTCAAAATGAACCATGTGTATATATCAAAGAAAGTGGAAATTCTGTCATAATTATTGCATTGTATGTAGATGACTTCTATTTGTTCTACAAAAATGCTTGTGATAAACTTGAACTATTGAATGTATTGCAATCTCACTTCAAGATAAAAGATTTAGGTGAAGCAAAAGATTGTTTGGGTATGAAAATAGTGAGAAATTGGAATGATGGCACTTTGCTTCTCCATCAGGAAGACTATATAAAAACTGTCTTGTCTAAATTTGGTATGGAAGAGTGTGTAAAAGCAGACACACCAATGGAGGAGAAATTAAAACTACGGGACCTTAAGTCAACAGTTAAAGGCCCCGAACCTTATCAGGAATTAATTGGATGTTTGTTGTATTTGAGTGTCTGCACTAGACCAGATATTTGTTATGCAATCAGTTTTCTCAGTCAGTACAATGCATCTCACACTAGAACTCACTGGATGTTAGCAAAAAGAGTCTTGTCATATTTACAAGGTACCAAAACTTTGGGGCTAAATTATAAGAAATCCATAAATCCATCCTTTTGCCTAATAGGATATGCTGACGCCAGTTGGGCAGGAAACCCAGAGGATTACAGATCATACAGTGGTTATTGTTTCACCTTGGATAACAATTTGATATCCTGGGAAAGTAAAAAGCAAAAACTTACCGCACAATCCTCCACCGAGTCAGAATATGTTGCAATTACTGAAGCAACCAAAGAGGCTTTATATTTAAATGACTTGACAAATAGTCTGTTTAATTGTGGGGACCAAAGAGTAACTATTTTCAATGACAACACTAGTGCCATAAAGCAAGCTTACTCAAATGGATTCAGTGCAAGAACAAAACATTTTAGATGCAGAATGCAATTAGTGAGAGACTGCATTGAGAACGGTGACATCTGGTTGGACCATATGTCGACTGATATCATGCCAGCTGATGTGCTGACAAAATCATTGGGTAAAGAAAAACATTATAACTGTGTCAAATATTTGAGGATGTTGGCCCATTGAAGGAGGGATAGAAACCAGACTGAGATTTTGATTTATAATATGTTAAGGCTGTACTAGATATTAAGAATGTTATCAGATTAAAGGAGGGTGTTGTATAAAAGTAATCTTCACATTCTTAAGTTCTATAAACATACCCTGTAAATATTTGAATTTACCGCCCATACGTGTTCCTCACCATTTCTCATACTCTGTACTTATGCTCATAGCCAATTATCATAGTCACTGCCTGTATATAATTGTACATAATTGCTTGCACATGAGTGCACACCCACAATGCACTGCTGCACTCCAGCATTCCAAAAAGAAGGAAATAAACCAACACTTCCTGTCCAGACCCAGCTCTGTGTACTTCGTGAATTATTATCCTGCTCCTTATATCTACAATCATCTTGCAATCCAGCGTAAAAGCACATCCCATAACGTAAAATACAACATTTTCACTCAACCTTTCAAATAGAGACTGGTTTTAATTTTAGATCATGCTAGATGCCAATTCTTTAACTTTGAGCAGAGTCAGACCAGGAATCAGAATGAACATCCAGTTAGATATTATGAATATTCTACGCCTGGACTGCCGACTGCCTGTTGCCAAAACCGGGGGCTGAGGTGCATGCTGCAGGTGACGTTGGGCAGAACAGGGCCTTCTTGGGCGGGGACTCGAATGCAGTGGCGGATCTGGGAGCGGCTTGAGGGGGGGGGGGGGGGCAAAACGGCAGTCCCCCCCTCTAATCCGCACCTGCTCGAATGGGTGGAGCGGTGAGTGATACAAACTTCAACTTGGAAACCGACGCCCTCTGAACTCGGAAATGTACGGAGTGCGAGACCAGGTGCTGCTGCAGGTGTCGTTTAGCAGAACAGGCCTTTCTTGAACCGGTATTGGAATGGGGCGAAAAGTGCGAGATACGAACGTTTACGTGAGTTAAATGACCGCCTGTGTTACCAGCAGAGCAGCAAATAGCGGACCTTCACCCCGAAAGGTTAGGTTATCAGAGGTCGGGTTCAAATATCCGGTGCGGTAGGTAATATTTGCGGGGGATGGGGATATCAGTGAGGCGGGCAGGGCAAGTAGGAAGACCAAACCAGTGACACCATCATACGCCTGTGCTGGGGGCGGATCTAGGATCGGCTTAATGGGGGGGGGGGGCAATGCCCCGCTTTTTGCCTACTTACAGGCAGAAAAGTCATGCCGGTTTTCTACATTTTGAGCGCCAGGGGGGGGGGGGGCATAAAGGCCTGTTGCCCCCCCCCCCCCTCCTAAATCCGCCCTTGCGCCTGTGCCTTGCAGGCTGGCCTACCCTGGACTCTCACAGGCACTACAGGCCCACACGTTTTTCATGCACTTGTGCGTCCTGCCTCACGGCGCCCGCAAGGTAGGCAACTAGGACTCCTGCATGGGCGCGTGCATAGCGGGTCGGCCTACCCTCGCACTTGCAGGCGCCACAGAGAAGCTCAATAGATTTTTTAAAAAATGCTACGCTACGCTCGCCACATTACGCGCAGAAAAACGGAGCGTACCCCTAGTGTACTTTTTGGCAGCGGGTGAACTCACATTGCTGAGGATCGCGATGTGTGGTACTTGACTGAGGTACTGGACCTGGTGCGTGACCAGGACCCTCGTTTTGCCGGCCAGCAGCTTCACGATGCACTCCTCGAAGAGGTGCTTGCCGACGTGGGTATCGACAGCAGACAGTGGATCGTCGAGGAGGTAAATGTCTGCGTCGCGGTATACGGCTCTGCCGGGGAGCAGTCAGCTTTTCATAGACATGTGGACAACTCCAAAGGTTTTACACAACTAGTTCTAAATAACAATCGAAATTCAAGTTTTACTTTTCAAAAGTTAAGCCGCAGATTTGAATGATAGACAGTAGTACATAGTACATGGCGAGTTTTTCCCTCCGCTTCCTCAAACATTGGTCAAACTGATTCAAAATCAAAGAAGAAATTAGATTTAAGAATGTGTCAAAGAATAAATCATATTAATTTTTCAGAGATTACTCCTTAAAAACATTAACTGCTCAAGTTTAAGAAAGCCCAGCACGTTATGGTGCAAGGGTGCACTTTTCCATATCACCATTTCATTAGGATACCCAAGGATTTTACATATTTCGTCCCTACACGATAGTTTTTGCCACGTGCCGAACATTCCAGTGACTTCAATGCCTTCAGAAACAAACTTTGTGCACTTTAAAAAAACACACACACACACACACACACAAAGACGGTTGATTTAAAAAAATGAATGCATTTTCTGGACAACGATGATGGATCTGACCAAAAATAAAATCGTTAAAATGAAATATTACTGCAAAGACGTGTCCAATTTGGTCCTTTAAACAGATTTTGATTATCTGCCTAGGTTTTGACAAGGTTCAAATTGGACACTACTACACCGTGGTAATTTGATACCTAACGAATATTTTGTCAAAACATCATTGACAAGGTAACCGATGCATTTTATTCGGCGTAAATTTCGGGCCCTGTACAACGTCAGAGCCGTTGAAGAAATGATAAAAGTGATCAGCGGAAGGCGCGAGCAGAGTTACCTGGCCAGGTTGACGCGTGCGCGCTGTCCGCCGGACAGGGAGGAGCCTCGCTCCCCGACGATGGTCAGGTCGCCGAACGGAAGCTGGACGAAGTCGGCGAGCAGGGCGCAGGCCTTCACCACCGCGTCGTAGCGCTGCCGGTCGAAGGGGGCGCCGAACGCGATGTTCTGCCGGACGGAGGCGGAGAACAGCCACGGCTCCTGGCACGCGTACGACACCTTGCCGCGGACGTCCAGCCGGCCAGCCGTAGTGGCCAACTCGCCCAGGACGGCTTCCAGCAGCGACGACTGTCGCAGGACGCGGGTTCAAACACAAGTATACGGCAGTGGTGACCGTGTCGGACGCCTGCAGGCTGACGGGCAGTCACGGCCGCATTTGTATTTCGCCTCGCGGGCTGGCCTACCCTGACCCTGACGCCTGCAGGCTGAAGGGTAGGCCAGCCCGCCCAGCTTTGCTGCACTGAGGGTTAGCTCGGCATACATCATACATTGTACTGCAGTCAGTCTTAATATACAGGGTGAGTACTCTCATTCTGTCAATAATAGGTAGGTAGGACAGGACACCCCTAGGGGATCATTTTTCAACAATGAACTAGTGGGCGCAAACGTCTAGGCACGGAGATAATTGGTGTTTTGTAATTGACTTCCGCGCCGGCGAGTAAGGAAGCCCTGGGCAGCCCACAGCGCGTGCCCGTGCAGTGGGCTGCCTACCCCACCGGCGCGGTCGCCGCCGGAGCGCGCCGTACGCTCAGCAGACGACGCTTCTGCAGTGGCGGATCCAGGAGCGGCTTCAGGGGGGAGGGGCAAAGTCACGCTTTTTGCCTACTTACAGGCGGAAAAATTATGCCGGTTGCCTACATTTCCGGCGCCCTGTGAAAAATGATCCGCTAGGGGTGCCCTACCTACCCACAAATTATTGACAGAATGAGATTACTCCCTGTATCTTATCGACTTTCAGTTTGTAACGTTTTAAAACTATTTGATGTCACCTCGGTACAAACACTAAATCTGTCTATGACAAAAATTTTGTTTGTGTTACTACAAACTGAGGAAGTCGCTTGCCTCCAACTAAAAGCTAGTTTTTTCTCAGACGTGTTTCAGAAAAAACCCGTGTTTCACTTACTTCCATGTATCTTCTGGGAAGTTGGTTACTTTCATGTGCATCTGAGTAAGTACGCAACTACCTTTCCCCCTATAATTTTTGTGTTTATTCGGAATCCTTGTTTCATTTGGTCTGAGAAGACACTATTTAAAATTGCCTTACAAATTGTTATTGCAAGGGATACGTGATACACTCTTCATAAGACGTAATAATCCTGCTATCACAAACGGTTCGCAATACACTGTATTACATAGTGTTTGCGATACAGACAAGCTCACTTTGCAATAACGGGCCCAACGTCTTACGTTCATAGACACGACATCCGACATTGCACACTGCAATGTGCTGACTGTGAAAAACTCTCGCCGCTTCAATACCTTCCCTGCGCCGACAGGTCCGATGACGGCCACGAGCTGGCCTCGGCATACACGTAGGTTGATGTTTCTGAGCGTGTCGTCGGACTGCCCTTTGTGCCACTTGGCGTTCACGTTTGTGAACTGCAATACGGCGTCCTCGCTGCGCGACAGAGCAGAGTTTGCATAACGCACATGAGGGGCTGGCAACACAGCAGAGAACTGTGTGTTTGGAGCAACTAAGAAGATTGGTAGGCTGCGGACTTAACACTTTACCCGTTTCCAGAGCCCTGGTCACGCGACAGCGCACCCGACATGATTTTTTTTTTGTTTTGTTTTTTAAGTTAAGGAAACAAGTGCTCATCATTTCGTGAAAAAAAAACATGTCTGTGTCGATACAACGTGCCCGATGTCCCGAAGTACGCAATGAAACCTTGCGTTGACTCACCTAGCGGTGCCGAGCTGACCGAGAGGCCTCATGACGATGTCGGCGTTGGCCTCCATCGTACCCGCCACCGCGTCACCCTCGGGGCTGAAGCTCTGTCCGCCCGCCAGCATCTGCACCCCCTGGGCGTCGTACTCCTCGTATTCTAAAAATTTCTGAGCCGATATTATAAATAGTCAGTGTCATTCCGCGCAATACCTGAAGATTTTACATTTTAAGATTAACATAACAAGGGAACAGTAACTTTTACAACGGGGGACAAATTCAGCAAGACACTTTTTGCAGGGTCGGTGATTTCGTTCCCAGATGACCCATTTAAGGGAGAAGGTTGGCAAAGTGAGAGAAGTGGGCCTTTCTGGTGCATCAAGGCTGCCTTAATTTTGGAGGGGTTGGGGGTAGCTTCGACATTAATGGGCAAGGGTAGCAATACCCCCCCCCCCCCCCGGGCTCGTAAAATGACCGTGGCGACCCTCATCAACGCCTCAAAAAGCTGAAAGAAACTGAAAACTTCCATTTCAACGTTTACTTCAGATCATAGAGTTACAAACATCTGCTTGCCGGTTTCTTAAACTTCCATCCTACAAGAAGAAGCCTCTCGACGGATAACTTAACAAATTCCCTCCTAAAACTGCAATGGTAGATACCATTGGAAGCCATTTTCACGGAAACAGAATTTTGAAAACGGAGTTTTGTGGATCAGACGCTGTTTGATTAGGACCACAGTCCCTAGAAACATCTAGAAAATGTCACGCGTGGCCGTTTCTGTGCGTTTTTGGAACTGGAAGGGCGATTGTTTGAATTTCACTTCTTTAACAATCGCTTACAGGGGAACCTGGCATCGCAACTTAAGGATCTATGATCGCTGTTTTTTTAATTTCATAGTTCGATAGTCCAAACCACGCTGATTCTTACGATATGTGTCCGAGCCTGGGCCATCTAGTTTTTGCTCCAGAGACGTTCGAACCTTCGGATTTTCCCCTTTTCCAGCCAGCAAATTCCAGAATTTGAATAAGGATCGGGATGAAACTGTACCTAGTACTTAAATCGGACTGTCTGTATTGTGGAATATTTTTTAATTCCCTGGTATTTCCAGAAAGGCTCCTCGAATCACTTGAAAGTGGGCCGATAATAGAGATTTAGAGATAATAGAGTCGAAATTATATGGCCTCATCTTTCCTCTATAAGTTGAGACCCATACCATATTTGAAGAACAACTGCAATTCAAGATTTGCTGGATGAAGTGAGAGTCTATTTCGAGTTCCAGGCATGAGTAGACAAGGGCAGGCCACTCCTTCGGGCAATCTCAACGTCTCAGTCTGTGTGTTTTTTTTTGTATTTTTTTAAGGTTAGAATCTTACTAAACTGGTTTTGCGAACGACGGGGCAAGAACATAAAGTAACAGTCAAGACGAGGTTAGTTTCTTAGGTTGTTTTACGGATTTACGTCACTTTGAAGGGATCGAACCAAACGATCTGATTGGTCATTTCTGGAACACCTAGAGTCCATCGCTACCCAGCCCGAGCAGTTTTGAAACCGTTCCACCCCTTACTCAGAAACTTTCGCCCATCCCCTCGAAAATTAAGGGGTAGTCGGAGAGGGTTGAGATTTGAGATTTGACAGCTTTGGTGTCACTTAATGCCTCATTGACTGTAGTGTTGACAACTTTCTCCCTAAACATGGGTTAGCGCTAATATCGTCCACCAGTAATTATTCAGTGTTATCAGGATTCGCTTTTTACTGTAATTGTTTCTGAATCTTAGTGCAATGGTGCAAAAGGAAGGCTCATGGCACGTCAACGATGCTTATTGTATTCGATTTTCGGACGATCAATACAAAAGCAAAACCCCAACGCTAATTTTACCTGTAAACGACCTATAGAGACGTAGCTTTCGGAGACCTCTGATATGGCCCTCGTGAAGTATCCGGCCATGGTGTTAATGAGGATATTATAGTAGGATTGAATGACGAATACCTGAAAAGGGTAAAGAAGCTGCATTAAATCGCTACACAATAATACCTTGTTCCCTGTTCAAATTATTGTGGACAATTCTGGAAAACTCATTGGAACATTTCTACCACTGGCGCTTCCTTAACTTTTCCAACACAACAACAACATAAAACTGCCAAAGCACATTTATTTGACTGCTCTGTCATTGAGGGTGAATTAATATGTAGTTTAAGAAAAATACTGCTATCCAAATGTTTCAGAAATTTCAAAATAAAAATAATCGTTATAGTGAAGGCATGGAAGTCAGATAAGCACAATTCAATAAAGCGAATAAAAGAATGTGCAGTTCGAAGGAAGCTCGTTAGAGGGGTTCATTTGCTAAAAGTGTTAAAATGTAACGGGGCTGGTTTAGATTCCGGTTCTGTGTCAACAAGCTGGCCCGTCCCTTCCGTCATCCTCGGTGCCAGTTCCGCTGCGCTCCACCGGCACCTCGGATTGACAGGGGGACTTGGCCAGCTTGGCCTGCCGGCGGCGTTTGCGGGGGCCTTCGGCCCCCGCCTCAAGTCTCCCTAGAAGTGCCCGATAGCAGATGTATGTGTTACGATTAAAATCGTTAACCTGAGCCCGTCCCTGAGCGCGCCGCGATGGTAATAGTGTGCGCGCGGCGGCCAACCCTAACCTCAAAAAACAAAAACAGACAAATTTTCATGAATCAAAAATGCGATACAAATCGAAAATTGTTGCCACCGCACGTGATTGTACGTTAAAAAAGTAGTTGATCCTCAAAATTTGAAGTTTTTCTATGAACGATAAGTCGGCGAACATACGTCCGCCCGAACGAACATGCGGCATCAGACTATAAGCCCGGCTCCTGCCGTTTCTAAAGAAACGTGTCGGGACGGGCTAAAAACCTTGAATTTTGGCACCTCGGTTTTTTTTTCCGAACACCGGAAGGGGTCGCGCATCGAGCCGGAAGTTTCCATGTTACGCCCTATCCGCGATTTAAAAAAAATTCCGATGACACTCAAATAAAGGTTTTCTTTAATAAAACACCCCATAAGAATACCCACAGAACGAAAATTTCGTCCGTTTTGCTCTATCTGGCACCGTTTCTGAGTTTGGAGCTCTGGAACACTCAAACTGAATAAATTGTTTTTAAAACGTTCAACTTTGTAACTTTTCTACCTGAACGTCAATTACAAAACACCAATCATCTCCGTACCCAGACGTTTGCTCCCACTAGTACATTGGTGAAAAATGATCCCCTAGGGGTGCCCTACCTACCCACAATTTATTGACAGAATGAGTATAATTGTACTACTTGTACTTGTTTTGTTCTGCCGCCCTTAAGGTTGTGTCGTTTTCTAGTTGTGCTGTTCTTACTGAATTTCTACTTGATTTTCTATCCTGCCATCTTGCACTCTTCGTCGGGCTCTTCAGTCCTTTTGCACAATTCTGAACAATAAATCAAATCTCTCTCGGCGGGAAGCCGGGGAATTTTAAGTACTTTCATATTCGCGAATTTAAAGAAAATAGACATTTCTGTCGTCTCTAAACCCGACTAAACTTCTCAGCATGGGTTTATTTATCACGGTAATAGGTGGTTAACTCTTTACTGGCCTCAATACTGCGAAGTGAAGCGACATAAGCAGAAAGAGTTTAGAGGTTGTGTTTGTCTTTTTTTATAAGCGGTTTTCTTCTGAAACGAAGTGTTCAAAGCCACTGCTCAAAACACTGCAAGAGATCCATTATTTGCTCTTCCTGCAAAATCCCGCATCACCGAAAGTGCGAAAAAGTGCCAGCCAGTGTTTCAAGTGAAAATGATGTGTGCAAACAGTGCGTACCTAATTATGTACCAGTTACGACTTTAGATTCCTTCTTCTCTGAGCAAACTGGCCACTTCTCCGTGGAGTGCCAAATCAGTGAGTCAGAGACAAATGTACTGGGTCTTGCAAAGTGTATGTGTGACTAAAAGAACAGATAAGTTGCTAACAGCCAACTGACGACTTGAAACTTAGCTGAGGGACATGGTTTGAGAATATCAAGAAGCTAGAAGGATTACTTCTCTCCAGACCACGGTCCACAGCTATAGAATCCACCAATGACAACTAACTGGAGGACGACAGCTCAAAAGAGGCGCCACAGCACTGGCAGGTTTTGCATACTCACCAGCACCGAATTCTCACAGCAAACCGTTTTCAACCCCTGGAGAGAAACCATGGTCCAACTGTCTCTGAGTCAGTGTCTACAAGTGAACCCGACCCAGTGCCAAAACCCATATTTTTTAAAAAATTCTGCGACATTGATTTTTACTGCTGCAGGGTGGGGGGGGGGGGGGGCAGTTAGGCCTCATTCGGGTGCCCTGCGCGACCCCTTCGTTGATCGCTCAGAAATTGCGAAAGTAGCACAGAGCTTGTATTTTGTGATAGCATCCTAATTCGATCTCGCCCATTGATATTTTTAACCTCGCATATGTATGACACATGCAAGCAATGTTTGACACATACATACGCCATACATATCACATGTATGACACATGCACATCACACACATTCGTACATGTATGCCACTTGCATAGAAATGAATCTCACTTGTAGGTCATACCTGTGACACATGCACATGATACGTATCTACCTGTATGGCACATACCTAAAAGCTATGTCACTTGTGGGTCGCACATACATGAGGAACGACTGTCACATACATGGGACTCGCATGTCACATGCATGCACAAAGGGAATGTGCCATGCATGTACCACATGTATGTAGACATGTGCGCCACATGCATTCCGAAATTTTCACGGGTAGGGGCTAGCTCAGCTCAGCCCTGGGCGGTATACCGATATACCGGTAAAAACCGCGGTATTTTTTATACCGTCGGCACGGTATGCAATTTTGTATCGATATACCGAAAAATCGGTGATACCAAAATACCGGCGACATCGAAATACCGGCGATACACAGTACTGGACCTTCCCTGGACCCCGACCACGATGCGCTGCTGTGGTGGAGGGACCACAAGGGGGCATTCCCTCAGCTCTGCAAGTTCGCCCTTCGGCTGTTGGTGGTGCAGGCAACAAGAATACGAAAATGGACTAAGAGCTAACCAAAATAAAATTTCGGATCACAAAAGTAAATAAATATAAAAAGGGCTCAAGTCCAATTTTGTGACACTTCGGGCGTACCAGTATTTCACGAAGTGCAATAGTATTTTTTTCCCCTGGACTTAAGTGCTCAGTTACACCTATACCGTATTCTTTAGAATGCACAAAGCGGGGGGTATCTTTTTGAAAATAAGGCTGAGTATGTTAAATTAAGTGTGAAGCTATGTGAAAGAGATTTCACACATCTCTGGTGTGTCCTCCGGGACGGTCACTTACGAACGAGGCCTGGAGATGGCTGCCCGTGAGCGCATAGGTGATGAGAGTGGCGAACAGAGCGAGACGGGTCGTGATCATCATGAAGCCCATATAGACGCCACGCACCATGCCGACGTTCCACAACTTACGAATTTCCTTGCTGTAAGAGAAGCAATCCAGAATGCAATGTGTTCACTGGGAGTAGTGAAAAGGTTTCGGTTACGTTTTCACTATTGCAAGAAATAAAAATCATCCGATTCAGCCGAAAGTAGTTGCTTTACGCACGGCAGCCGCGCTTCTTGAGTTTCCTATAACACCATCAATTTGGGGGAGGCCTACGATATCCAGTTGAAATCCATCCAAATCACTTCCGGACTCGTCTCAAGTATTCTCCTTTATCTTTGGGAACACTCCTGGTAATAACGTTAAGTTACTTAAAAATATTCTTACCTCCGAGTTTCCGAAATGAGTGCCGTAAATGGCTTCTCCCACGCGTACATTTTGATGACCTGCACGCCGTTGACGATCTCGTCCATCAGCCGAATACGTTCGTCTGTCCTGAGAGCAACCATGAGTCTGAACTTGGACGAGAGGCTGCTGATGTAAACTGCAACATTTTTCAAACCCCTTCAGATAAAAAATTCACGATAACTCCTTTACGGTGACGATATCAAGACTGGCTGTAACACATCGAACATTTTTCAAAGTCAGCAACTCCCTATACCAGACTGACAACGAGTAGGCTGTGCCTGTTCCGGTATGTAAAACTGTCAGTGTTTCCTTGTGGGCTTTTGTGAGCTTGCAATCTAAGGCTGGACGTGAGGTTGTTCGTCCACGCCGAGGGTGGCTGGTTACCGCGGTTTCAAGGGGCAGCAGGAATTGAATGAATGAGGTCTTCTGATCTTAACCTCATCTCGTGTATTGCAAACCACCTCCTTTATTCTGAATAAAAATGAAGCCCAATCGAAAACGATTTTCTGGGTCCGCTCGTAAGCGGCTACACTTTGAGCAGCTCAGGAGAGACCCACAGTACAGTAGTACCATCAATGGACATTTTTTAATGACTTGAATTACTATGTCTCTTTCGTATGCCCTTTACTCTGCACCCGCACCTCTTCTCACACATCGCATACCAGCAAAGGATCCAGGCGTAAACTTCGGCGTAAAAATCAAAATGACGTCTTTCTGACTTCGATATGACGTCATTTCGAATACACGTCAAATGGATGTCAAGAGAACGTCAAAATTTGAGACAAAATTTTGACAAGAGAGACGTCATTTTGCCTTTCTCGGCCGTGACTTCCGTAGGACGTCACCTTGACGGCATGGCGTGGTCTTTTCGCTTGCAATTGGATTGTACTTAGCAGCCTCACTTATTGGACAACTATTGAGGTAAGGGCACGCTTGAAATAATATATATTTTCCTTCGTATCCACAGTGGAATAGGGCATTTCGGAGAAGCTCAAACCGGAAGTGGAGAAAACTGTCACGACCACTTGGTAGGGTCACACAGCGCAGGCCTCCTCCGCGCGACCTGGGAAATTGAATCCGTTGGCCGCGCGGGGTACTGCTGCGCTGTGTGACCCTACTAAAGGGTCGTGACATATCGTCAGCGAGAGCAAAGCCTCCGGAAATTTTGAGTTGGCTCGTGGACATCTTCTTACGCGTCTTCTCTACTTCCAGTTTGAGCATCCCCGAAATATCCTATTGAGCCACATCGCTGATGTTCACCACACGAGTAATTTCGTAGCATATGTTTGCTCTCTCGCCTTGCACTCACCCTGGGAACCCACTACGATGAAGATAGTGCCGATGCCGACGAAGGCCGCCCAGCCCACATCTCTGTACATAAGGTACGTGACGATGACGGTAAGCGCAGGGTCGATCCACAGGTGATTCAGCAGGATGGACATGAGGTCAAAGCGGCTGACGTCGTTGCTTAGGAGATTCACCACTTGGCCGGATGCGGATTCACCGAGGGCTGTTCGACTCAGCCTCATAGCCTGTACGGAGAGAGAAAGTTAAGAATGTGTGCGGTGTAAAACCTCTGTCGAAAAAGAGACACCAGGTGACGTGGGCAGTGGGCACATGGCACCACTTCCACCTTATCACCTTTGAAGTTTTTGAGCTAATTTTTTTTATCCACTTTGCTTGGCCCTAGAAAGCCAATCAGAAGTCGCAGACCCTTGTATGGAACACCATTCGAAAGAATTGGCCTTCCCCAGTCTGAAAGTCAAAATGGGACTCCATGCGTTCGAACGTCCAATGACCTAAAACCCCCACAAAAGCGTAAAAATGGGTAGTGGCCGAAACTAAAAATTGGCAAAAATGGACTCACAGGTCCCAGAATTTAAAAAGCACCTTCCACATTATAGCAACGTCGTGACTGTATCCAGGCAGCCGTACTAATTTTTGTAGACGCACGCATCTAATCGTGCTGCTTTGTTTGGAGTGCTGATATGTACACTATTCCAGGCGGCCAGAGAGTGCGGACGTGCGCAACACGATCAGATGCGGCCCGGACAACGAAGACAAAATGAAACGCTATTGTGCGGGTTGGCTCTCTAACACAAGACTCACATTTTTATTTGTACTTTAATGCCTAAGCTTCTAAGCTGGCATACATCACACTTCAAACCCGCGGCGGCATTTGAAAGGGTGAGGGTCCATCTGGTTTCCTTTTTACTTGGAACGGCTCCGAACGCCTCTTTTCCCTATCAAGTTGTCCAGCCAACCCCTAGCACTACGTAAGCCGAGAAAGTTTCACTTTTACACATTTTTATTTACCTTTCTTTTCATTTACAAAATGATTCTAATTTTCAATTGTTTCTTGTGTTTTTGTTTCTAATCCAGCTTCTTACCTAGCCTTCTTATTCCACCATCCGTGCTGCAAAAGTACTTTAGGTTCCTTAGGGTACATGAGGGAACATGAAGGAACCGAGCCGATGTCCCTTCACACTTCTGTTGCCAAGTCCCTTCGGATCCCCCAAAATTTGGTCTATATTATAAAATGCTTGGTGCCAAATGCATCCTACATTTAAGCTCATTCTCAGTTTTTCACAGACTGTGTCCAGGCTTTTAAACACCAATTTATGATTAATAGCCATAATTAAGTCTTGAATTTACGAGCCAAAAATTATTAGACTGTTTGAAAATTATTTCAACTTTGGGAACCAGAAGCATGCCATTATTCACAGAACTACAGTTATGTATGACATTGTAAGCGAATTTGATGTGCTGGGAACATGTTGAAAGCACTGGCAATGCTGAATATAGCATTCCAGCCTCAGTGTAATCAAACTACCATTTTTGGAAAACTAGTCATTTATTTCACTAATTAAAATATGTATTATTATATTATACTATTATTGTAGGACATGAATAGACAGAACTATAAAATGTAACATAAGTCACAGGGAAGGATATATCACATGAAGGTAGGTCCTATAAATACAAAGAATGGCAATACAAAATTAAATACGGACAGCCTGGACAAAAATTAAAATACAAAACACAAATCACTGGGAAAACTTGTAGCATGTACTTGCTCTTGGTCTAAATTATCTAAATTAATCCTTAGCACAAGCCTGGTAAAATTTCTTCATAGCACAGTTTTTTTCACAATTTCATTGCACTGAAAGGTATTACAACAAGTTGTGCAATATTTTTGAATTTAAAAATTATACTCTTCAGTCCTAAAATATTTCACCTAGTGGTGGTAATTTTTGTGCCCTTCGATTTTGTGTTGTTGGCATGCCATAAGTGTGAATCTCTAATTTACCACATCACAAACTATCATTTCTTTTTCCATTCCCTTAATGAAATAGAGTAGCTGCGACCCCTCCTTCACAAAAAATTAATTTCTTGCACAGATCATACTAATTTATTTTTTTATGTGTTTCAATCTTTAGGAGAAAACAATCCAAGAAGGTGAGGTCCAAAAACTCATGGCGAAGTGCAAGGCTGGCCAAGCTGGTGACTCCGTATTCATCCGAAGCCTGGCAGACCACTTGTGGGATAGGAGCACGTTGGCCTGTAGGTCTGTAACGGGAATGCCAGACCCTAAGAACCCAGAAGCCCCGACATGGCAGAAATGCACTCCTTACAAAAGGAAAATTCTGGAGGGTAAGTTAATTTTTTGTGCCCCACCCAAGATTGAATTTGTACCAAGTTTGGTTTTAGTTCCACTTCCTATCCACTGGTGTAAATGCTATCAGAAAATCTCTGATAATGTCTCCACTTTTCTGATAACTTTCTCTTTTTCTGATAGTTTGGGTGTTTTTCTGATAAAATTGAGTTATCAGAATTTCGAAATTTTCCTTATGGTTTTCATTGTTATCAGAATAAAATTTATCAGACCACTCGCAGTTTCTGATGACCCGTAAAATAATCAGGAAAAATGTATCAGACCATCTGAAACTTCTGATAAATTTTCAGTCTCGAATTTCGATGGCCATATCTTCCATACTTTTGACGATATCGAGTTAAAATTTGGTTTGAGGCATCTTGGAGTGATTTTAGTAGGCTGTTTTAAATACTTTTGGTTTTGGGCTATATTTAAACATATTCCAGACGCATTGAGAGATAGGTCAATTTTGACCTCAAAATCGGCTCGGACGCCGTTTTGACCCCCGGAAGTCGAATTTGAGGACAGCACATCGTCCAACTTAAGTAGAAATAACAACTGTATGTCAGAAGAAAGTTATCAGAAACACAGACATCAGAACTACAGGCATCAGAACACGTCTATCAGAAAGAGAGGGTTATCAGGAAAAACAAAAATATCAGAGGTGCACCAAAAAGTGTCAGAAATGACTGGGACAATGTTTTTCTGATACCAACTTCTGATAACATTTACACCAGTGTCTTCATTGCCATAAGAAACAAAAAGTGAGATGCCTAACAATGAGAGGTTTTCTCAACAGCCCTTTTGTATAGCTGCAATGCCGTATTTGTTATTGTGTAGTAGTCATACCATTTACCATTTTCCTGTGCTCTCAAATATCTTGCTGAAAATGTTTACACTTAGTATTCTTTTACTGTATCTCATATGTGTCTCCAAATTTCATATGTTGCAGATTGTATGCAGCAGCGCCTGCAGTTTGAGCAGCAGAACGAGCAGGCCATTCCACAGAGCAGAAAGGTCATTCCACCAGAAAAAAGGCTGAAAATGGTGAACCTTCACCTCCGTGGCAAAATAAAGTCAATTAGGGCAGTACTATTTAAAGCATAAGAAAAAAGTGCCAAGTGACCAAGAAAATTAATTAAAAAAAATTGTAAAAATTAAATAGTATTTAATGTATTTTAACCCCATTTTCGCATTGCCTGCATAGGTACGTGCCTTCCTCAGGTTCGTACCCTTAGGTACGTATCCCTATGGGGCTACAGGTTCCTTACGGCACCTGAGGGACAAAAGTACCTTTGGGGTCTCAGATGTCCCTTAGGGACCTCCTGTTCCTTCAGCACCTATAGGAACTTTTCGGGCAGGGTATGAAAGTGAAAATCTAAGAAAAGGTATGCTTTTAAGACTAGTTCATCCCTCGATAATGGGCACAACTTTTGCTGGAGCGTGCCAGCTCCATTGCCGTTTTGAAGAAGTCTTTAGGAGATAGAAAAGATGCGTAATTGGAAAGTGACTAGTAACCAACCTTCCTGAATATGAGCGAGGAACAGGCGATGCGCATCTTCAGGCCGAGGTGCATGCACCAGTACTGGGTGTGGTTGGCCAGGGTGACGTTGAGAAGGGTGCAAGCGACGATCCCGCCCGCATAGTACAGGGCGTGCTCAACCCGCATGGTGGACCCGACGGCGAAGAAGGGCAGCAACTGCTGCAGCAATAGGGATTGCCCCAGCCTGCCAGGACATTAATTGATTCGTTAAGTCGAAGAACGCTTTAAGAGATTTCTGTTTATGTCTGCTAAGCAAGAGTCCGTTTTGGTTACTTGTTTTTTGATTACTACATTGATAACTTAATTGATAGTACTGCCACTGTTCGAAACTGCGTATACGGAGAGCGCGAGCGCTCCTATTCCCCAGATGCTTTAATATCGAAGCACCCCCTGAACACGTCGATATTGACGACGCGCTTGACGAGTGCTTGTGGGGGGAACGAGCGCTCCGCGCCGACCGCGGAACCAGATATACATGACGAGCGTGTTTAATACCGACGTGTTTAGGGGCTGCTACGATATTGAAGCATCGCTGCGTAGAATTGAAGCGAGTAATACACATCACTTAAGCCTGCGATAAATAGTTATTGTCAACATACTGGCAGTGTTATTTAGCGGTCCACTTTTTGCAGAGCCTCACATTTCGTTCCAAGTCAGGCGCGGATTTGGGGGAAGGGGGACTCCCCTCCTGACCCCCCCCCCCCCCCCCCCACCTCAAGCCGTTTCCAGATCCGCCACTGTTTCAAGTAAACCCAGAGCCTTCAAATTTTGAGGAGGCATGTCCCAATTGTCCCTCTCCAAGGCCCCAAAACAGCAACATTGTTGATTCATTCTAAGGGGTCGAAACACCCCCTGAAAATCGCCGTGAAGGGGATCATTAAACCCCATTTTTAGGACGAAAGTTGGGCTTGCAGGCTGGTAAGGGTACACGCCGCTGCATTTTTAGTGTTGAGGTCGTTGAGATATCGACTTCTCCGTCAGACATTTTTTCCTACAGGTTGGAACCTTCCTACCCCTATCAGAAACGACCAAAGAATAGCAAGAATAAATCATAAAAAATGTGTAATTATTCAGTTTTATTGGATTGTTGACACTTTTAAGGGGTTGATCTGAGTCGCGGCGGTCATTACCGAAGGCCCCGAGTCCATCGCTACCGCTGCCGATCAATTTTGAAACCGTTCCACCCCGAGCTCAAAAAATACCCCTCACCCCCTCCAAAATTAAGGGATGGCGGAGAGGGTTGAAATTCGAGATTTTACAATTTTAGGAACCCATATTGCCACACTGTCATTTCGCCAAATTTCCCCCTACTAATGGGTTTTAATGATCCCCGGCGATTTCCGGCACTGTCCCATATGTGGGGGGCAGTTCAACCCCTTAGAATGAATAAACAAAGTTGCGGTTTTAGGACCATGGAAAATTTGAACGCTCTAGGTCAACTTGGAACGAAATCACAGGCCCAAGAAAAAGTAGGCCGCTAAATAAGACTGCCTGCCAGTGTATATTCGCACAAGATGTCATCTGTTATCGCATTGGGTTTGCAATACACCGTGTTTAATCTGATTCTGTACAATTAGTAATTTAACATATGGTATAAAACTTTATTCTGGCAATTCTCTCATCCATTTAAAGACGTGGCGATGTCTGTGCTCTCCGTGTCGACTCGTCCGACCAGGACACCTCTAAAGAAGCCTCTAAAGGTCCGGGGGATTGTGACTACACTTTCCAGAAGAATACGAAGTCCACAGACCGTGAGGATGTATCTATGGTACGAAATGTGTTTCCAAGGAGTAAACGCACAATCACTTTTATTCTGTGATTCAATAATTTCATTGATGGTACACACCAAGCTATATCCCAAACTGGTTCATTTAATATATTGTCTGCTGAATAAGAGGACGTGTGGCTAAACTAGTTCAACTAGATTTAGTAGAGTATGCTTCTTCTGTACGTACTCACCGAAGACATATGATGTTGAAGGCGTCTACCAGCCCGACAGCCAGGTACTCTATCCAGAACATATTTCTTATCGCCTTCAGCAGACTCGGCGTCTTACCATTCCGCTTTGCTTTGTCGCATACGGTCTGCCAATGCCTGGGCGTAATTCAAAATCATGGTGAGAGGCGGTTGCAGCCATATTTAAACCTTCGATGACAGACTTACTTACTAAGAAGGCTTAATTTGGCGAGCATTAGAGCTCCGTGGTGCAAGGGACGTATTTGGTGGATTGTTGCTAAGTGGAGGCTACTTAGAATGCGTTTTTAGCCCGTCCCGACACGTTTCTTTAGAAACGTCAGGAGCCGGGCATATAGTCTGATTGATGCGTCATGTTCGTTCGTTCGGACGTGTGAACGCCGACTTATTGTTAATAGAAAAACTTCAAATTTGGAGGATAAACCATTTTCTTAACGTAGAACCACGTACGGTGGCAACAATTTTCGATTTATATCGCATTTTTGATTTATGAAAATATGTCTGTTTTTGTTTTTTGAGGTTAGGGTAGGCCGCTGCGCGCACACCATTGCGGCGCGCACAGGGACGGGCTCAGGTTAACGATTTTAATCGTAACAAATACATTTGCTATCGGGCACTTCGAGGGAGACTTGAGGCGGGGGCCAGAGGCCCCGCAAACGCCGCCGGCAGGCCAAGCTGGCCAAGTCCCCCTGTCAAACCGAGGTGCCGGTGGAGCGCAGCGGAACTGGCACCGAGGTTGACGGAAGGGACGGGCCAGCTTGTTGAATTCGGCGAACTGCTTTCTGTGGCGGTGTCAGACCGAATGAGATTAGGGTCGATATGTTGGCGGAGTTGATATGCATGGCATATGGCGTTGCCGCCTGGTGAACAATATCTCTGTCGCCGTCACTGAGCGTCCGAAAGGCAGGCAACATGAATCGCCGAGGGGTGACCGTCAGTATTGCGAGTTCTCCGTAACCCTAACTCCAAGGATCTTAAGATCATAACTACTTTTAGTTTATAATACACTTTTTTTTTAACTCTAACGTAAAACGAACACGAAGTGTGGTCATTAGTACAACCATTCTTGTGTGTATTACTAACACAAACACATTATTTATATTACGGTGGCTCAAAAATATAGATTCTCAACAGAACACCGGCTTTCTCAAGGCACGGGAGACTCGTACGTTTAGTCCTCGCCGATACCCTCTCGCTTCAGCCATTTCAGTACTTTAAGGACGGACTTGGGAATGGGCTGAACAAAGGGACATGTACGCTACCTAGGTAAAAGAAACACTTTCTCAGACTTTCTTTTCCCAACCAGGATTCAACCGCGTTAAAGTGATATATAGTTAAAACCTGAAATATGGGGTGTCTTCATACATTTACATTTCTGAATGTGGGATTAAATCCTGATTGCGAAACGAACTTGTAAAAAAGTGTTTCTTTCACCTAGGGCGCGCACAGATACGTCCCTTCGTCTAGCCCATCCCCAAGCAAGTCAACCCGGTCCCAATCGAAACTCTGGTACGTCTGCCACTTAGCGATTGCGGTCAAAATTAAACGGCAGGGGTAGCGATGGCTTCTCTTGGGGTTTTCGAAAATAACCGCCGCGACTTAGATCAACCCCTTTGAAGTGCCAAATTTTCGACAATGTTTCATACAATAGGTTGGTTTAAACCCTAAATGAATCAACAAAGTTGCTGTTTATGGAACTTCGAGAGGCCTTCTTAGAAAACGCCTAATGAAAACTTGAACTACTGATAAATATGATCGCCGGTGAACATTCAGAGCAGCTTTCGAAGGCTCTGCACTGACAAGTGAGTGGCAGACACACGCGTGTTTCGATTATGACCGGAGACACTTTAAAGGTAAAAAAAAAGAAATAATCCCTTTGGGTTTGGCAGTGCTTTCTCAGCACCGTATTGCGTGTATCTACCTCCGCGTACCACTATTAGCGGTCACTGCGGTCTTCGTCGTTCAAAATTGGACATTTTCTGGGAGGCTGGTCAGGTCAAAGTCCTTGAATCAAGGGAGCCCCCCGTCAACTACCTGCTCCTTCACGTCCTTTAAAATTCTGATACAGGCACTCATGTGACACCCGTATTTGTTATATCCCTTTAATCAAGAGAATGTTTACTGCTTCATGTGTGAGTGCGTTCTGAGAAGTCATCAGGAAATACCCTGGTACCTTTGAGTTTTCTCCATATATTTTCCCCCTTTTCTCTCAGTGGTGCAAGCAAGGAGAAAGGTAAATATCGCACTGAACAGTGTCACTTATTAATTTTCTGATAACAATTACAACACTTAAGACATTAATGTTGTTGAAGCGCGTGGATGGATCTACACTTTAGAGTCAAAATCTGTGCTTTGATTATAGGTAATGAAGGCTGAAGTACCATGACATAAATAAAGTTTGTCTAACTTATTTCGTATGTGGGGTCCGTCGTTAGATCAAGAAGAACAAAGAGTCGCTCCTTCGGCTAAAACATAGTACCTTCATTCAGGTCGGAGGTGATCCTCAATTTGTTCTTCGCCTTCACAGATTGATAGGTTTTACGCGAGACCGAGTTACATGGGTGACACTATTTAATACACACTCAATTCTCAATTCTTTGATCAAGCATATTTGGTATTTCTTGGCAATTCCTCCCCTATAAAGTATCGTGGAATATATGCTGTTATATGAGGATAACGGCGTACTGACTGGCATTGGAAGACACCGGCTTAAGTGGAGTTTGGAAACTCGCGTTTCTTCTCGAAAGGTTTGCCAGAAACGAAGGGTAAAGGAAGTCGAAACACAGAGGTGTCAAGGTCGTGCCTTTCTCTGCCTAGGGGTCGTCCATAAAGGATGCCCGGGTATTTTCAGACTATTACCCCCTCCCCCCGCCTACTAGCCAACTTCATGTGACTGTCAATAATTTGCCTACGAGGCAGGCGGAGTTATGCACTGGTGTTTGGAGGTGTTTGAGCCACTACTATATTTCTTACTATTATTGGCCTGCTTATTTGGCAACAATCGGGCAAGAGGAGAAAAACAGATTTGGTTTAGTCTACATTTTCCCAAGAAAACCGTCGTCTAGACTAGGCCACGAGTTACACAACTGTACACCAGGGCAAAAAGTTCGATCGCCCCCGAAACTAATCTTTTATCTGTCAGCGAGTGCGGCATGACTACGCGTAATGTTCGTGCTGGTTGCGTTAATCTGCAGCCCACGTAACGGCAACAGGATTCCTGACTCATGCATTTTTAAAGCCTAAAGGGAGTCGGCCAACTGTCACCCTCAGATTTTAATGGGAGCTGGACCAGTAGATCTACACATATTGAAACCCCCAAATTAAAATTTCCAGCTGCTATCATCTATTTCGGGTTTCTAAAAAATGGCAAACTTTTGAGAAATGCTTAAAATTTTATTTCCACACATATTTCAAGACATTTGCAATTTAAGGCAAAACGGCTGATTTGAAAAGGGAAATGCAAATAATATTTTCTCTTTCACAAACCATTAAGTCTACAACATATTTTAATATCACAGACGGATTTTGATGCAGGGCTTAAAACCGTACTTAAAAATAGTTGCCACGTGCGCAGCCGACAATCTAAGAGGAGGAAACAAAATTGACCCGTCGTTAGGATATGTGAGGCTCTGCGGGGCCGGTACTTGGTACTGGACTGAATCCGCTCTAAAGAGAGGTATCGAAGGTTGTGGGGCTCCGGCCCCCAAACCTCCCATTTTCCGAATATTCTTTCTCGGGGGACCGTGCTCGAGATATTGCGCGGACAAACAGACAGGTTAGACACTATTTCTCAGCCTCTTCCGAGAAAGGGCTTCGCTATCGCTTAGCCAACGACTCAGAACACGGGGGGCTCCAACCTATTTAGAGCGCATTCAGTCCAGTACCAAGGAATGGTAAATGATATGTTTGCCCTGCTGCAGGGCCTTACAGAGCATGACTGCCACCGGCTGGACAAGGTAGGGGTGCGCCAGGCGCGGAACAGTGCCGTGCGATGAACGAAGCCTGTTCTGCCCCGACGTGGTCTGGCTTTGCCTTGTCATCTGTCAGGCGGGTTGTTAGACATGCCTGGGCAGCTGGCGTAGTAAGGGGCAGCCGGAGCTAGGGTTGTTCGGTGACAAGAATTTAAAACCGGTATCCGGTGACACTGAGTACCGGTTTTTCACCTGTTAACCGGTTTTCGGTATGTAACTGGTATTTTTTAGAAAACCCGTTTTTAAAAAAGTACCGGTTTATTACACAATACCGGTTTTGAAAAAAATACCGGTTTATTAAACGAAACCGTTTTTTTAAATACTGGGTTATTAAAAATACCGTTTTTTAAATACCGAGTTTTAAAATAAAAAGAAATTGGTTCATACTGCCTTAATGTGAAGGAATGTAGCGTGCGGAGATATCTTTTCGGAAGGAAATTAATCAAAACAACAAGGGTAACAAGAAAATTTATTATACTTAGGTAGGTTTAGGAAACTCGCCAATGGTCTTGAGGAAGATCTGCTGCTCGGCGTGTTCACCACTGATCAGCCTTCTTTCATCAGTGAGCACCTGCCCACCTTGACTAAAAAAACTCGACGGAGGTACTTGTGGCCGGGACGGCTAAATACTTTTTAGCCAATTTGCTAATTTCGGGGAAAATTCCTGCATTGCTGCCCCACCACTGCAATGCGTCTCCGTCAGCTTTGCGTTTTGATTTCACCGAAAATCCGGTGAATACCGCATTGTCCGTCAATACCGAATTTTCGGTAAATGCCGAATTTTTTGGTAAATACAGAATTTTCGGTAGCCCGGTATTTGATTTCTCATCACCGGTTTTTCGGTTAATACAAAAAAAAACGGTTTTACCGAATAACCAAAACAACCCTAGCCGGAGCGCCCGGGAGTTAAGATTGTGACCCCTATTTCTACCACTCAAGTTACCTTTACGACGTTTAAGGAACTGATGTTAACACGGTATTTAAATTCATCCGAAAGGAAGAGGAACTACCTCTCAAACACGGTGGTGGAGGTAGGAGTCAGCCGGTGTGTGCGCATGCACGCTCACTGCCTGGTCTCCCCACTCCCGTTCTTTGGAAGTCGTTTTGTGCTTCTTACTTCCGGCCAATTGCTTAATTGAAGTACCCTAAAAGTAGAATGTATGTAAAGCTACTTACGTTTCAAGACTGTCGCCAAGTCCCCCTGACTGGTCGGATTTCAGTGGCTCATACAAGTCCTCGACGTCCAACTCTTTCCGGAATCCTTTCCAGAATGTTGGCCACACCCACCTTAATTTGACATGAAGAAATTAAAGAACAAATTGAGATTTGCCAAATGACGTTGAATGGGCAAATAGGATATTTCGGATTTTCTGGGAAAGGTTGTAACTTTAATGACAACATGCACAGAAATGATCAGCAGTAGCTAAATCATCTTGCTCTGTCCTGCTCAACAAATGTAAAGCAAAGTGTTTCAATTTTTATAATTTTCAGTAGAGTCGGCAGTAGTGAACATGATACGAATCAAAACACGCGGCGACCGGAAACTAGCTCATCCGCGCGCGATTTCTCAGATCGTCTGGTTCCGTTTCTGCTCTTTTTGATTCGTACCTTCTCACTTCCGGGTCACAACTTGTCCGGACTACCCTATTGACCGGCAAATGTGCCCAGGACTGAGTTCAAAAGAGAAGACATTCGCTTAGGAAAATAATTAAGTTTCTTACGGTTCTTCTCGTAAAAAAATTACGGTTGTGAAGATTCTTTAGATTTCGTATCAATCTGTCTAGATACTAAACGTTACGAAGTAAATGATGTGCTAAATGCATTAGGACCTGACAGGTAGACATACATTTTGATGTCCCATTCTCCCTTTTTCGGAGATTCGAACAACACCGGCGATTTTATATAGCAGTCCACTCTTTGGAGAGCCTGTATTGTAATTCTAAGTTGACAAACAGAGTTCAAATTGTGAGGAAGCATGTCTTGAGGGTCCCTCTCGAAGGTCCCAAAAAAGCAACTTTGTTGATTCATTCTTAGGGGTTGAACCACCAGATTATGTGGGACATTGTCGAAAATCGCCATGAGCGGGATCATAAAAGCCGATCTGTGGGGAGAAAGTTGCCAAAATTACGGTCAGTGTAGCATAATGGGTCACTAAAACTGCCAAACTTCGAATTTCAACCCTCTCCGAACAGTCCTTAATTTTCGAGAGGGTTACGGTTATCTATTCATAACGTTTCCGACATGATCGGAAGCGGTAGCGATGGCCCCTGGGGATAGTAACCACTGCAATCCAGATGAACCCCTTACAAGTGGCAAGTTTTCGACAATATCTGAAATAAAGGAGTGGTTGAAACCCTTAAAGTGAACCAACGAGGTTACCGTTTCACGACCTTTGAGAGGGACCCTTGGGACAGGCATCCTCAACATTGGATCTGTTTGTCAACTTGGAAAGAAATGAGAGGCTCTGCCAAATGTGGACCGCTAATTAAAATTGCCAGTTTAATCGGAACATAGAAACCAAAACCAAAAGAAGCAGTTGTACTCACGCAAAAGTGGCGACCGATAAGAGATTGGCACCGACACGGGGGTTATTGGGCATATTGCGCTCGCCTGGGTGCATGGTGCCTTTAGCTGGGAACGATGATGGCCGAACCGCTATCCTGTCTTTAAGAATTTGGCAGATGTAAGACAACGTATAGCAGGGATTGTGGGTCCCATTAGTTGGTAGCCAGTACTTGGTAGCGCCGGTACCGGCCGGCGCCTTGTTCCACGCTCTTAGCTTCTTCTATTCCTATTACAGCATTGTCACCCCGTGCCCTGCCCACTCTTGGATTAGACGCTGAACTAAGCAGTCCCTATCCCTTGCTCCGCGAATGCTCGGCCCAATCCCTGCAGTATGTTTAGAAGTAGAAATAAGAAGACAATACCGACAGCGGACTTGAAATCAAAAGGAATCGGGCGAGGGAGGTCCTCCTCCCCCCCCCCCCCCCCCCGTGACGTGGATAACCCAACCTTCCCTTGTATTTAAGATAGGGCGTAGTATTTGCCCCCCCCATTTGGTCGCGTAACATGGGTACGACCCCTTAACAGAACAACAATCTCTACGCACTAGTCCTGGACTTGTGAACTTCACTGGTAAAAGGGTTTAACGTAAGGCATAACGTTCCCGACGGGAAGCATAACCCCAAACGTTAAGCTTGAAGCGTGGGAAGCTAACTCTTTCATTTTACTGCATTTGAGTAAAACTGGTGACTACTAGCCTTCAGAACTAGCGCAACTACGAAGCGGGTGAAACTCGATGTTTTAGAAGAGTCTTCCAAGCACGAGCACGCTACAATGAAGCGTGGTGCGATAGGGTCTTCTACTACATTTAGACAGAAATCAAAGAAGATAGTGACCACCAAAACTATATCCGATATGACAAATCGCTGCGGTGGTGGAGTAAAATGTTAACAACACCGTTGTCATACTGTCTTTGAGGCATGGCGGACAGACACCCGGCGTGACGGAGATCTGCGGCCTCGATGTGTCATATCTGGTACAGTTAGCGGCGTCGTTGTTCTTCTTTCGTTCCGGTTTGGATATAGTGAAACACCCTATTGAAAATCTGTCACTGTAGACAGCAACCTGAGTGAAGCCTGTCTCCGGTGTCGTCCTTGACCGCAACAATAACACCTCATGGTCGAAAATAACCTTGAGCAAGAATAGGATTCTTCGCGACAAAAACAACCAGCCACTATGGGTATTTATTGTTTTTCGCGCGTAATCGGCCCGAGCGCCAACTACAGTAGTTTCGACAGTTAGCTTCAGTGTTGTCTTCACGCCGTGTCAGGAGGGCGTTTGACAGGTTTTAGTGTTGGCGTGTTTCCCGAGGGGTTCACGGCTCGAGACAATCAGTGTAGCTATTTTGAGACAATCAAACATAATCATCAAATGTTTAAAACTGCAGTAACATGAGGCTGGAGCTACATCCTAGGGCTACTAACGGGCCTAAAACGCCATTACCAGACCAAAATTTCGAATCTCTAGCAGATTAGTTGTTACAATCGACACAGTCAACACAATATACACTTTCTGCCTGAGTTGTGGACCCCTCGGCATTTCCTGCAAGCGATGTTGCTGTCACAGTAAACGTCAAGGAAGGGAAGTTGTCCAAGACCAGCTGGGAGGACTCAGCGGTCGTCGGCAAGGTTCTACAATTGACGCTAGATGTCTACATCGTGTGGTGCGGACCCAGAAGCGACCACCCATCAGGCGTGGTGCGCAGCGCGCTGGGGCGTGCGTACCTGCCAACGTCCGTTGTCTTGTGCTGCCCTCGGCACTCGATGAACGAGGACTGCCGCAGCCCGCGTCTTATACCCTCTTCGTCTAGTATCCCCCCCCCCCCCTTCCTCGCATTGTACCCACGTGACTGAGCGGCGCGTTTACAGGCACGTGGCGCGTTACGTCATCCCACTCACGACCTTCGGAGAGAGCTTTTGTGTGTGTGTGTGGGGGGGGGGGGGGTCCTTCACTAAGGCTATCTGGCTTCTTGACCAAAACTGATACGCATGCGCGGTCTCCGATCCTGGCTTCTAACCGATTTTTACCTCGGAAGGATAAAGGTGGGTGGCCCCCTGGCGTCAGAGACAAAAAGACGCAGAGTTCGCAACGTCCGTTACTGATTCTAGTCCCATAGGTCCCCTATCCCATTAGTATAAGCTTGGATTGATCTCGCTCTGGGAAGAGCGATCGTTTTGAATCAAACTTTTGGGAGAGCGAGCGATGTTTTAACAAGGTGGCAATAGTATTTTTTTCCCCTGAATTTATGTGCTCAGTTACACCTATACCGTATTCTTTAGAATGCACAAAGCGGGGGGTATCTTTTTGAAAATAAGGCTGAGTATGTTAAATTAAGTGTGAAGCTATGAGATGTCACACATCTCTGGTGTGTCCTCCGGGACGGTCACTTACGAACGAGGCCTGGAGATGGCTGCCCGTGAGCGCATAGGTGATGAGAGTGGCGAACAGAGCGAGACGGGTCGTGATCATCATGAAGCCCATATAGACGCCACGCACCATGCCGACGTTCCACAACTTACGAATTTCCTTGCTGTAAGAGAAGCAATCCAGAATGCAATGTGTTCACTGGGAGTAGTGAAAAGGTTTCGGTTACGTTTTCACTATTGCAAGAAATAAAAATCATCCGATTCAGCCGAAAGTAGTTGCTTTTCGCACGGCGAAAAGTTGAGTTTCCTATAATACCATCAATTTGGGGGAGGCCTACGATATCCAGTTGAAATCCATCCAAATCACTTCCGGACTCGTCTCAAGTATTCTCCTTTATCTTTGGGAACACTCCTGGTAATAACGTTAAGTTACTTAAAAATATTCTTACCTCCGAGTTTCCGAAATGAGTGCCGTAAATGGCTTCTCCCACGCGTACATTTTGATGACCTGCACGCCGTTGACGATCTCGTCCATCAGCCGAATACGTTCGTCTGTCCTGAGAGCAACCATGAGTCTGAACTTGGACGAGAGGCTGCTGATGTAACCTGCAACATTTTTCAAACCCCCTTCAGATAAGAAATTCACGATAACTCCTTTACGGTGACGATATCAAGACTGGCTGTAACACATCGAACATTTTTCAAAGTCAGCAACTCCCTATACCAGACTGACAACGAGTAGGCTGTGCCTGTTCCGGTATGTAAAACTGTCAGTGTTTCCTTGTGGGCTTTTGTGAGCTTGCAATCTAAGGCTGGACGTGAGGTTGTTCGTCCACGCCGAGGGTGGCTGGTTACCGCGGTTTCAAGGGGCAGCAGGAATTGAATGAATGAGGTCTTCTGATCTTAACCTCATCTCGTGTATTGCAAACCACCTCCTTTATTCTGAATAAAAATGAAGCCCAATCGAAAACGATTTTCTGGGTCCGCTCGTAAGCGGCTACACTTTGAGCAGCTCAGAAGAGACCCACAGTACAGTAGTACCATCAATGGACATTTTTTAATGACTTGAATTACTATGTCTCTTTCGTATGCCCTTTACTCTGCACCCGCACCTCTTCTCACACATCGCATACCAGCAAAGGATCCAGGCGTAAACTTCGGCGTAAAAATCAAAATGACGTCTTTCTGACTTCGATATGACGTCATTTCGAATACACGTCAAATGGATGTCAAGAGAACGTCAAAATTTGAGACAAAATTTTGACAAGAGAGACGTCATTTTGCCTTTCTCGGCCGTGACTTCCGTAGGACGTCACCTTGACGGCATGGCGTGGTCTTTTCGCTTGCAATTGGATTGTACTTAGCAGCCTCACTTATTGGACAACTATTGAGGTAAGGGCACGCTTGAAATAATATATATTTTCCTTCGTATCCACAGTGGAATAGGGCATTTCGGAGAAGCTCAAACCGGAAGTGGAGAAAACTGTCACGACCACTTGGTAGGGTCACACAGCGCAGGCCTCCTCCGCGCGACCTGGGAAATTGAATCCGTTGGCCGCGCGGGGTACTGCTGCGCTGTGTGACCCTACTAAAGGGTCGTGACATATCGTCAGCGAGAGCAAAGCCTCCGGAAATTTTGAGTTGGCTCGTGGACATCTTACGTCTTCTCTACTTCCAGTTTGAGCATCCCCGAAATATCCTATTGAGCCACATCGCTGATGTTCACCACACGAGTAATTTCGTAGCATATGTTTGCTCTCTCGCCTTGCACTCACCCTGGGAACCCACTACGATGAAGATAGTGCCGATGCCGACGAAGGCCGCCCAGCCCACATCTCTGTACATAAGGTACGTGACGATGACGGTAAGCGCAGGGTCGATCCACAGGTGATTCAGCAGGATGGACATGAGGTCAAAGCGGCTGACGTCGTTGCTTAGGAGATTCACCACTTGGCCGGATGCGGATTCACCGAGGGCTGTTCGACTCAGCCTCATAGCCTGTACGGAGAGAGAAAGTTAAGAATGTGTGCGGTGTAAAACCTCTGTCGAAAAAGAGACACCAGGTGACGTGGGCAGTGGGCACATGGCACCACTTCCACCTTATCACCTTTGAAGTTTTTGAGCTAATTTTTTTTATCCACTTTGCTTGGCCCTAGAAAGCCAATCAGAAGTCGCAGACCCTTGTATGGAACACCATTCGAAAGAATTGGCCTTCCCCAGTCTGAAAGTCAAAATGGGACTTCATGCGTTCGAACGTCCAATGACCTAAAACCCCCACAAAAGGGGCCGTCCACATATTACGTAATCATGTTTTTGGGATTTTCGACCCCCCCCCCCCTCCCCCCAGTCAACAGACGAAATCAGCGGCCTGACCCCCCCCCCCCCCCCTCAAGATTACGTAATCAAGCGAATTTGCGGAAAATGTGAAGAATCGTGAACCCAGCGTTTTTAAAGTGTTTGAAGAGGGTAAGTGGAAAATAAAAATTTTCAGGATGATTAATGTACTTTATTTAATCTAAAGTAGTAACAAAATGTCAAACTCCGCGAGCGGGCGGTAACTGCGACGCGGCACTGCGGCAGTTCCAATCCCCCCAAAAAATGCGATGCGAGGACCAAAGTTTATTACGTAATCAGGACGACGCCCCCCCCCCTCCCCCTGTAATCAAGCGTAAACATAGCTCCGACCCCCCCCCCCCCTACGTGATTACGTAATATGTGGACGACCCCAAAGCGTAAAAATGGGTAGTGGCCGAAACTAAAAATTGGCAAAAATGGACTCACAGGTCCCAGAATTTAAAAAGCACCTTCCACATTATAGCAACGTCGTGACTGTATCCAGGCAGCCGTACTAATTTTTGTAGACGCACGCATCTAATCGTGCTGCTTTGTTTGGAGTGCTGATATGTACACTATTCCAGGCGGCCAGAGAGTGCGGACGTGCGCAACACGATCAGATGCGGCCCGGACAACGAAGACAAAATGAAACGCTATTGTGCGGGTTGGCTCTCTAACACAAGACTCACATTTTTATTTGTACTTTAATGCTTAAGCTTCTAAGCTGGCATACATCACATCACACTTCAAACCCGCGGCGGCATTTGAAAGGGTGAGGGTCCATCTGGTTTCCTTTTTACTTGGAACGGCTCCGAACGCCTCTTTTCCCTATCAAGTTGTCCAGCCACACCCCTAGCACTACATAAGCCGAGAAAGTTTCACTTTTACACATTTTTATGTACCTTTCTTTTCATTTACAAAATGGTTCTAATTTTCAATTGTTTTTTGTGTTTTTGCTTCTAATCCATTTTCTTACCTAGCCTTCTTATTCCACCATCCGTGCTGCAAAAGTACTTTAGGTTCCTTAGGGTACATGAGGGAACATGAAGGAACCGAGCCGATGTCCCTTCACACTTCTGTTGCCAAGTCCCTTTGGATCCCCCAAAATTTGGTCTATATTATAAAATGCTTGGTGCCAAATGCATCCTACATTTAAGCTCATTCTCAGTTTTTCACAGACTGTGTCCAGGCTTTTAAACACCAATTTATGATTAATAGCCATAATTAAGTCTTGAATTTACGAGCAAAAAATTCTTAGACTGTTGTTAGACTGAAAGTTATTTCAACTTTGGGAACCAGAAGCATGCCATTTTTCACAGAACTAGAGTTATGTATGACATTGTAAGCGAATTTGATGTGCTGGGAACATGTTGAAAGCACTGGCAATGCTGAATATAGCATTCCAGCCTCAGTGTAGTCAAACTACCATATTTGGAAAACTAGTCATTTATTTCACTAATTAAAATATGTATTATTATATTATATTATTATTGTAGGACATGAATAGGCAAAACTATAAAATGTACCATAAGTCACAGGGAAGGATATATCACATGAAGGTAGGTCCTATAAATACAAACAATGACAGTACAAAATTAAATACGGACAGCCTGGACAAAAATTTAAATACAAAACACAAATCACTGGGAAAACTTGTAGCATGTACTTGCTCTTGGTCTAAATTATCTAAATTAATCCTTAGCACAAGCCTGGTAAAATTTCTTCATAGCACAGTTTTTTTCACAATTTCATTGCACTAACAAGTTGTGCAATATTTTTGAATTTAAAAATTATACTCTTCAGTCCTAAAATATTTCACCTAGTGGTGGTAATTTTTGTGCCCTTCGATTTTGTGTTGTTGGCATGCCATAAGTGTGAATCTCTAATTTACCACATCACAAACTATCATTTCTTTTTCCATTCCCTTAATGAAATAGAGTAGCTGCGACCCCTCCTTCACAAAAAATTAATTTCTTGCACAGATCATACTAATTTATTTTTTTATGTGTTTCAATCTTTAGGAGAAAACAATCCAAGAAGGTGAGGTCCAAAAACTCATGGCGAAGTGCAAGGCTGGCCAAGCTGGTGACTCCGTATTCATCCGAAGCCTGGCAGACCACTTGTGGGATAGGAGCACGTTGGCCTGTAGGTCTGTAACGGGAATGCCAGACCCTAAGAACCCAGAAGCCCCGACATGGCAGAAATGCACTCCTTACAAAAGGAAAATTCTGGAGGGTGAGTTAATTTTTTGTGCCCCACCTAAGATTGAATTTGTACCAAGTTTGGTTTTAGTTCCACTTCCTATCTTCATTGCCATAAGAAACAATGAGAGGTTTTCTCAACAGCCCTTTTGTATAGCTGCAATGCCGTATTTGTTATTGTGTAGTAGTCATACCATTTACCATTTTCCTGTGCTCTCAAATATCTTGCTGAAAATGTTTACACTTAGTATTCTTTTACTGTATCTCATATGTGTCTCCAAATTTCATATGTTGCAGATTGTATGCAGCAGCGCCTGCAGTTTGAGCAGCAGAACGAGCAGGCCATTCCACAGAGCAGAAAGGTCATTCCACCAGAAAAAAGGCTGAAAATGGTGAACCTTCACCTCCGTGGCAAAATAAAGTCAATTAGGGCAGTACTATTTAAAGCATAAGAAAAAAGTGCCAAGTGACCAAGAAAATTAATTAAAAAAAATTGTAAAAATTAAATAGTATTTAATTTAATCTTGTTTACGATGGTTGTTTTGAATGTATTTAAACAAAATATTTGTATTTTAACCCCATTTTCGCATTGCCTGCATAGGTACGTGCCTTCCTCAGGTTCGTACCCCTAGGTACGTATCCCTATGGGGCTACAGGTTCCTTACGGCACCTGAGGGACAAAAGTACCTTTGGGGTCTCAGATGTCCCTTAGGGACCTCCTGTTCCTTCAGCACCTATAGGACCTTTTCGGGCAGGGTATGAAAGTGAAAATCTAAGAAAAGGTATGCTTTTAAGACTAGTTCATCCCTCGATAATGGGCACAACTTTTGCTGGAGCGTGCCAGCTCCATTGCCGTTTTGAAGAAGTCTTTAGGAGATAGAAAAGATGCGTAATTGGAAAGTGACTAGTAACCAACCTTCCTGAATATGAGCGAGGAACAGGCGATGCGCATCTTCAGGCCGAGGTGCATGCACCAGTACTGGGTGTGGTTGGCCAGGGTGACGTTGAGAAGGGTGCAAGCGACGATCCCGCCCGCATAGTACAGGGCGTGCTCAACCCGCATGGTGGACCCGACGGCGAAGAAGGGCAGCAACTGCTGCAGCAATAGGGATTGCCCCAGCCTGCCAGGACATTAATTGATTCGTTAAGTCGAAGAACGCTTTAAGAGATTTCTGTTTATGTCTGCTAAGCAAGAGTCCGTTTTGGTTACTTGTTTTTTGATTACTACATTGATAACTTAATAGATAGTACTGCCACTGTTCGAAACTGCATATACGGAGAGCGCGAGCGCTCCCATTCCCCAGCGATGCTTTAATATCGAAGCACCCCCTGAACAAACACGTCGATATTGACGACGCGCTTGACGAGTGCTCGTGGGGGGAACGAGCGCTCCGCGCCGACCGCGGAACCAGATATACGTGACGAGCGTGTTTAATACCGACGTGTTTAGGGGCTGCTACGATATTGAAGCATCGCTGCGTAGAATTGAAGCGAGTAATACACATCACTAAAGCCTGCGATAAATATTTGGCGAGCGTAGCGAGCCCGATTCCCCAAACGGACCACGCGACTACACTCGTCGTGAGTCTGTCTGTCTGTCCGTCACTCACGGACTTTTCAGAAACACCACGCAACAGATTAGGTTCACCTTCCAGATTGCAAATCGATATTTATTGGTGGAGAACACTACGAGCCATTTTTTCGATCAATGGAATTTGAAATATTTTTGTAATGATTCAATTTCAAAGCCGCGCAGCTGGTACCACTGTGCGGCTCAGCTGGGCTCGGCTCGGCACGGCTCGGCACGGCCAGGCCAGGCGTATCGTCTCAGTTCTGTCGCAGCGACATGAGCTTTTGCTCGTCGTCAACCCGCGTTATCTTGAAGAAGTTATTTTTAAGGAATTTGCCTATCTCCGATGGAGTCCACGTCGATCAAAGGAGAGTTGCGATGTAGTAATTTATCAACTGTGCTCATTCTGTGACGACGTCAGCCTTCTTTCTCCCCCCGGCCCCGCCCCCTTCCAGCTTGTTGATGTTTGCTCTTGGTTTCGTTTGGGATTGCCGGAATGTAATTTTAAAGAAAATATTCGTTGACTACCTATAACGTAAGGAACATTGCGCTTCCAAAGCTTATTTGTAACTTCTGAAAGATGTCAGAGTACCGTGTCCTTCTTACATAGGGAAAAAACAACATTTGTTTACTATCTGTGGTTGAGAGGTTAAGTGGTCCGCAAGGTTTATGAAGATAGTGCAGCATGTAGCACTGAAACATATTTTGTTGTAAGATTTTAGGGTATGAGATAACGAGGAACGAAATAAAGGTACGACCAACTCAGGTGGAGACAGGAACGCAAGTGAACGATTTTATTCAGATGAGGTAGAGAGAGCGGTACAGAGGGCGCTAGTGTGCACATTGCACATAGGTTGATCTCAACTATATACAGAAGGCGGTGCATACAACTGGCACGAGATTTAAAAATGGTCTTATGTCTAGGATTACTTTATACATGATATTACAACACTCTCCCTTAATCCGCAGACATACCAAGGTAATCACAACAAGACACATGTGTTAATTTTTGTAAAGGTTTGGTTAATATATCTGCTGGCATAAGATCTGTTGACATATGTAGTATTGAAATCGATCCATCCCTTACACACTCTCTCACCTTTTGTTTCCTAATCCCCATGTGCTTATTTCTTGCACTAAAGTTTTCAGAGTAAGCAAATTTAATAGAACTCATATTGTCATGAAATATTGTCACCTTTTGCTTACCACAGTCGAACAAACCGTCAACTATGTCATTTAAATAGAGAGACTCCTTCGTGGCTTCTGTTAGTGCAATGTATTCAGATTCCATGCTTGACTGCGCAGTTAGTTTTTGCTTTTTGCTCTCCCATGAAATTAGATTATTATCCAAAGTGAAACAGAAACCACTGTAAGACGTATAATCACTTGGATTGTTGGCAAAATCAGCATCAGCAAAGCCCACTAAACAGAAAGAAGGATTTTCAGTCTTGGTGTATTTTAATCCAAGCTTTGGCGTTGTTTTCAGATAAGACAGCACCCTTTTGGCTAGACCCCAGTGAGCAGTAGTATAGCAGGAGTTAAATTGGCTCAAGAAACTAATGACATATGAAATATCTGGTCTTGTGTTAACACTCAGATACAAAAGACAACCAATTAATTCCTGGTAAGGCAATTTTTCTTTCTCTTCTGATTTCAAGTCCTTAAGTTTTACACCACACTCCATAGGGGTCCTTGTTCCCTTGCACTCTGACATATTAAACCTAGATAGAATGGAATTTATATAATCCTCTTGCTGCAAAATCAAAGTACCTTTTGACCAGTCCCTGGTAATGTTCATTCCCAAACAGTTTCTGGCCTGCCCCAGGTCCTTGATCTTGAAATGGCTTTGCAAAATTTGAAGCAGCTCTGCCTTATCTTGGTCATTTTTATATACAATAAAGAAGTCATCTACATATAATGCTACAATTATCACAGAGGATTTATAATTTTTAATATATACACAAGGTTCGTCAAAGTAATTATTGAAACCATGGTCCCTCAGAACCCGGTTTGCCTTTTGATTCCAACTTCTCGCAGCCTGCTTTAGGCCATAAATAGCCTTGTTTAATTTGCAGACCTTGTTTTCCTGCCCTTCTGCCTGGAATCCCTCTGGTTGTGCCATATATACAGTTTCATACAAGTCACCATTTAGAAATGCTGTCTTAACGTCTAAGTGGTCAAATTTCAGATCAAAATTTACTGCTGCAGGGAATAAAATTCTTAAGGTTGTTCGCCTGACCACTGGAGCAAACGTTTCGAAATAATCTACCCCATAGGTTTGAGTAAATCCTTTTGCAACTAACCTGGCTCTGTACACAGCAGATCCATCCTGAGCTGACTTTTTCTTGAACACCCACTTATTTCCCACAATGCGAGCATTAGCCGGGGGATCCACTAGGCTCCAGGCGTCACAGTCCTCAAAAGATTGCAGTTCATCTTTCATTGCTGTTATCCAAAAATCTGCCTCAGAACATTTAATTGCCTCTGTGACACTGCCTGGGTCCTTTGGGTTGTCAGGTACAGCCAGAAATGCCTTGTCAACACCAACATTCCCAGTTCCATACACTATGTGGTCAGGAAAGTCTTTCGGTACTCTTACTCGCTTTCGTATTTCTTGGAGAGATTCAACGTCTGAGATGGAACTGATGTTTTCCACGTCCACATAAGACTGGCTGGTTCCAGATCCACTGCTAACTGGGTCGTCTGAATCGCGCGACAAGCTAGTTGAAGTGTATTGATCCCAAGAAACAGAATTTTCAGATGAGTAGTCAATATTTTTGGGATAGGTGGTTTTGATTATGACACAGTTTTCAGTGACTGCCGGCTGTAACCTCTCTCCCTTAAACATGGAATTATTTGCCCTCAGATCTTTGGCTGGAAATCTATCTTCATCAAATACTACACTCCTTTCTACAAAAGGCTTTTTAGGCAAATTTGGGTCAATTAATTTGAATCCCTTCCTTTCATCATCATAGCCCAAGAAAATGCAAACTTTACTTCTTTCTCCCAATTTCTTACTTTTGTCTCTATTAATATGCACATATGCACAGCAGCCAAAGATCCTTAGGTGTTCCACGTTTGGTTTCCTACCAGTCCAAGCCTGATAAGGTACCATGTCTTCAACTGCCCTTGTGGGAGAGAGATTTTTCAGGTAAACTGCCGTGTTCAGTGCTTCTGCCCAGTATTCAGGGCCTAGACCAGATTCCATGAGCAAAGCCCTGACCTTTTCTAGTAGTGTCCTGTTAGCTCTTTCTGCCACCCCATTTTGTTCAGGCGTATAAGCTACAGAGTACTGTCTCAAAATACCCTGAGCCTTTAAGTACCCATCAAAAATGTTCCCACAGTATTCCCCACCATTGTCCGATCTCAAGATTTTAATTCTTTTGCCTGTGAAGTTTTCAACAAATGCCTTCATTTCCTTAAATTTTTCAAAGACCTGGCTCTTGGTTTTCAGTACACGAACTATGGTGAATCTTGATTTGTCGTCTATGAAGCTGACAAAGTATCTGTGGCCCTCCCATGAGAGACTGTCTGTGACCTCACAGACATCTGAATGTATTATTTCTAAAAGATCTGAAGCTCGAGTCGCCCCATCCTTTGGGAACGAGGTTCTAGTCTGCCTGGATTTTAAGCAAATTTCACAGGCTCCTGACAGTTTTGATTCTTTTGTAATCCCTTCCACTAGACCTCTTTTGAGTGCATCTAAATTGGTTTTCCCCAGGTGTCCGAACCTTCGATGCCAAATGTCTGTGTTTTCAGTTGTTGAGTTCTCGAGTTTTTCAGGGTTTTCAGTTTTTGAGTTGTTCAGTTTTTCAGGTGGGTTGTTCAGTTTTTCAGATTTTGAGTCTATTCTTAGTGCAACATTACTTGGAATGATTTCTAATTGTAATTTATAAGTTCCATTTGTCTCTTCTGCTTCCAGCAAAGGCTCTCTATTGATAATTAAATCCCGTTTGTTAAAAATACCACAAAGATTGTCTATGAATAATACTACGAGATTTGATTTAGTGATTCTACTAACTGAAAGGAGATTTGATGTTAGACCTGGCACATACGTAACATTACTGATCATTTCTAAGCCATTATGTTTATCAGGATTTAATTTAAGGCATCCTGCACCTTCAGTGTACAGGATCTGATTCCCTGCACATTCAATTGGTTCACGGAACACAGAAGAGTAGTTATGAAACAGGTTTTTGTTGTTGCACAAAGTTGTGAAAGCACCACTATCACTATAGAATTCAACATTTGTTTTATTTTGATCATTTACATTTTCAGAACTTCCACTTCCATCCTTTGCCATTTTCATTACCCAATTTCGCTTACCACTGTGGCCCCTGGACTCAGGCTGAGAATCACGTCTCTGCTGCTTCTCAGCAGGGGCACGATTCTCGCCGAAATCTGCTGACTTTCTTTTACCACTATTTTGATTAGGTTTTCTGTCCTTATTGAAGAAGCAAATATTAGGGGTGTGGTTAGTCTTTTTACAAAACTTGCAAGGAGGATACGTTTTGGTTTGTCCGTTGTTGTCCGTCTGCTTCAGTGTTGTGGTTGGCTGCGTCGTCTGCACACTCCACCGCCTTTTGTGGTTGCGTTGGTGGTGGTTGTTGTCGTTGTTGTTGCTGTTGTTGCCCCTCCATGCAGGGTTGGCGACGAATCCCGCAGAGGTGGCGCCACTGTTCCCGCCAGACCCCGAAGTAAACATGGCGGTGTTGGCTAGCAGCTCAGCCTGCTCCTGCTGAGCTCGTTTGAACAGCCTGTCCATCACCACGTCGTATTTCAGGGTCGATTCACCATTTTCGCCCTGGACCAGCGTTGTCTGCTCGATGATAGTTTTCAGCGATGAATATTCAGGGCTGAGATTGCGCAGCGTCACCAGCGCATATAGGTCGTCCTCGATGGGTTTGGTCTCATTTATCCTGGACACGATTTCCTTTATCTCCATTACATAACGGTAGAGAGACCCCAGATTCTCTTGTTTGGTGTCGAAGAACCGATTGATCAGCGCGAACCGCTGATACACTCCCTTGTGCTGGAATGCCTGGCAGAGATTGTTCCAGGCGTCGTACGCGGTCTTGGCTTCCCGCACGAGCCGAATCAGGTCGTACTCCAGGTACGAACAGACCCTGGTCCTGGCCCTGAAGTCCCGCCGGTACTCCTCCGACGTTTTGTCCTGGAGAAACTGGTCCTCCAGTCGCCGCTCGATGCAGGTCTCCAGGCCCTCGTTGGTTAGGTTCATTTCCATCAGGAATTTCCAGTTCGGCCAGTTCTCGATCCCTCGGAGCTTCTCCACGACCGGCGCTGGCTGAGACATCACAATAGTCTCCTGGATCGATTCTGTCTGTGAGATCTGGCGTGATCCACCAGCGATGTTGCGGCGGGAAGTCATTTTTCAGTCCGAACACAAGCACAGCACTTAAAACACAAGCACAACACTTTCTCGTGGTTCACTGACCGCGTGGCTTTGGAGCGAGCGTGGCGACGGTTTTTGGGGTTAGCTGCCCACGCGATGGCGTCGGTACACCAGTTTTCGACGTTAACCGGAATGCTCAAAAGCTCCCGAACGGATACACGTAATAATCAAAAAGTTCAAAAAACTTAAAGCTGCTCAGTGGTAGAGTAGCCTGGGCCCATAACCTGTTGTAAGATTTTAGGGTATGAGATAACGAGGAACGAAATAAAGGTACGACCAACTCAGGTGGAGACAGGAACGCAAGTGAACGATTTTATTCAGATGAGATAGAGAGAGCGGTACAGAGGGCGCTAGTGTGCACATTGCACATAGGTTGATCTCAACTATATACAGAAGGCGGTGCATACAACTGGCACGAGATTTAAAAATGGTCTTATGTCTAGGATTACTTTATACATGATATTACAACATATTTGACATTGGGTGTTCGCTTCATTTTATCATCTCTCCTTTCAAATCAAGTTAATTCCTGCCCTGCTGTATGCCCTAACCTTAAACCGTGCTCTACTATTGCCAAGTGTTTTGAACATTGGGTCAAAACAATTTGGCGAGTTATACATGGATTGGATACTACTGTATGTCACCAAAGAATATGTGAAAACCAGTGTCGTTGATTACAAATTTGTTGCTAATGACAGTCTGTTTGATGTGTTACAGTCTCATGTGCATGTATATCTGTGGATTCTCAAGCCGCTTCGCTGTGTCTTCTGCTTGGTTGTAAAAGACTAGACAAGGAGCGACCTCAACTTTCTTAAGTGCACAAGGTAAGCTCTCAAGAAGAGATTTTATCTGTATTCTGTGTGTAGATCTTTATCTGTTAAAATTAAAAATTCATTCTTATTTCAGATGATGACAAGGTTTAAACACGCTGTACATGCTGGACACTTCACGACGCTGAAGTCTTGCTACCAACTACTGACTTGGTAAATGTTTAGTTGACATGTAATAGCAGACAGTATCTGTTTAGTTAGTTTGAAACACTCTTCTGTTGTTTGTTTTTTTGCAAATGTGATTTGCCATGACCAAAATGTGTCTGCTACAATTTTTCATTTATTTCATTTAAATTTCCTTTTCTATCCCGGCTATTGAGTACAGCCCCACTCACACTTGTTTCAATATTTCTATTTCAGCACTTAATTATTTATCATCGAGAGCGGTTCGGCATCCTGAGGCTCCTCCTGTTTGTGACTGGAATCTATTTATCGTCAAATGTACTGCTTTCATTTGTAAGTTGCTGCCCAAATATCAATTCAGACTTACTTGATCCAAAACCTTTTACTGATTCTCAACTAAAAATGCTAACATTGTTTTTGTTTGTTCTTCTAGGTTGTTTTCGAGGGTGAAGAAGTAGAGCAGATATCGCATCAAGCATCAAATTTTATGACAGGGATGCTGTTCCCTACACCTTTTTTCCATGCTCTTGGTGACAACTTGCTTCTTTTCATTTCCAATCTAAAACATTTATGAACTAAAACTAGATCGAAAAGGAATCTCACGTGTGGGGCTCTAACAGTCCTTGGTTTATACAGTTGTGATGGTCATACTTAAATTCTTTTCTCTCAAGGTGTGAAATAAATGTCATCGAGTAATTTGTCTTCTGTTCACCTTATTTCTTTTAAAATCTGTCTTAGTATTACATATAAAGATTCTCATCAAAACTTACACAGTGGTCTAGAAAACCAGTGGTGCCCATTTGAATCAAATAATAAGTGTGGTAAGCTATGCACACTTGAGCTGTAGCTAAGGAGTACTAAAAGCAAATGTGAAAATACCATAAAGGCACCAAAAATGTTATTTGGAGATCGTAGTTAAAAATAAATTTCACATTTTCACTCAACCTTTCAAATAGAGACTGGTTTTAATTTTAGATCATGCTAGATGCCAATTCTTTAACTTTGAGCAGAATCAGACCAGGAATCAGAATGAACATCCAGTTAGATATTATGAATATTCTACGCCTGGACTGCCGACTGCCTGTTGCCAAAACCGGGGGCTCAGGTGCATGCTGCAGGTGACGTTGGGCAGAACAGGGCCTTCTTGGGCGGGGACTCGAATGCAGTGGCGGATCTGGGAGCGGGAGGGGAGGGGGGGGGGGGGGGGTGGGCAAAACGGCAGTCCCCCCCTCTAATCCGCACCTGCTCGAATGGGTGGAGCGGTGAGTGATACAAACTTCAACTTGGAAACCGACGCCCTCTGAACCCGGAAATGTACGGAGTGCGAGACCAGGTGCTGCTGCAGGTGTCGTTTAGCAGAACAGGCATTTCTTGAACCGGTATTGGAATGGGGCGAAAAGTGCGAGATACGAACGTTTACGTGAGTTAAATGACCGCCTGTGTTACCAGCAGAGCAGCAAATAGCGGACCTTCACCCCGAAAGGTTAGGTTATCAGAGGTCGGGTTCAAATATCCGGTGCGGTAGGTAATATTTGCGGGGGATGGGGATATCAGTGAGGCGGGCAGGGCAAGTAGGAAGACCAAACCAGTGACACCATCATACGCCTGTGCTGGGGGCGGATCTAGGATCGGCTTAATGGGGGGGGGGGGGGCAATGCCCCGCTTTTTGCCTACTTACAGGCAGAAAAGTTATGCCGGTTTTCTACATTTTGAGCGCCAGGGGGGGGGGGCATAAAGGCCTGTTGCCCCCCCCCCCCCTCCTAAATCCGCCCTTGCGCCTGTGCCTTGCAGGCTGGCCTACCCTGGACTCTCACAGGCACTACAGGCCCACACGTTTTTCATGCACTTGGGGGGGGGGGGGGGGGGGGGCATAAAGGCCTCTTGCCCCCCCCCTCCTAAATCCGCCCTTGCGCCTGTGCCTTGCAGGCTGGCCTACCCTGGACTCTCACAGGCACTACAGGCCCACACGTTTTTCATGCACTTGTGCGTCCTGCCTCACGGCGCCCGCAAGGTAGGCAACTAGGACTCCTGCATGGGCGCGTGCATAGCGGGTCGGCCTACCCTCGCACTTGCAGGCGCCACAGAGAAGCTCAATAGATTTTTTTAAAAATTGCTACGCTACGCTCGCCACATTACGCGCAGAAAAACGGAGCGTACCCCTAGTTATTGTTAACATACTGGCAGTCTTATTTAGCGGTCCACTTTTTGCAGAGCCTGACATTTCGTTCCGAGTCAGGCGCGGATTTGGGGGGGGGGACTCCCCTCCTGACCCCCCCCCCCCCCCCCCTCTCAAGCCGTTTCCAGATCCGCCACTGTTACAAGTAAACTACCCCTATCAGAAACGACCAAAGAATAGCAAGAATAGATCATAAAAAATGTATATTTTTGCAGTTTTATTGAATTGTTGACACTTTTAAGGGGTTGATCTGAGTCGCGGCGGTCATTACCGAAGGCCCCGAGTCCATCGCTACCGCTGCCGATCAATTTTGAAACCGTTCCACCCCGAGCTCAAAAAATACCCCTCACCCCCTCCAAAATTAAGGGATGGCGGAGAGGGTTGAAATTCGAGATTTTACAATTTTAGGAACCCATATTGCCACACTGTCATTTCGCCAAATTTCCCCCTACTAATGGGTTTTCATGATCCCCGGCGATTTCCGGCACTGTCCCATCTGTGGGGGGCAGTTCAACCCCTTAGAATGACTAAACAAAGTTGCGGTTTTAGGACCATGGAAAGTGACCCTTGGGACATGCCTCCTCAAAATTTGAACGCTCTAGGTCAACTTGGAACGAAATCACAGGCCCTAGAAAAAGTAGGTCGCTAAATAAGACTGCCTGCCAGTGTATATTCGCACAAGATGTCAAGAACCTGTTGTCGCATTGGGTTTGCAATACACCGTGTTTAATCTGATTCTGTACAATTAGTAATTTAACATATGGTGTAAAACTTTATTCTGGCAATTCTCTCATGCATTTGAAGACGTGGCGATGTCTGTGCTCTCCTTGTCGACTCGTCCGACCAGGACACCTCTAAAGAAGCCTCTTAAGGTCTGGGGGATTGCGAGGGGGTATTCACTAGCGTAATAATCTGTTCACCTTGGGCGTAATAATGCCTGTAATAAGTTGAATTAAGGCGTACTGACACGTAATAATGCGTAATAACGTGTAATAATGCGTAATATTGCGCAATAATGCATAATAACAAGTAATAATGTGTAATAATGCGTAATGAACGCATAATGTACGCATTACCTGAGAATAAAGGGAAGAAATGTGACAGCAACTTTGAATCATCTCCGTCATTTCAAGCCAACTTCTGTCCTGCCCCACGGGGGCGATCTGCCATACCTAGCTATCTCGGCAGAAGTGCGTGGTGGGTCTTCCTATCGATCAGAGGATTTGTCACTGGGTGTGGCGACAGTACGTTGAAAGGCGGGTACCTAAATAGGGGCCGTCCGTAAATGGACTAAGAGGCGTTAAAATATAATCCGCTCCGACCGGGATCGAACCCTGCTCGCGTGCCACAGCCGGCCACTGCTTCGCTCGCTGTACACCCAGAAAAACGGTTTCTTGATTCAAAGAAACTTTGGGTCAAGGTAATTTTTCCCTCGAATCGAGGGAGGCGCTTTTGATGTTTGGTAAATTTTCTATATTATGAAAGAAAATTCCTTAAAATTAAAGAAACTATTTCATTGTCCCCCCACGAAGGACGGCGTCCTTGAATTAAGGAAACGGTTTTCTGAGTGTACTGCGGCTACGGTGACAGGTGACACGCTCGTGCGATCCGAGTCCGATGGGCAGTTGGAGAGCTCTCACCTGCCTATAACGACCGACTGGAATCACTGGACTGGCGCGACTAGGTTTAACGTACGCAGCAGCGCGCTGTCTCTCTCGCACTCACAGCGTTGCTGGCCCGCTCAGTGCACACTTGGGCCCCGTTGCCTGTCTTCCCCACAGCCCCCTCCCTCCTCTCCTTCCTAAGTTGCGCGCCAAACTGTGATGTTTTTGAGGTTTCGAAAAATACCGGTTTTGAAACCGGTTAACCGTTTAATGCATTAACCGTCGAACCAATGAACGAGCTGGGTTATCAAAACCATCGAACCTTCAATGATAACCGGCGGGAGTTACGATGCTTCTCTTTGGAAACTGCGCATCTACCCAACGAAGAGAGCGGTATTTTTAAATAAGAAACAACTGTGGCCTTTTGTCTGTGTACTTCACCGCAATAAGGAGCTGTAATAACTCGTAATAATGCGTAATAACTCGTAATAACTTGTAATAATGCGTAACAACGCGTAATAACTGTAATAAGCGTAATTGCGATTAGGCTGTTCGCTCATCTTCGAAGTGAATACCCCCTCGGGGGGATTGTGACTACACTTTCCAGAAGAATCCGAAGTCCACAGACCGTGAGGGTGTATCTATGTTACGAAATGTGTTTCCAAGGAGTGAACGCACAATCACTTTTATTCTGTGATTCAATAATTTCATTGATGTTACACACCGAGCTATATCCCAAACAGGTTCATTTAATTTACTGTCTGTTGAATAAGAGTACGTGTGGCTAAACTAGTTCAACTAGATTTAGTAGAGTATGCTTCTTCTGTACGTACTCACCGAAGACATATGATGTTGAAGGCGTCTACCAGCCCGACAGCCAGGTACTCTATCCAAAACATATTTCTTATCGCCTTCAGCAGACTCGGCGTCTTACCATTCCGCTTTGCTTTGTCGCATACGGTCTGCCAATGCCTGGGCGTAATTCAAAATCATGGTGAGAGGCGGTTGCAGCCATATTTAAACCTTCGATGACAGACTTACTTACTAAGAAGGCTTAATTTGGCGAGCATTAGAGCTCCGTGGTGCAAGGGACGTATTTGGTGGATTGTTGCTAAGTGGAGGCTACTTAGAATGCGTTTTTAGCCCGTCCCGACACGTTTCTTTAGAAACGTCAGGAGCCGGGCATATAGTCTGATTGATGCGTCATGTTCGTTCGTTCGGACGTGTGAACGCCGACTTATTGTTAATAGAAAAACTTCAAATTTGGAGGATAAACCATTTTCTTAACGTAGAACCACGTACGGTGGCAACAATTTTCGATTTATATCGCATTTTTGATTTATGAAAATATGTCTGTTTTTGTTTTTTGAGGTTAGGGTAGGCCGCTGCGCGCACACCATTACCATCGCGGCGCGCACAGGGACGGGCTCAGGTTAACGATTTTAATCGTAACAAATACATCTGCTATCGGGCACTTCGAGGGAGACTTGAGGCGGGGGGCCAAAGGCCCCCGCAAACGCCGCCGGCAGGCCAAGCTGGCCAAGTCCCCCTGTCAAACCGAGGTGCCGGTGGAGCGCAGCGGAACTGGCACCGAGGTTGACGGAAGGGACGGGCCAGCTTGTTGAATTCGGCGAACTGCTTTCTGTGGCGGTGTCAGACCGAATGAGATTAGGGTCGATATGTTGGCGGAGTTGATATGCATGGCATATGGCGTTGCCGCCTGGTGAACAATATCTCTGTCCCCGTCACTGAGCGTCCGAAAGGCAGGCAACATCAATCTCCGAGGGGTGACCGTCAGTATTGCGAGTTCTCCGTAACCCCAACTCCAAGGATCTTAAGATCGTAACTACTTTTAGTTTATAATACACTTTTTTTTAACTCTAACGTAAAACGAACACGAAGTGTGGTCATTAGTACAACCATTCTTGTGTGTATTACTAACACAAACACATTATTTATATTACGGTTGCTCAAAAATATAGATTCTCAACAGAACACCGGCTTTCTCAAGGCACGGGAGACTCGTACGTTTAGTCCTCGCCGATACCCTCTCGCTTCAGCCATTTCAGTACTTTAAGGACGGACTTGGGAATGGGCTGAACAAAGGGACATGTACGCTACCTAGGTAAAAGAAACACTTTCTCAGACTTTCTTTTCCCAACCAGGATTCAACCGCGTTAAAGTGATATATAGTTAAAACCTGAAATATGGGGTGTCTTCATACATTTACATTTCTGAATGTGGGATTAAATCCTGATTGCGAAACGAACTTGTAAAAAAGTGTTTCTTTCACCTAGGGCGCGCACAGATACGTCCCTTCGTCTAGCCCATCCCCAAGCAAGTCAACCCGGTCCCAATCGAAACTCTGGTACGTCTGCCACTTAGCGATTGCGGTCAAAATTAAACGGCAGGGGTAGCGATGGCTTCTCTTGGGGTTTTCGAAAATAACCGCCGCGACTTAGATCAACCCCTTTGAAGTGCCAAATTTTCGACAATGTTTCATACAATAGGTTGGTTTAAACCCTAAATGAATCAACAAAGTTGCTGTTTTTGGAACTTCGAGAGGCCTTCTTAGAAAACGCCTAATGAAAACTTGAACTACTGATAAATATGATCGCCGGTGAACATTCAGAGCAGCTTTCGAAGGCTCTGCACTGACAAGTGAGTGGCAGACACACGCGTGTTTCGATTATGACCGGAGACACTTTAAAGGTAAAAAAAAGAAATAATCCCTATGGGTTTGGCAGTGCTTTCTCAGCACCGAATTGCGTGTATCTACCTCCGCGTACCACTATTAGCGGTCACTGCGGTCTTCGTCGTTCAAAATTGGACATTTTCTGGGAGGCTGGTCAGGTCAAAGTCCTTGAATCAAGGGAGCCCCCCGTCAACTACCTGCTCCTTCACGTCCTTTAAAATTCTGATACAGGCACTCATGTGACACCCGTATTTGTTATATCCCTTTGATCAAGAGAATGTTTACTGCTTCATGTGTGAGTGCGTTCTGAGAAGTCATCAGGAAATACCCTGGTACCTTTGAGTTTTCTCCATATATATTTCCCCCTTTTCTCTCAGTGGTGCAAGCAAGGAGAAAGGTAAATATCGCACTGAACAGTGTCACTTATTAATTTTCTGATAACAATTACAACACTTAAGACATTAATGTTGTTGAAGCGCGTGGATGGATCTACACTTTAGAGTCAAAATCTGTGCTTTGATTTTAGATATGAAGGCTGAAGTACCATGACATAAATAAAGTTTGTCTAACTTATTTCGTATGTGGGGTCCGTCGTTAGATCAAGAAGAACAAAGAGTCGCTCCTTCGGCTAAAACATAGCACCTTCATTCAGGTCGGAGGTGATCCTCAATTTGTTCTTCGCCTTCACAGATTGATAGGTTTTACGCGAGACCGAGTTACATGGGTGACACTATTTAATACACACTCAATTCTCAATTCTTTGATCAAGCATATTTGGTATTTCTTGGCAATTCCTCCCCTATAAAGTATCGTGGAATATATGCTGTTATATGTGGATAACGGCGCACTGACTGGCATTGGAAGACACCGGCTTAAGTGGAGTTTGGAAACTCGCGTTTCTTCTCGAAAGTTTTGCCAGAAACGAAGGGTAAAGGAAGTCGAAACACAGAGGTGTCAAGGTCGTGCCTTTCTCTGCCTAGGGGTCGTCCATAAAGGATGCCCGGGTATTTTCAGACTATTACCCCCTCCCCCCGCCTACTAGCCAACTTCATGTGACTGTCAATAATTTGCCTACGAGGCAGGCGGAGTTATGCACTGGTGTTTGGAGGTGTTTGAGCCACTACTATATTTCTTACTATTATTGGCCTGCTTATTTGGCAACAATCGGGCAAGAGGAGAAAAACAGATTTGGTTTAGTCTACATTTTCCCAAGAAAACCGTCGTCTAGACTAGGCCACGAGTTACACAACTGTACACCAGGGCAAAAAGTTCGATCGCCCCCGAAACTAATCTTTTATCTGTCAGCGAGTGCGGCATGACTACGCGTAATGTTCGTGCTGGTTGCGTTAATCTGCAGCCCACGTAACGGCAACAGGATTCCTGACTCATGCATTTTTAAAGCCTAAAGGGAGTCGGCCAACTGTCACCCTCAGATTTTAATGGGAGCTGGACCAGTAGATCTACACATACTGAAACCCCCAAATTAAAATTTCCAGCTGCTATCATCTATTTCGGGTTTCTAAAAAATGGCAAACTTTTGAGAAATGCTTAAAATTTTATTTCCACACATATTTCAAGACATTTGCAATTTAAGGCAAAACGGCTGATTTGAAAAGGGAAATGCAAATAATATTTTCTCTTTCACAAACCATTAAGTCTACAACATATTTTAATATCACAGACGGATTTTGATGCAGGGCTTAAAACCGTACTTAAAAATAGTTGCCACGTGCGCAGCCGACAATCTAAGAGGAGGAAACAAAATTGACCCGTCATTAGGATATGTGAGGCTCTGCGGGGCTGGTACTTGGTACTGGACTGAATCCGCTCTAAAGAGAGGTATCGAAGGTTGTGGGGCTCCGGCCCCCAAACCTCCCATTTTCCGAATATTCTTTCTCGGGGGCTAAGAAAGCCCAGGCCGAAGACCCTAAATGAGCCAGAAGAGGAGGATTTCTCTATCGATTATCAAACCGTTCTCGAGATATTGTGCGGACAAACAGACAGGTTAGACACTATTTCTCAGCCTCTTCCGAGAAAGGGCTTCGCTATCGCTTAGCCAACGACTCAGAACACGGGGGGCTCCAACCTATTTAGAGCGCATTCAGTCCAGTACCAAGGAATGGTAAATGATATGTTTGCCCTGCTGCAGGGCCTTACAGAGCATGACTGCCACCGGCTGGACAAGGTAGGGGTGCGCCAGGCGCGGAACAGTGCCGTGCGATGAACGAAGCCTGTTCTGCCCCGACGTGGTCTGGCTTTGCCTTGTCATCTGTCAGGCGGGTTGTTAGACATGCCTGGGCAGCTGGCGTAGTAAGGGGCAGCCGGAGCTAGGGTTGTTCGGTGACAAGAATTTAAAACCGGTATCCGGTGACACTGAGTACCGGTTTTTCACCTGTTAACCGGTTTTCGGTATGTAACTGGTATTTTTTAGAAAACCCGTTTTTAAAAAAGGACCGGTTTATTACACAATACCGGTTTTGAAAAAAATTCCGGTTTATTAAACGAAACCGTTTTTTTAAATACTGGGTTATTAAAAAATACCGTTTTTTAAATACCGAGTTTTAAAATAAAAAGAAATTGGTTCATACTGCCTTAATGTGAAGGAATGTAGCGTGCGGAGATATCTTTTCGGAAGGAAATTAATCAAAACAACAAGGGTAACAAGAAAATTTATTATACTTAGGTAGGTTTAGGAAACTCGCCAATGGTCTTGAGGAAGATCTGCTGCTCGGCGTGTTCACCACTGATCAGCCTTCTTTCATCAGTGAGCACCTGCCCACCTTGACTAAAAAAACTCGACGGAGGTACTTGTGGCCGGGACGGCTAAATACTTTTTAGCCAATTTGCTAATTTCGGGGAAAATTCCTGCATTGCTGCCCCACCACTGCAATGCGTCTCCGTCAGCTTTGCGTTTTGATTTCACCGAAAATCCGGTGAATACCGAATTGTCCGTCAATACCGAATTTTCGGTAAATGCCGAATTTTTTGGTAAATACAGAATTTTCGGTAACCCGGTATTTGATTTCTCATCACCGGTTTTTCGGTTAATAAAAAAAAAAACGGTTTTACCGAATAACCAAAACAACCCTAGCCGGAGCGCCCGGGAGTTAAGATTGTGACCCCTCTTTCTACCACTCAAGTTACCTTTACGACGTTTAAGGAACTGATGTTAACACGGTATTTAAATTCATCCGAAAGGAAGAGGAACTACCTCTCAAACACGGTGGTGGAGGTAGGAGTCAGCCGGTGTGTGCGCATGCACGCTCACTGCCTGGTCTCCCCACTCCCGTTCTTTGGAAGTCGTTTTGTGCTTCTTACTTCCGGCCAATTGCTTAATTGAAGTACCCTAAAAGTAGAATGTATGTAAAGCTACTTACGTTTCAAGACTGTCGCCAAGTCCCCCTGACTGGTCGGATTTCAGTGGCTCATACAAGTCCTCGACGTCCAACTCTTTCCGGAATCCTTTCCAGAATGTTGGCCACACCCACCTTAATTTGACATGAAGAAATTAAAGAACAAATTGAGATTTGCCAAAAGACGTTGAATGGGCAAATAGGATATTTCGGATTTTCTGGGAAAGGTTGTAACTTTAATGACAACATGCACAGAAATGATCAGCAGTAGCTAAATCATCTTGCTCTGTCCTGCTCAACAAATGTAAAGCAAAGTGTTTCAATTTTTATAATTTTCAGTAGAGTCGGCAGTAGTGAACATGATACGAATCAAAACACGCGGCGACCGGAAACTAGTTCATCCGCGCGCGATTTCTCAGATCGTCTGGTTCCGTTTCTGCTCTTTTTGATTCGTACCTTCTCACTTCCGGGTCACAACTTGTCCGGACTACCCTATTGACCGGCAAATGTGCCCAGGACTGAGTTCAAAAGAGAAGAAGACATTCGCTTAGAAAAGTAATTAAGTTTCTTACGGTTCTTCTCGTAAAAAAATTACGATTGTGAAGATTCTTTAGATTTCGTATCAATCTGTCTAGATACTAAACGTTACGAAGTAAATGATGTGCTAAATGCATTAGGACCTGACAGGTAGACATACATTTTGATGTCCCATTCTCCCTTTTTCGGAGATTCGAACAACACCGGCGATTTTATATAGCAGTCCACTCTTTGGAGAGCCTGTCTTTTAATTCTAAGTTGACAAACAGAGTTCAAATTGTGAGGAAGCATGTCCTGAGGGTCCCTCTCGAAGGTCCCAAAAAAGCAACTTTGTTGATTCATTCTTAGGGGTTGAACCACCAGATTATAGGGGGGGACACTGTCGAAAATCGCCATGAGCGGGATAATAAAAGCCGATCTGTGGGGAGAAAGTTGCCAAAATTACAGTCAGTGTAGCATAATGGGTCACTAAAACTGCCAAACTTCGAATTTCAACCCTCTCCGAACAGTCCTTAATTTTCGAGAGGGTTACGGTTATCTATTCATAACGTTTCCGACATGATCGGAAGCGGTAGCGATGGCCCCTGGGGATAGTAACCACTGCAATCCAGATGAACCCCTTACAAGTGGCAAGTTTTCGACAATATCTGAAATAAAGGAGTGGTTTAAACCCTTAAAGTGAACCAACGAGGTTACCGTTTCACGACCTTTGAGAGGGACCCTTGGGACAGGCATCCTCAAAATTGGATCTGTTTGTCAACTTGGAAAGAAATGAGAGGCTCTGCCAAATGTGGACCGCTAATTAAAATTGCCAGTTTAATCGGAACATAGAAACCAAAACCAAAAGAAGCAGTTGTACTCACGCAAAAGTGGCGACCGATAAGAGATTGGCACCGACACGGGGGTTATTGGGCATATTGCGCTCGCCTGGGTGCATGGTGCCTTTAGCTGGGAACGATGATGGCCGAACCGCTATCCTGTCTTTAAGAATTTGGCAGATGTAAGACAACGTATAGCAGGGATTGTGGGTCCCAGTAGTTGGTAGCCAGTACTTGGTAGCGCCGGTACCGGCCGGCGCCTTGTTCCACGCTCTTAGCTTCTTCTATTCCTATTACAGCATTGTCACCCCGTGCCCTGCCCACTCTTGGATTAGACGCTGAACTAAGCAGTCCCTATCCCTTGCTCCGCGAATGCTCGGCCCAATCCCTGCAGTATGTTTAGAAGTAGAAATAAGAAGACAATACCGACAGCGGACTTGAAATCAAAAGGAATCGGGCGAGGGAGGTCATCCCCCCCCCCTCCCCCGTGACGTGGATAACCTAACCTTCCCTTGTATTTAAGATAGGGCGTAGTATTTGCCCCCCCCCCTCCACCATTTGGTCGCGCAACATGGGTACGACCCCTTAACAGAACAACAATCTCTACGCACTAGTCCTGGACTTGTGAACTTCACTGGTAAAAGGGGTTAACGTAAGGCATAACGTTCCCGATGGGAAGCATAACCCCAAACGTTAAGCTTGAAGCGTGGGAAGCTAACTCTTTCATTTTACTGCATTTGAGTAAAACTGGTGACTACTAGCCTTCAGAACTAGCGCAGCTACGAAGCGGGTGAAACTCAATGTTTTAGAAGAGTCTCCAATCCAAGCACGAGCACGCTACAATGAAGCGTGGTGCGATAGGGTCTTCTACTACATTTAGACGGAAATCAAAGAAGATAGTGACCACCAAAACTATATCCGATACGACAAATCGCTGCGGTGGTGGAGTAAAATGTTAACAACACCGTTGTCATACTGTCTTTGAGGCATGGCGGACAGACACCCGGCGTGACGGAGATCTGCGGCCTCGATGTGTCATATCTGGTACAGTTAGCGGCGTCGTTGTTCTTCTTTCGTTCCGGTTTGGATATAGTGAAACACCCTATTGAAAATCTGTCACTGTAGACAGCAACCTGTGAAGCCTGTCTCCGGTGTCGTCCTTGACCGCAACAATAACACCTCATGGTCGAAAATAACCTTGAGCAAGAATAGGATTCTTCGCGACAAAAACAACCAGCCACTATGGGTATTTATTGTTTTTCGCGCGTAATCGGCCCGAGCGCCAACTACAGTAGTTTCGACAGTTAGCTTCAGTGTTGTCTTCACGCCGTGTCAGGAGGGCGTTTGACAGGTTTTAGTGTTGGCGTGTTTCCCGAGGGGTTCACGGCTCGAGACCATCAGTGTAGCTATTTTGAGACAATCAAACATAATCATCAAATGTTTAAAACTGCAGTAACATGAGGCTGGAGCTACATCCTAGGGCTACTAACGGGCCTAAAACGCCATTACCAGACCAAAATTTCGAATCTCTAGCAGATTAGTTGTTACAATCGACACAGTCAACACAATATACACTTTCTGCCTGAGTTGTGGACCCCTCGGCATTTCCTGCAAGCGATGTTGCTGTCACAGTAAACGTCAAGGAAGGGAAGTTGTCCAAGACCAGCTGGGAGGACTCAGCGGTCGTCGGCAAGGTTCTACAATTGACGCTAGATGTCTACATCGTGTGGTGCGGACCCAGAAGCGACCACCCATCAGGCGTGGTGCGCAGCGCGCTGGGGCGTGCGTACCTGCCAACGTCCGTTGTCTTGTGCTGCCCTCGGCACTCGATGAACGAGGACTGCCGCAGCCCGCGTCTTATACCCTCTTCGTCTAGTATCCCCCCCCCCTCCTCGCATTGTACCCACGTGACTGAGCGGCGCGTTTACAGGCACGTGGCGCGTGACGTCATCCCACTCACGACCTTCGGAGAGAGCTTTTGTGGTGGGGGGGGGGGGGTCCTTCACTAAGGCTATCTGGCTTCTTGACCAAAACTGATACGCATGCGCGGTCTCCGATCCTGGCTTCTAACCGATTTATACCTCGGAAGGATAAAGGTGGGTGGCCCCCTGGCGTCAGAGACAAAAAGACGCAGAGTTCGCAACGTCCGTTACTGATTCTAGTCCCATAGGTCCCCTATCCCATTAGTATAAGCTTGGATTGATCTCGCTCTGGGAAGAGCGATCGTTTTGAATCAAACTTTTGGGAGAGCGAGCGATGTTTTAACAAGGTGGCCCCATCCCGTCCCTCCGTCGCACCTCGGTGCATGTTCCGCTGCGCTCTACCGGTATCTCGGTTCGACAAGGGAACTTCGTCTGTCGGCCTCAAATCTCTCTGGGAAGGTCCGATAGCGGACGCATTTGATACGATTTAAATCGTTAACTTGAGCGCGTCCCGTAAATCCACGGTCTACCCTAACTTCAAAAGCTAAAAACAAATATATTTTGACAACTCAAAAACTGCAGTACCTACAATACGAAAATTGTTGCCTCCGTACGCGAGTTCTGAGGTATTTTGCCATCAGCAGCGGTACGCAACGCCCTTTGGTCTCCCAAGAAATAACACAATCTCCTAATGAAAGATCTAAAGTTGGAATTCTGTCAAATGAAGCGAATCGTGAAACAAAATTTACCTTGACCACACGACCACACGACTCGTTCTTGATCGGAATATCGTGAAATTCCTTCTCGTTCTTGAAATATTTCAAACTGGGCGCGATTCAAAGTAGGTATGACATCATCAAAATATTTTCCTCCATTTCTGGTGGCAGTAGGCGGATCGTATTTTGTCATCCGGCTGGGCCATACAAGATGGGGATTCTGTCCGAAGCGAATTCTGAAATTCCCTCCCGTTCTTGAGATATTCTTAATTGGGTGCGTTCAAAAGTAGGTGTGACGTCATCGGGATTCTGTCCGTCGCGAATCCTGAAATTCCTTCTCGGTCAGGGCTAGAGACCTTGACCCGCTAACAGCCGTTGTGTGCGATGGCGTCATCACAGACAAGGTCAGCGAACGAGGTCATATGAGCCTAATCCTATGTCCAAACCCGCCTATCTATTACTACTGCAGCCATGCGACAGCGATTATCAGGGTCACGTCAAGGACAAGTGGAAGACGATTCTGACGTAGCTGCTATTATCATCGGAGTATTCCCCTGAACGTTCGGCGTGTATGTGGGTGGGAGACGATTCTGACTCACCAGCTATTATCACCCGAGCGCTCGGCGTGTATAAAAAGGTGTTGCGAGAGATGGGCTTATGCAGTCTTCTAGCAGTGCTTCACTGAGAGACTCCCTCGCATCAAGCACCATTGCCTTTCTCACATTTCAGGAAGGTAAGTAGTCATACCCTGCGTGAGTGTCGTCTTTGTCACCGTCGCGTCTTTCTGGTGGTCCCTTCCTGTACATAAAGCGTAAGTGTATGGTTATTCTCACTGGGGCGTAGTATTAGATTCAGTTTGAGCGAGTCTTTACTTAAAAGACCGGTTTGGAATGCGATTAAATGCTGATGACTACAGCACAGCATATTCCAGCACATGCGGTGAACCTCGACAGTTTATACTTTTTGATGAGGGCAAAAAGTTTGCTGTGACAAAATTTGTTGATCCGCCTTCCAGACACGAATGCACACGAATTGTAAGTCCTCAAATTGTTGTCATTTTTTGAGATGCAGTATGATCTTGACTGGCCAATCTGATCTCGCCAAAATTTACCGTCATAGGACCTTATCCGAAATCCTCAACAACGCGGCGAGAAATACCTCAGTGCCCGGCCGAAAAGTACGATTACGACCGGAACTACGCGCTCCGGTCGTAACAGTCAGAACGGCCGGAATGCTACTCCGGCCGTAAATTGGGACAAAGTCCGGTCGTAGCCCAGGAGTCCGGTCGTAATCCGGGGTCCGATCGGATATGTTGGTATACGGTCGTAATGGTGACTCCGGACGGCGTAGCACGTTCCGTCCGGACGTAAGATATTATGTTCAAAGCCGCACACCTCTCGCAGTTAGAATGATGTACCCATTTTAATTTCGTCCATGGGACGTGTAAATCGCGCTCTATCCAAATCTGTTGTCGGTTTGTCGATATCACCAGCCGTTCTCGAGATGCCAGAAAATAGTTTTCTGATCAAGCTCATATTGAAACTGGCCTACTTGTTTCTCATGTAGACAACGCATTCCAATTTTCAGCTCGGAATTCCCAATACTTTAGATTTTACAGCTATGACAAATCGGACAGGAATCCAAGAGACCGGTCGTACTTTCCAGGTTCCGTCCGTACGTTATGTCTCGGCCGTAAAATCTCACATTACGGTCGTACGTAGCCATTCCGGCCGGACCACTGCGTGCGTTCCGGCCGGAGCAGCTTCACTACGACCGTAAATAGAGGCACCGGTCGTAAAACCAACAGAGTACGGTAGGAATTTAGATTCCGGCCGGAAATTATGCGGCTTTACGGCCGGAAATAGGATTCCGGTCGGAAATTATGCAATTTTACGGACGAAAATTCATTTTACGGCAGGAATCATGGCCGGAATTTTCGTCTGGGGGGTGTCCGGGATTTATGACGTTCAGGACAACTCTGCCAGTGTTTTTGGCAAAACCTTTTAAAACAGCTACTGTTATTAGTCATGCTACCCTTAGTGGTGAAGCTCGCTTTCGTTGAAGCCCACGGAGAACTTGTCTAGACTATTCATACACTTATTTTGTCATCCACAGATGGAAAAGCCTGCCGTCACATCCAGTGACGGTGAAAACCAACCAGAACACGCAGCAGCAACGAATGAAGAGGCATCAGTTCCAGACAACAAATCCGACTCAGAACAACCTGCCAACACCACTTGTAGCAATCAACAAAAAACGTCAACAGCCGGGAACGAGGAGCGACCAGTCGAAGCCAGCCACGAGGACGAAAGTGCCTTGGAGCACATAAAGAAAGACCAGCAAGATCAATGGGAAACCTATATTGAACAACGTACAGACTACGAGGGAGCAATTGATCTGTTGAGTTCTCTAAACGGCCGAGTTGATTTTGAGTCCGTCGAACACATCAAAGGAACCTCTCAGGCAGAGGTCACACTCACACAGTCACAAAAAACAAGGTTCGAAGCCGAGTTAAAGTTTTTCGACCGCCAGATGAACAAAAATAATGGATTTCAGGACCTCCTACAAGGGATTTTGAGGCACCGATATAGAGACGTGTGCAAAGGTCAACCCGATCCAATTCCGCTAGGCAGTGGAACTAACGCAAGATTACTCATAACAGTGGAGAGGTTTTATCAAGAGAAAATACTTTACTTATGTGATCGGGATGGGCGCCAACTTAATAGGGGTATACCTCCGATACGTGAAAAGAGCTTTAACTATTGGCTCATGTTCTACGGTCCTAAAGAAACTTACGAAACCGAAACTCACGTAAAAATTGAATGCGAACACAGGACCGAAAAAATGTCCAACGACGACCGTCGGCAAATAGCCAGGGTCAAACCAGATAGATTGGGCGATAGCTTCGTATGCTGCGATAATTGTACTTACGATGAAATTGCAAACGAAATGAGTTGGTACATCGACAGTGGAGTTCCTGAAGAAACGTTCGTACAGAGTATGCTTTTGTTCGGTAGAGAACATAAGCTCCCTGGAATACCTGGAAGCGAACATTTTCCAGAACTTGTCAATTTTTTGACCAATTTGTGCTTTCTCGTTATGGGCAAGGAACAAGCACAGTGGCAATCTACGTGTTATCTAAAATTTAGTGCATGGAAACTGGGCATGAGTGTAACGTTTGCAAGAGTGTTGAGGCTGCTGGACGAGGGGCACACCTCACTGAAGGACGTCTTTTGGCCAGAAGATAAGAACCGAGGTTTGAACCCGTACGCAATTCAAGGCATGTTTGGGAAGGATGGCCTTAAAAATGTCATGGCAGTGTGTGATAGGGTTGATCAACTGTATCAAGACAAATTTGGGGTTGAGTCGTTAACGACTCAGCGTGCCTACGAGGATCTGATATTCGCGTACGGTGAATAACCTGACACTGAATGCTCTGACGACGAGTAGCCTCAAGAAAGGCATGGTTGCCACCCTGAAACCGCCTGCAACGTAATGCACAGAGAAGGCCTCTCAGCGTGCCCGATATGGCTATATCCGCTGCTGTTATTACAGACGTCAGTTACGCCACCAGAAATTTGATAAAAACTACGAAATGTCTACTTGCAATTGCACCAGTGTAATAGCTTGTAGTGTACGCGGTAGAATACGATTTTACCAGCAAGATGATAATAACTGTTAGCGGCGCGGCAGCACCCATGGCTCACCTACATACTACTTTTGCAACGCACGCATCTGTTCGTGCCGCTCTGTCGGGGTGCGCCAAAGTGCACATGCGTGCCACGCGGCCCGAGGGGCTCAACCCCGCGGTCGTGTGCGACGCGATGAGATGCTGCCCGTCGGGTGCGGGAAGGGGAAGGCCTTGAGAGACTTGCGAGATTTGTAGGAAATTTGTATAACTTTTTCCAGAGTATATCGGCTCAATATTGTACCAGAGTTCACATTGCAAGCACAAGCTTGCACAAGCACTAAGATAACATGGTGCCCACTCGCCGCAGCACAGCGGCCTCGAATTGACAGCGGATATCGCTGTTTCGACAGAAGTACCAGAGCTCCGTAACTTGTCACCCCAAATTTACCTTTGTTCACCTCATATTCGACTTAGATCCATTCCTTACATTATGTGAACGTTCCCTGCGAGGCCAATAAAGAGATCTCTCTACCTGGAGAGTCCGCAGGCGTTCGCATACATTTATCTCGTCATGCTTGAGTTTTTTTTTCGCTGTTGTTATTCGTTGTACTGTATTGTATTTGTTGAGCTAGATTGTCAACCATCATAAATAAACAATAAACATTAGCACACTGTTCCCAGCTTCGGTCGAGGCTTCGGTAGTGTTATTTCATACACGCGCACATGCACTTCGGAACGTGTACCGCGTGCTAATTGCAAGGAGCATGTTTCTTCCTATTCTTGTAATTTTTAACTTTGAGCCATATTTTCCTGCCGCATCATACCAGAGTCAACTTTACCAGCGGGACACTGTTTGACAAAGATGTTCCTGGACAATTTTCCCAACTAGGGAATGCTGGAGCGAAAGAATTTCACTTCGCGAAGTCTGGTATGACGTGGTCTGGTATGACGTGGTCTGGCGTGTCCCCTCGGCCTACCCAGTTCTGTCGAACTGTCGAGCCTTAGCGCCAGTTCCGCGGGTCTGGCTGGAGGCTGGCCTAGGAGACGCGTTTGTCGACGAGCAGCGTTGACCCCGATTGCTACGACACCAGCGCACAGTGGGCAGAAAGCGCTAAAAACATGGCCGAAACCTCAAAAAATGAAAGTTTTTGCAAGAGGCTGTCTGGGTGCAAAAACATACCCTCCAGACATCAGCGAACGAAGACAAAGGCCGGAAACGGCCTAGCAGGAAGTAAATACTATCGATACTATCGCATGAAAGGCAATACACGCACTTCTATACATTTTTCAGACGTATATAGTGAGCGCGAAGTCAACCATCATAAATAAACAATAAACGTTAGCACACTGTTCCCAGCTTCGGTCGAGGCTTCGGTAGTGTTACTTCATACACGCGCACATGCACTTCGGAACGTGTACCGCGTGCACGCATTTCTGATTGCAAGCTCGGAAAACTGATGACACTTTGTGGTAAAACACTCGGAGCTGTCCAAGACGCCTCTACGCGCGGAACGTGACACCCGGCGCCGGACCGAACTGCACCGAGCCCGCAAGCCCCATCCGCAGCCTCGCCGCGCCCAGCCACGCCCCGCGCCACGTACGCCCGGCCCGCCGCAACGGGCCGCGCCCGCGCCCGTCCCGCGCCGGACCATAGAGAAACCAGCGCTTCGCGATAGAGTGGAAACGAGGAGGGATCTGCATTGATGCTTCATTGTGTGCCGCGTGCCCTACTGATCACCGTCCGACCCTTGGCTGTCCCTCGCTCGCCTGCGCTGCTACCTGCCCTCCCAGCAGAGGGATACCGCTTCGGGTGACCCGAAGGACCGGTGACGGACCCGAAGGACCGGAGGAGGACCCGAAGGACCGGCCGGGCCCCCCCTCCCTCACCACACCCACGCAGCCGGCCGCCCGAAGCGCGCGAAGCGCACCGAAGGCAGGGAGCCGAGTGCCGGCCGAAGGCGTCCGAAGCGGTACCCCTCTGCGAGACGCTCCGAGGGGCAGGGTGGGCGAGGGCCAGGTAGAGGCACGCTACTAATCACCGCGTTTCCACTCTATCGCGAAGCGCTGGTTTCTCTATGCGCCGGACCGCGTCGAAACGCCCCGCTCCCGCCGGCGCCGGACCGGCCGTCAGCCAAAAGACGCATAGCTCGACACTAGTACACTGCGAAAAAATCCGGGCGCATATCGCAAATGTGCACTGTACTACCTAGAGGACACCACACACAACACAATAAGTGCGCGAGAGAACACACATTTCGCCAACGGGAGCGACAGAGAAGGATGCACAGCTCAGAAAACTGCTGACACTGCAGTACACTGCGAAAACACGGACGCAAAGCATTTCCTCCGCGCGCGACATCCGACACCCAGCACGCGACATGCTGACGTCATCGAAATATGACACATGACCCTGGAATGGTAGGCAAGCCCGCAACCAGGGGGCCCGTATACTACTTCTAAAATCAAAGGTCGGTGGCGACAGCCGTGTGGAGCCATGCGACACCGATTATCAAGGTCACATCAAGGACAAGTGGAAGACGATTCTGACGTAGCACACTCTCAAAAATGAATGCACGATTCAAGCATAAAATGCTTACAGTCAAGCATATTTCATGCTTGAAACGCCAAAAATCCCACACGCATATTATGCTTTATTGAAGCATATTATGCTTGATTGAGGGGTACCATACGCTAGCCCCAAGAATACAATACGTGCCTCAAGTATCATATGCTAGTGCCAAGCATACAGACGGTTGATGTACGAAGATGATTCTTAAATCAAGAAAATCCCACAAGAATGCAAGATTTGCATCAAAATCGCTTTGAATCGAGCATTCATTTTGGAGAGTGCAGCTGTTGTCATCAGGCGCGGATCCACGGGGGGCGCAAAAGGGGTTTTGCCCCCCCCCCCCCCAGGATGTTATCAAGGCGCCCGAAGGGCGCCTGAAATTTAGGCAACCCGCCGAACTTTTCGCCTGTAAGTAGGCAAAAAGTGGTACATTGCCCCCCTCACAAGTCGCTCCTGGATCCGCGCCTGGTTGTCATCGGAGTATTCCCCTGAACGTTCGGTGGTATGTGAGTGGGAGACGATTCTGACTCACCAGCTGTTATCACCCGAGTAAGAACGCACGGCGTGTATAAAAAGGTGTTGGCGAGAAATGGGCTTATGCAGTCTTCTAGCAGTGCTTCACTAGAGACTCCCTCACATCACGCACATGAGATGATAATGATAATAATGATAATAACTGTTAACGCCGGCGCGGCAGCAAGACCAGGCCCTCAGAATGGAAACGCAGATGGCCTATCGAGGCTGCCAGTTGAGGGGACCCGGGAGGGCGAGTGCGAACCACCCCTGAGATACATCAACTACCTCGACACCCAGGGCCATAGGCAACCCGACTTGCCCGCGATCACGGCCGACGAGATCGCCGCGGCAACCAGCGCGGACCCCGACCTGACCCAGGGTCAGGAATAGGAAACTCTCGCTGGGGGGAAGGAAGAAAAAAATGTGTCGTTGGGCAAGAAAAGGCTCTTGGATTCGTCTGCAACACGGCCTCCGATTGGACCAGGTCGGTCACGTGGCTTGCCCATCGCACAATTTTGCAAAATCCCCCCTCGCCCAGAGTTTCCTAGCCCTGCCCAGGGTCCAGCATGGGCGCGCGATGGGTGGCCTACCCGGCAGCCAGAAGGCGAGCCTGATGAGCTGTGGCGCAAACGCGCGCAGATTTCAATCACCAGGGACTGCGTCCTGTGGGACGAACGGGTCGTGGTGCCCAAGAGCCTGCGTAAGGACGCGCTGGCCAGACTGCATTCGTCGCACCAGGGCATGGTGCGGTCGAAGAGTATGGACAGGACAGTGTTCTGGTGGCCGCGGCTAGAGCAGGAAATCGAGGCAATGGTTGCGAATGACCAGGTTTGTCAGCTGCGCCGGCCCGACCCGCCGAAAGCCACATACCAGCCATGGCCAAAAGACCGAGTCTGGGGCCGTGTGCACCTGGACTTCGGGGATAATTACCCTTCGGGGAGCCTGTGCAGGGCAAGTACTTCCTGCTGGCCGTGGACACCGAGTCCAAATGGATGGAGGCTTGGTGGGTGTCAGCAGCCTCCAATTGGTCCGCCGGCCGGGACGCGAGGGCCAGCTCCGGGACCAGGGCCGGCACCTCGGGAGGAGGCACCGGGCAGCCCGCCTACGGCCCGAGCACCGCGGTACGACGCCAGCGGGAGGCCGCCCGGAACCGCCTGGAGGCGGCCCAGCGGAAGCGCGATCAGGCCGCGCGCGCCAGTAGGGCAGCCGAGCAAGAGTTTGACAACGCCAACGGGGCGTTCGAAACGGCGTGGGCCCGTCCCGTCCAACCAGGCCGCGGCGCCGGACAACGGCAGCCAACACCGCCGAGGACGCCGCCGCGGGGCACGGGACGCCCTGTGAGTCAGGTCGGCCACGGCGTGCGGCCAGAAGGCCGGCCCGCTACCGCGAGTGAGCCGTCAGAGCGCGGTAACCGCGAGGCTGCGAGGCTAAGACCAGCGCCACATGTACAAGCGCGAGGCGCAAGCCAGCGCTTCGCAATGTAAGTCGTAGGTTAATGTTAATGCCTTGTTTGTGTAAAAGAATGCGCAATTACTGTTCTGTTGTTTGTTATATTTTTTGATTGAAATAAAAGACTTGGGGGGGGGGGGGGGGGTGATGTGTCCATGCAGAAGTCGGCAGCGCCGGAGTTCCGGGTTCCGCCACCAGGGAGCGCCAAGCGCTGCCTGGGAGGCGGGCCCGGAGGTAGAGACGGAGCTTGAGCGGGCCAGCGAGCTCTTGGCTCGGTGTTGCGGTGGTACCGAGGGGTACCTCACTCCTCTAAAGGGTGTACACTGATTGATTACTGAATTGACTAGTGGTGAGTGGAGGTGATTAGAAATGACTGGAAATGATTGGAAGTGACTGGATGACTGAAATTGACTGAGTGACTGGAAGTGACTGGATACTGACTGAAGGTGACTGGAAGTGACTACATGTTGACTGGAAAGTGATTGGGCACTGACTGACAGTGACTGAGTTGACCGGATGTTGATTGGAGTGATTAGACATTGACTAAAAAACCAGATAAAACGTGACTGGAGCACAAAAGTGATATCTACAACTTCGTAATGGATAGACATCGCTAGAAGCAGTGTATGGGACCATCCATTAAGTACTTGCACGTTTTTGTTCAGTCTGAGTACAAATGGCGCCTACTGGGGAGGCCACCACGATTTGTTCATGGACGCGTGTCGTGCGTGCTGGCCTGCCCTCGCAGGCGCGCGGCGCCTCCGTTCACCATCCATTATTGTAAAACTCATGTTCAGACGCGCCAGGGGACATGGCTGTGTGCCCGGAAACGAAAACGGATTCACCTTGAGAGCTGCAAACTATTGGCAGACCGCACTAAGCAAATCTTTAAGAAAAACATAAGTAAAACCTGTCTAAAATGGCACCTAAATTATTTACATTAATTAGAATGAAAATTAGTGTATAGCCCCGAAATTTTGAATTTTGTCTCAAAGCTAATCTTCAGCACTGCACTGGTCTGGGACCTAAAATCTCTGCAACCCACTGCGACTCGGAAAGTTTTGATGGTTACCTGTGAGAACTTTTGTGCCCCTGGAATGATTTTGAATCATTTTCTAGATGTTTTCTTGAAATGATAAAGTGGAGGTTCTGTGTTAAAATAAAACAAAACAACGCGGCGAACGATCAGAGTAGCGAGATAGGCATGTGTTTGACGAATTAATTTGTGGCTGGGTTGATGTCTCAAGTGACTGAAAGTGACTGAAGGTGACTGAAAGTATGACTGGAAGTGACTGAAAGTATGACTGGAAGTGACTGGAAGTGACTAAAGGTGATTGGAAGTGACTAAAATTGACTGGAGTGATTGGGACTGACTGGAAGTGACTGGAGTGATTGGAAGTGACTGGAGTGATTGGAATTGTGACTGGAAAATGATTATTTCGAGCCCTGTACACTGACTGGAGGAAGTGAGGTACCCCTCGGGTGGTACCCAGACCAGGCGGACGGAGCGCTGCTGGCCGACAGCTAGGCGCAGCGAGACGCCGGACCGGGCTGCCTCCGGAAGCGAGTTAGGTTGTCACTTTCCTCACCCCGCCCACCTCATCAGACACACGTCTCCGTATGCAACCGACTCTGAGCTCTTCTGAGCGGGTCGAGTGGGCTCGATTCTCGACGACCCTTCTTTTGGCCAGAAAAGTTGGATTTTTCTGGCCAAAAAAACCAGGGACCATCGCTAAGCAGCGACCGCAGCCAAAAACGGTTTTTCTGGCCAGAAAAAAAGCAGAAGGTACGCAAAGCTATCCCCACAGCTTAAACACTACCAAGTTCAATTTTTGGGCGACTTAAAACCTCTCCGACGGTGCCAACCTACACTGCGCACACCCCATCTGCGATCAAAGCTGTTCCTGGGGTTTTAACTCTACCCAGTTCAGTTTTGGGGCGAGTTAAAACCTCTCCGACGGTGCCAAAAAATACTCAGCACACCCCAGCAGCGATCAAGACTGTGCCCGGGGTTTTAACTCTATAAGTTAAATTTTGAGGCGAGTTAAAACCTCTCCGACGGTGCCAACCTACACTGCGCACACCTCAGCAGTGATCAACACTGTACCCGGGTGCATTTTTGGGGCGAGTTAAAACCTCTCCGACGGTGCCAAAATATACTCAGTACACTCCGGCTGTGTTTAAAGCAGAGCCTGGGGTTTTAACTCTACCCCGTTCATTTTTGGGGCGAGCTAAAACCTCTCCGACGGTGCCAAAAAATACTCAGCATACCCCAGCAGCGATCAACACTGTGCCCGGGGATTTTAACTTTACCCAGTTCAGTTTTGGGGAGAGTTAAAACCTCTCCGACCGTCTCCGACGGTGCCAACTTACACTGCGCCCACACCAGCTGCGTTTAAAGCAGAGCCCGGGGTTTTAACTCTGCCCAGTTCAAATTTTGGGCGAGTTAAAACCTCTCCTGGATAGAGTTAAAACCCCGGGCATAGTGTTGATCGCTGCTGGGGTGTGCGCAGTGTAGGTAAGCACCGTCGGAGAGGTTTTAACTCGCCCCAAAATTGAACTTGATAGAGTTAAAACCCCGGGGACAGTCTTGATCGCTGCTGGGGTGTGCTAAGTATTTTTTGGCCCCGTCGGAGAGGTTTTAACTCGCCCCAAAACTGAACTGGGTAGAGTTAAATCCCCGGGCATGGCTTTAAACGAAGCCGGTGTGAGAACAATGTCGCTTGGCACCGTCGGAGAGGTTTAAACTCGCCCCAAAATTGAACTGGATAGAGTTGAAACCCCGGGCACAGTCTTGATCGCTGCTGGGGTATGCTGAGTATTTTTTGGCACCGTCGGAGAGGTTTTAACTCGCCCCAAAAATGAACTGGGTAGTGTTGAAACCCCGGGCTTTGCTTTAAACACAGCCGGGTGTACTGAGTATATTTTGGCTTCGTCGGAGAGGTTTAAACTCGCCCCAAAATTGCACTTGGTAGAGTTAAACCCCGGGAAAGGTCTTGATGGCTGCTGGAGTGTGCTAAGTATATTTTGGCACCGTCGGACTGAACTGGGTTAACTGAGTTAAAAACCAGGGCATTGCTTTAAACAGCTGGGGTGTGTTCAGTGTATTCTTACACGGTCGAAGAGGTTATAAACTCGCCCGAAAATTGAACTTGGTAGAGTTAAAACTCTAGGAACAGCCTTATACGCAGCTTGAGTTCCTTGTTCGTCTTTTCTGGTCAGAAAAACGTTTTTTGTTTTGCTGCGGTCGCTGCTTAGCGACGGTCCCGCGGTTTTTTGGCGAGAAAAATCCAACTTTTCTGGCCAAAAGAAGGGTCGTGATTCTCGCTGAACGGGCTGGGCCGAGCCCAGCAGGCATCGGGACTTCTGTCGACCGAGCCACGGCTAGCCCGCTTAAGGGGTTATCCTACGGTCAAAAGTTTTATCGGCGACTTCACCAGTGAAAAGTACTTGGATTCACATTACAATGCCGCAATTAAAGTTTCAAAAAAATATTTCGTTTGTCCTGTATGCGACGTTAAAAATGTGAAATTTGACTTTTTGGATCACAGAAAGCTCGGTCATTTTTTTTCGTACGGCCTCCTGCGCATACAGGCTTGAAAGCGGACCAGGAATACTACAAAATGACACCCTCAGCTTTTCGAAGTCGTTTCTACTTGGGCCCCTGCAGGCCCTGAAAAGTGTTCAAAATTGAGCATTTTGTCTTCCGACTGTAGCGAACGTATTAAAACACCTTTTGGGATATGGAATATGTCATCTTGTAGCTCTGAACGTCCCGTACAGTTCCTCCAATTTGCATGGAAAACTTCCGAACGGTTTCGGAACTGTCTGTGATCCCGTGCGCCCGTGCGCGCGGTAGCCCCTGGATTCTGAGAATATCTTTGATACCGTCCCGCAATGCGCGGTGGGGTGGAGGCGGGGAGCGGGCGGAGGCAGCACGCTAGGCCGGCTCGCAACGGCTCGGGCTGCGCGCATCGGTCTGTCTGCCTGCTCGCCGGAGTTCGCGTGCGAGGCGGTATAGGGACGCTGGTGAGTGCAACAAGGACACAGAACTGCGATGCGGACGCGTACGCTCTGGCGCGCGCACGCTCCCAGGTTCAAAGTGACGAAAGCGGCGAGCACTCCGGCCGGGCAGCGAATGGACACACTAGATCACAGACCGTTCGAACACTGTTTAACGCAGCGCTTTCAAAGTAAGTGTGGCTATGAAGGAGGGTTATACCTACAAGTCTGTATGAATTTCAGCATGACTTTTATCATTGGTTCGTTCCTATCGCCGTATGCCATGGAGGCTACATTCGCGTTCTTCCCTCGGCTTGAGCTGGTGGCAGCGGGGCGGCGGGCCGGGCCTAGAGGTGGGCGCCCTGCCGGTAACGCCACGCCGCCGGCCTTTTTTTGCACGCCGCCGCCGCTCAAAGCTCGGCGTGCCGCCGCGCCGCCGCCGTGGGATTTGACGGCGGAGCGCCGCGGCTATGGTTTTTGGCAAATTTTTATTTGTTTCCGCTTCTGGTGACTGCGCCCACACCTCTCGAGAATGTTCGTTATGGCGTCACTCCCACTTCGACACCGAAATTTTAACCGGCGGCGTGCACGCCGGCGACGTCGCCGCTGCCGATCAATTTTAGGCCTTATGCCGCCGCCGCTGGCGTCGGCGCCCATCTCTAGCCCGGCCTGTCCCCATCGGTTCGCGTTGTGTCCGAGGCAGTCTGCACGCCCGTGTGCCGTGTGTGCCTTCGCTCACGCGCCGCGCGCAGCCCGTCACGTCACCATCGGTTGCACGCTCACGCGTGCGTCTTACCGTACGTCTGTCGCACACGCCGGTCAAATGCGTGAGTTAATAAATTCATTACTGAAAGCAACACCAGTCAGGTGAGAGCTTTTTCATTTGCAATCTATTTCGTCGCTGCCAATTTTTTAAAAAAATTAGGGAATGCGCTTGAAGTCACCGCAGCAGATGTCGTTCTGGGTTCTGGAGAAGTGATATGCGGGTCCAGGGACCTGGTGTCCGTCCGGGAAGGCAGGGGCCCGCGCCCAGACTGGGGCTTAGAAGGCGGCGGCACGGGTCATTGAAGATTTGGGTAGGGATTAGTTGACCGGTAATGGACAGCAGCGAAGTGCACTGCTGGACCTGCGGAGGCTGGAGACAGGGGGGGGGGGGGGGGGGGGGGCGGTGCGGGCAGGGGCCGGCCGGGGGATTCCGGTGATTCCGAGAGACGCTGCACTGTTTTATGAACGGTCAGTGCGAATGGCAGACAGTTCGTCCTTCGTGATTATATGGCCCTCGCCAGGTTGTCGCCAACGAGATTAGCAAGGTGTTTTGGTGAGAAAGTGCGACCTAGGCGTTTCTCAGAGTCGGAAGGGCACAGAAAAAGGAATGGAGGAGAAGCAAGGGCAAGGGAGAGGAGGGGAGTGGAAATAGCAGAAATATGAATGAGACGGTGACTGGGTGGGGGCATCAACGAAGCAGAGTGCAGAGGGCAGAGGCCAGTCTGTCACCTGTGTCGTCCCGTGCTGGTCACTTCGTGGTGGCAAGTCGAGCAAGTGCAGAGCATCGTGAGGACAAGTGCGATGGCAGGGAAAAAGAGGACTCCGTGCGGCCGCTGGATTCGCCCACACAAGCGCAACGGCAGAGCGAAAGGGTTTAGGGAGCGACGCTATGGGGTGTCGAGTGGGCGGCTGCCGTGCCCGCCGCAATGTGAGTGCCACCGTGCGCCGGACCCGGACCGAGGTCTAGACGCGGCCCTGCCCGCTGTCCCTGCCGGCCCCGCCGGACCCGCCGGACCCTCGGGCGCCGCCGCCGCCGCCTCGCGGCCCGGGAGCCCGGGCTCATCCCCGCGCCAGGACGACACCGCGAACCAGGACCCCGATTGGGACTGCGCATCGGAGAGCGGGAACAGCGTGCAGACTGAGGTATCAGGATGCGAGCCCCTGGAGATAGAGGCGGATACGACGCCGCGGGTGCGACACACTGTTGAAGGGAATCGCGTGGTGCAATATGAATGGATATTCCAGCAGCTGGAGGCCGTGCACCTACACAAGACAGTCTGCACGTACGGCAAAATGGATCTCATTCGGTAAGTAACGAAAAATGGTGCAGCTAAAACCAAAACATGTTGGAAGGGTTATGCGGGACGCAAAATATACGCTCTGGACCCCGGTTCAAATTCTCACTGCCATTTCGTGTTCCAGTGAACTGAAAAACGGCCTGCATTGCACGTGGGTGTACCGATGTGAGATGTGCTCCAAAGAAATGAGGGTCTCATCTCACAAGAGCACAAACCTGCTGAATACTCAATGTGTGTGGGGGGCTGTGTGCTCTGGAAATGGATTCGCCCAGGCAGAGGAGCTACTGTCACTGATGGGCGTGCCGTTCATGTGCAGCTCCAAGTTTCGCAAAGAGGAGGCGCGACTTGGCGAGGTAAGCGTAGCTAACTCCCCCCCGCCCTCGCCCAAAAAAAAACCCTCCCTCCGACTTGCCGGGTTTCAAATATCGGACTGAAAGTGTCAACAATTAAAGTAATCCGTGTTGTTTCCCTTCTTAGACATGGAAAGCTGAAGTGACAAAAATGATACGGGAAAATGGAAAGAGGGAACGGGAGATCGCCCTTCAAAAGGGTAGATTAATCCAGTTCCAGGGCAAGGACTACCCCTGGATCCCAGTGAAAGGCGACGGTGGGTGGTGCAAGCGGACTTTTGGCCATTCCTACAATGCGAAGTCGGGCGTGGTAAGTGACCGCGTTATATAACTGATACGCCAACAATTCAAAGTTGTTTTTGTGGTTTTCTTACGTGTTTTTTTTTCTTTTTTTTTTCACAGGTTGTTATAATTGGCGCAGAGACTGGCAAAATCGTCTTTCTCTGTGTCAAAAACAAATATTGCTCCACGTGTGAGTACGCAAAAGCGAAGGGGAGCCCTGTGCCACCGCACCTGTGCTTCGCGAATTACAAGGGCAGCTCGGGGCGCATGGAGCACGAGGGCATCGCGGAGGGTTTCCGCTCCAGTATCAACGACCACGGCGTAATTTATAAAATATACGTGGGTGATGGTGACTCCGGTGTCATGAGTACGATCCAGGAGAAGGTGCCGTACGGGAAGCGGGTAGAGAAGGTCGAGTGTGCCAACCACATCACACGCAACTTTTGCGACAAGGTGAGGGCGGCCGCCGACAACACCAAGTACCCCAAGGAGCAGCGGGACATCCTGACTTCCTCTGGCCCAGGAGACACCATCGCCCGTGTGGACCGCCTGGTGACTGGCGCCCGCGGTGCCATAGAAGAGGCCGGTGTCATGCAGCAGAACGGTGGCGGGGAGAATTGGGTCGTCTCCCGCGCCGCCTACAAGCAGCTTGTCACCGACCTGGAGAATCTGCCGTACCACGTGCTTGGCCGGCACACCGGCTGTGACACCCGGTACTGCAAGAGGAAGGACAGGGGTGAACCGGACCAGGTTGACAAGGCCGGTGAGATCCTTGGTGAAGTCTGCAGGCTGGTGCGGGCGAAGCTCATTGCCAACGCCAAGTCCCTGGTTTTCAACGAGAACACCAACCTGTGCGAGAGGTAAGCAAGCACTCTGGCGAGGGGGGGGGGGGCAGCTAATCCTTTTACACCCGGGCGTACTTGAGTCATGTCCTCCCAAAGATCGTGTGCACAGTTTTTGTTTCGTGATTGAAATTTCAAGTCTGTTCTTCTGATTTTCACCAGGTACATGGGCCTCGTTGCCAAAATGACGGGTGGCAAGCGCGTGGACCACTCCATGAATGGGTCGTACCAGAGGCGCTGTGACGCCGCGGCGCTGTCTGCCGACGCCGGCCCGGAATGGGCCCTCAGCCCCATGAGGAAGCTGCAGGACGGCCGCACCCCGGAGAAGGCCCTGAAGACCATGTGCGCGCGACGGGTCCGGCAACGGGCTGCTGCCAAGCGCCACCGAGAGGCTGAGGGAGGAGCGGACCGGCCCAAGATGAGGCGTCGCGCTGACCCCGCCGACGGCTACTACGGTGACGTCATCCCTGACCTCCCCTACGACCAGTTAGAGGCCAGGAAGAAGGAAATCCTGGCGAACCTGCAGGATAAGACCGACACGGCGGAAAAGCGGGCTGCTCTGGAACGTGCAACTGTGGGGCAGCACCAAAACGACACCTGGCAGGACATGCACGAGTTGTGTGTTTCGTCCACCAAGTTCAAATCGATTGCCTCTCGACATGCATACACCCCGGTGCACAACTTGGTGAAGACGATGAGGCGGCGCGGCAACGCGGATGACGAGGACGAGAAGGGGAACAGAAAGACACCCGAAGCTATGCAGTTCGGCCTGGACCACGAGGACGTTGCCGTGAGGTTGTACGAGGAGAAGTACGGCGTGCAGACCGAGCTGTGCGGGATGTTTGTGGATTCGATTCACCCCTTCCTTATCGCCAGCCCCGACCGCCTTGTAGGAGACGACAAGTTACTCGAGGTAAAGTGTTTGTTTAGCCAGAAAGGGCCAAGTATTGACTTGGCCACAGTGGAGTGTATGGAGGAGAAACCTAAGGGTAGTGGCAGTTATGTTTTGAAAGAAAGCCATAAATATTATTATCAGGTGCAGGGACAGTTACACATCACAGGGCGCAAGTCCTGTGATTTTCTTTTGTATAATAAGCACGAGTATATGGAGGACAAGATAAAGCGGGTGATTGAAAACATTCACGTACAAAATATCTTGCCGGATGTTGACCATTGGCAGAAAAATAAACCCAAGTATGAACAGTTTTATCATGATGCTCTCCTGCCGGAGATCGCAGATCCACGTATTCCGCGGAATATGCAGTGCCGCGAGCCTCAGTCTGTCATGGATGCGATTGAAGCGCGCAAAAGAGGAAAAGAGGAAGCCGCGAGAAAAAAGGAGGAGCGAGCAAAAGAAAGGGAAGTGAAGAAGAGAGAAACAGAGACTAAGAAGAAGGAGAAAGAGGTGGCGATGGAGACACGGAAAAGAGAAAGGGAGGCGAAACAGAGACAGAAGGAAATTTTAGTAAAACAGAAAATCGAGGAGAGAAAAAAAGCAGCAGAGGAGAAGGCAACCAAAAAAGCTTCGCTAAAAACTTGACTTACTATTTTTTATTCTTTAAAAAAGTGACTTTTTGACATGTATTGTCCTTTTCTTATTTCTTTAAATCATGCTTTTGTATATTTTTCTGTATTTTTTCTGCCAATTCACACGGTTTTTTTTCTGCGTTAATATTGATCCTAGTCATTTTTAGTCTTGTCTTAATTTAGGAAGGTAATGGTTTTTCTTTTCTTTTCTGGCTATACAAACACTACCTCGAGTAACAATGGATGTATATATTAGCACCATATTGTTATTATTTATTAAAATATGAGCACCTGTATTTACTTTCTCATTTCAAATTAACCTTCTGCCACGTCCTTACGTTACTAAAATAACATGAAACACAAACAGCGTTGCAGCGTACCCCGCGAGCGGTCTGGAATCTAGTTGTGCATTCGGTGCATTGCTTTATTGTGTCTGAACAGATATTTGGTTCCAAAAAAATCTCCTCTGGCAACCCACATAGATATGCGTTTCATGAGACGCTGATCATTTTGATGTAGTTGTCAAAATACTAATTTTTTGAGACGTATTGCCCAAGTTTAATCTGGCTAGCACTTAGACTCCGCTGGGTCTAGCCGGAGCCGGGGCAACACCGAATTCATTCTCCAGCCGCACCGCACAGCACCGCGCCGACCGTCGTGGGGTGTGGTGGGGAGGGGGCCCTCGGCAGCAGGTCAACACGTCAAAACAGCACCGGCCAAGACGCACATTGTCTCTAGGCACCCCCGCCTGCCTCCCGCCCCGCGGGGCCCTCGCCGGGCGAGCGGACAGAAAAGTATATCTCATTTGCGCGCACAGGGCCACAATAGGGCTGCGAGGACACAGCGCGCGAGATGTGCTGCACCGGCCGCTGCACTCAGCTGGCAGCGGCCGCCGCCAGGCACGGCAGGCGACCGCCGCCAGCCGCCGCCTCGCGCTGCACACCGTGGCGCGCTCTGGGCGGACTTTAGCTTCGTCCAAGCGTAGGATAACGCCTTAATCCCGTTGTATTTACGGCGCGAATATGGACAAAATTCAGAGGAATCCTCGAGGCTTTTCTAGCTGCGGTGGCAAGAACGCGCCCAAAACAACTGAGCCCGGCACCCGTAATACAAACCAGTTGCCCTACCGTTGCCCTCCTACCCCCTCCCCTACCATCTTTGTGTCCGGCCATTAAGTAACTATACGGATCCCCATTAATGCAGTGTCAGGGAGCCTCCGCGGCCGTAACGGGACTAGAGGTGTGCGAACATGTTCGAATTCGGTCGAACACGAACGAACCAAACAGGAAATTTGTTCGATCGTAGCTGAACCCAGCTGTTCGTACCCGAACCGTTCGGAAGACATGACAAAATTGCGTTCGTAATCGAACCACTTCACTCGCTGCTGCCAGCTTTTTAGCCCGCCCCGACACGTTTCTTTATAAACGGCAGGAGCCGGGCTTATAGTCTGATGCCGCATGTTCGTTCGGGCGGACGTATGTTCGCCGACTTATCGTTCATAGAAAAACTTCAAAGTTTGAGGACCAACTACTTTTTTAACGTAGAATCACGTGCGGTGGCAACAATTTTCGATTTGTATCGCATTTTTGATTAATGAAAATTTGTCTGTTTTTGTTTTTTGAGGTTAGGGTTGGCCGCCGCGCGCACACTATTACCATCGCGGCGCGCACAGGGACGGGCTCAGGTTAACGATTTTAATCGTAACAAATACATCTGCTATCGGGCACTTCTAGGGAGACTTGAGGCGGGGGCCGAAGGCCCCCGCAAACGCCGCCGGCAGGCCAAGCTGGCCAAGTCCCCCTGTCATGACGGAAGGGACGGGCCAGCTTGTTTAAAGCAACCGACGCAACGGCGGGACATGCTAACCAATGAGTGCCTTTGCTCTTTTCTGACCAATCATTCGCCATTAATTAAATGAGATTGGCTGTGTCTTAGGCATCAAACCTACATAAATGGTTCGAGTTGTACGGTTCGGTTCGAGAAGAAATATTACTGTTAGGTCCGGTTCGAATTTTTTAAAGAGATTCTGTTCGTGTTCGGTTCAAATCTGAACATGCATGTTCGCACAGCTCTAGGCACCAGGCAACGATGTAATGACTAGTGAAGCGATGCCGGCCGCACCCGTTCTTTGTTGTTTATTCCAATTCCAATACATTTGTATTAGATGCCATCGTTACAACCTAAAGGCCTGCTATATGGGATGTACTGACACAGCATCCTTTAGGACTGTCAACCCACAATGTTTCTGCCTTAGTTTTAGAAACGTACCGGATCGTGTTCTAAGAAAAAGAAAAAAGTTGATAAAATCGCAACTTTGCCCCCATTCAGTGTTATAACGAGCGTACTTCTGAATGGTCCCACAAGCCGGGTGCTGGCACACTGGCGGCAGCGCTGAGCTAAGCTGCCGCAGCCCGTGTCCAAGTCCAAGCCGGCGATGCGCTGCCCAAACGGTACGTCGTCAGTCTGGATGTAGGCTCACAGCTTCCTGTCCGCCTGCCACAGTCAGGCACTCTGTCTAGCTCGATCCTTGTACCGGGTCGGGCGAGAGAGACGAGCCGAGAAGAAACTCTCACCCGCGTCCCCCTCTCGATTCGGGTGTTCTTCAGTTGTGGTCAGGCAGGAAAATGGAGGCAAAGCACAAACACTGTAGCTCAAATTAATTACAAACTTTATGGATTACAAGGGTTCCAATAGTACAACTTCGTACTGACTTAAATATAATTAACTTATATAATGAGTTCAGAGGATTTTTTCTTCAAAACTTGGGAACAACGGACAACTTACTAGTTCTCAACCAATGATAGTCAAGTGTGGAATAAAACTAGGGCGAGCGCCCAACCCGATTTATAGTTTTAAAATTAACTTTTATATTGAGTTGAGAGGATTTTATTTTCTTCAAAACTTGGGAACAACTGACTGCTTATTCATTTCTCAATCAATGAAAGTCAAATGTGGAATAAAACTAGGGAGGGCGCCCAACTCGGTGTGCCACCTGAACTGAGGACACGCGCATGGTTTAAAAAGGCTGGGTAATACGAACATAGAAATCTTCAAACAATGGATCGTCTGGATAAATGTCCAATTTCACCGCGACCCCCGGAAACATTTCAATAACATGACCTGCAAGCCTACGAATGGATGCATCATAGGAATAGTCGCTGCAACTGCCGCCGTAGTAGTTTTCACTGATGACGACACGCTTTAGGTTTCGCAAGTCACACCGCTTCAGAAAGGTGCCCAGGGGCATGGAATCGCTGATGTTTGATAGGAGCTGCAGCACCTCGAGCGAGTCGGCGTGTTGTTGGAGCAGGGCCCCCATCGCCGCCCTGGGCATGGCCGGCTTGAGGTCGACAGACAAGAACTCGAGACAGGTTGCCTGCGTTGCGGGCAGCGGCGGCAGTGAGCGTACCAGGCCGGGGTGGTCGTCCTGAAAGCCGCCCTCGATAAAGAGTCGCTTGAGCCTTGGCATGACATGAGCCACGGCGAGGTGATCGTGGGTGGGGTCCTTCAGTTCCAGCTCCTCCACCAGCGGCGACGCGGCCCGCAGCAGCTCGAGGGTGCGGGCGCCGTCCGTGGCCCGCCCGTCCGGACGGATGCAGTTCAGACCCTTCAGGCGGCGTACCTGCAGCATGGACGGAACGACATACATGATATGCTGTCAAAACTTCAGTGTTTGAAACTGAGCAACGGCACCCAGAAAAACGTGGTCTTGAAAAGATGAAGTCTACTTTTGCTTTCATGAATTTCAAATGATGCTTGATTGAAGTTTAATACTTTGGTTTCAGTCTACTTTTAGTTTAGACCTAGAAAAATGTTCCCTCGAACAAGTCTAAATAGATTTATCCAGCCAAGGTCAAATTAAACTTGATTCAAAGTGATAAACATGATTCAAGACAAATTTGGATTGAATCAAAGAAATTAGTATTAAATAAAGGATTTGGTGTCCTAAATCAAGAAGTTTTTTTTCTGGGTGGGTCCGCTTTCGAAAAAAAAAAGGTAAAATTGCGCTGACACCTCAACGAGAAGACACTATAGAGAGCAGAGAGCTTTCAAAGAAAACTGCAGCTCTGTACGAACTTTCTTATGAAGCATTAAGTTCGCCCAGTCACAGGACACCCCAGAATCACAATGTACGAATGTACAATGGACGAAAAATCATGCATCTGCCCATCGTTCTCGGACAAGCCTTGCCCGAGCTTGCCCGACCACCCGAAGTCGGCTCGGCCAAGGCGGTGAATCCGCTTGGGTATGGACTACGTCTCTTACCGACCCAAAGGGAAACACTAGTGCACACGGTGTACGATGAAAGATAAAAGATAGGCTAACTAAACTCCAACAAAAGAATGCTTGTTTATTTTCTGTGCTCGGCGGAGTTTCTTAGACCGAGCATCCGGGTTAAGCCGTCTTGATTCAAGACGCATACACCCAGAAAATCCCGTTCTCGGAACACGAACAATGTTTTCCAAGGGAGCACATTTTGGTCTCAAATGCGCCAAGTACATCTTGATCTTGATGCGAGATCCATATTTTTGAATCGAATCGATTTCTCTCGGTTCGTGCACAAAATGTACTCGGGACTCGGGTGAGACAACTCCGCCGAGAGCAAAAAACCGATACCATAGTCTCGACGCATTTGAAATCATAATTTACTTCAAATTTTGAGTGCATTCAATTCATATCGAGTGCTATGTGGGTTCGACAATGATACAGGTCATCCATTCCAAAGAAAAATATTGCCGCCCTGCACCCAGAGAAACATATTCATAGGCTAAAAGCATTCAAGAATATTTTCTTGAATCAAGCCAATCTTAGAGTTAAATCAAGATTTATTCTTGGATCAAGAATCATATTCTTGGATGCTTTAAGAACACGCTGTTCTAGTCTTGAATCAAGAATTCGTTTCCCTGGGTGTGAGCCAGATTCGAACTTTGAACCTGTGAGTTCTGAATTTCACACTGACCACTACGCCACGTGTTCAACTCTGCAGAGAGCAGAACATGGCAACGCCACATGATGCGGTTGTGGGTGGATCGAGAACATGAAATCGAGTATTGTTCTGTACTCTGATCGAGAACGACTTTTTTAGGTGTACGGCCTGAGCACGGACCCTCGATCGAAAAAACTCCGCCAAGCACAGAAAATATGCTTGAAATAACAAGCATTTTTTTTTAGTGTGCAGACACAAAGCGTGGCAATGAGTCCGTGTGATTCCTGAAGACAGCCGGACCCGACATCAGAGGGCCGAAAATCACGTAAGTATCCGATTCCAATCGTGACAGCGCGGAAAAGCTGCTACTCGACGTCCTGCTCACGATAAAAAAGTTTTTTGAAATCGAGCCATATCTTTCACTCGCACATTTCGTTCAAAGTTAGAAAATTCGTTCGTAATTTGAACAGTTTTAGGTATTTTTTATGACTTTCATTGTTTTTTGTCCAAAATGGGTAAGTAGCCTCTTATTGAGTTCGTTTGACTAAGAAAAAAACCTATAACGATTCAAATCGGATACTATCGTGTTCTTCGCCCCACCCTACTCGACACACCCTATAGACGGTTTGGGCAAGGGTTTGGGTAGACACACAAAATAAAACATGATTAGGACATTTTTCCCTACAAGGCACACATTGGAACGATTCCGTCACAGAGCGGTCCAATCGATGTACATTGTACCCCCACGAATGTCGGCTATGCTTGAATCAAGCATGCCGCAATTCAAGCATAATGTTAAATTCATATGCATGATTCAAGCATATGCAACATTCTTAGACAGGGTGGCCACAAAATCCGCAAAATCAATTTCCCTTTCCCTGACCAAGGACGCAAGCGCTGAAAAGGAAGGAAAATGAAATGCAAGCTCTATTTTCCAGAAAATTCGCCAACGACCAGAAAATGTCCCTCGTAGTCGAGCGAGACATTTTTCCCTGACCAACATTTTCCAGAAAATTCGTCAACGTCCAGGAAATGGCCCTTGTAGTCGAGCAAGACATTTTCCCCTGCCCAACAACTCAAATTCCCTGATTTTTCCCGGACCAACTTTTTCCCCCGTGACTTTTCCCTGACTTATTGCCAGCCTGTTAGAGAAGATTTCATGATTTAAGCATATATTTTTTTAGTGCTGTCGAATCTATATGCAATTTATCCTGCAATGGACTCCTTTGGAGTGGAAACACATTATTTCCTTACCCCGTACTGATGTATAAGTGGCAGGGCATCATCAATCTTTACTTTCAGCATGTCCACCTCCTCGATGCCAGCAGACCTCGGTGTGGAGGAATAACGGGCATTAGGGCAGCTGCTGGAAAAAAGAAACAATAAGATGCAGCAAAACAAAACAAATGCGTTTTTGTGATCACTTGGGTGCCTCCCAGTTCTGAACTATTTTCCCACAGCTTTCTCATGACTTTCCAGACAAGGGTTTTAACATTTCCATGATCACTCTCACACGGAAATCATTTGAGTTGAGTACTTTCTCGGCTGCACTAGCATATCTTTATAATTGTTTAATTTATGGGAATAAGTTTCCAACAAAAACGTTGGAAGTTTGAACTTAATGAGGCTGCAGCTGTGTGTAAATGCGTCTGGTAAAACCAATCCTCAGAGGAACACCATAAAAAATTAGGATCTTTGGAGATCTATTTGAGAAAACGTGTAACCTATATGAAGCACGGAGAAGGGCTACATGTGCCTCGGAGTGCAACTGCATGGACTACCAGAGAAACGCGAAACCAGCATTTATTAAGGTTATTATTACATATTCGGAATATACAAAAATTATAGCTCAAAAAAGAAAAAAAAAGCTGGCTCCACCTGTATCTACGCACTTCCTCGAAGACGCAGGATACTAGCGTGCTTTCTCAAACATGTATCAGAAGGTACTGAATTATACACTGGCGGTCTTTAGCGGCCCACTTTTGGCAGATCCTGTTTTTTCGTTCCAAGTTGACCTACAGAGTTTAAGAAAAACATGTCAGACTGAGAAGTCAATATCTCAACACAGTAAATCCTTGTGTACACTTTAGTGCATAGTTCCGCACAAAATTAAGCATACAGAAGCTTACGCACACTTTTTGTGCATAATTCCGTACAGAAATGTGCGTAACTCCGTACAAAAATGTGCAGAAGGATGTGCGTAAGCACTTTGTATGCTTAAATTTGTACAGAACGATTTAGTGTGAACGACTTCAACCCTTCGAATGCTATAGCGTGTACCCCTGTTTTAAGAACGTATTTTTAGTTACCAGAAATGGTTTGGTTCTGAGCGCAGTCGCCAGAAACACCGAAAAATGTCACGCGCCATCGTTTACAGAACTGTTTGAAGCATTTAATGGGTTGAAGCCGTTGAGATGTCGAGTTCTCAGTCGGAAATCTTTTTATTAAAAGTTGGACCTCACAAAACCGGCTTCCGCACGTTTCTACCCATATCAGCATGTTGCTGTGCGACTTGCCTCCGCTGCTACCGCGGCGCGGCTCCGACCCGCTACGCCCGCAACGCCCGCAACGCCCGCTACGCCCCGCGGCCCGCGAGGATACAGGGGCGACCGGAGGCGGCGAGGGGGAGGTGAGGGGCGGCGGTGCCATGGCGCTGCTGCCCCCAGCAGAGCGAGGACAGGTCCTGCCCGTGAGGATGGTGGGGGGAGCCGGCCCGAGCAGACGACAGCTGGGCCAGGCGCTCCGCACTGTTTATAACTTTTTAGTGGTTAATTTTTACCGAACACGGCCGAAATTTCGAGGACTTGTCCGGGACCACATTAGCCACCCCGGCAATTGGTCGCAAGTCAAAATCCGGAACCGCGCTCTTTTTATCGGTGTTTTGGTGTCCGGCTAGGCAGGGCGCCTGGGGCGCGAAAAGTGGCCGCCCCGCGGGAGCCGTACCAGTGCCCCACGGGGAGGTGTGAAGTGTGAAGTGTCGTGTGCAAGTGAAGTGAAGTGCTCCGCCCCGTCTAGTGAAGATATCTAGTGCCAGTGTCCAGTGTTTGTCTGACGAGTCCCCACGTGGGGCCCCCGCACAACTTGTGCACCCCAGGCGGTCTTGCCCCACCCCACTCCACCCCCAGCCCTGCAACTCGTGTCCGGAGCGGTACCCAGATCGGGTTCCCGGCTAGAGTCTAGAGCGAGGGGTCCCTCACTTCGAGCAGTCATTGTACAAACCCCAAAAACTCAAAATAAAATTCAAAACCAAGTCAAAAAGTTTAAAACCAAGTCAAAAATTCAAAACAATTCATTAAGTCACAAAAGTCACATAAAGTCAAGAAAAGTCACAAAATTCAGGGAAATTCAAGGAAAAAATCACAAAAAGTCACGAGAATTCAAGGAAAAGTCGCAAAAGTCACGCCAGTCAGTGAGAAATCACGAAAGTCACAACAGTTATCCATCTAAACTTAACTCAAAATTGTAAACACTCTACTTCAATTAAAAATGTTTTGTCAAGAAGTCACTAAAATTGGTCGGAAAGTCACGGAAAAGTCAACGCAGTCCCAAAAAAATTCAAAATTCACCACCATAGTAAAAAAAAATCAAAAAAGTCACAAGTCAACGAATAAGTCATTGCAAGTCACTGCAGTCAGGCAAGTCAAAACTAATCAATTGATTTGAAGTCATTGTACACACAGAGTTCGAGTGAGGGACCCCTCGGTCTAGAGCAAGTCAGGGCTACCCCTGTGCACACCGGCAAAAGATACCATTCCCCGCCTGGGATGCGGTGCGTGCAACAACGTGCCTTACCCCCTCCCACGCGGCCGGTGCAGTACCGCAAACAATAGCCCCCCCCCCCCCCCTCCCCTGATCCCCCCGTCCCTTCCCTCGCCCTGGCCGACGGAAAACCCCCAGGCTCGGCAGCTGATGCCGGATGCGTGCGGGAATAATAAGCCGAAGTGCAGAGAAGACAGGACCGTCGGGGACATACCGGCGGAAGGTCTACCTCCTCACAAAATTCTGCAAACGTTTCGCATTAGACGCCGCAAACCTTCCAACAGACCGACCGCCTACCGTCAGCATACCATCCGCAGACGTGTCCGCGCCAGTAGCAAAAAAGATGCGTCCCAGCAGGATCAGAACCCGCAACTTCAACCTTTACTTACTTCGCCTCCACGCCTCAACGACTGCGGCTAACCGCACTCACGTACGTGGGTTGGGTGGCGGTAGTAGTAGAGACAGAGCCTCCAGGTGGTGTCGTGAGTCTGTCACATGGCGTTTGCGGACTGTCCGGCGTCTGACTGCGAAACGTCTGCAGAATTCTTTGAGGAGGCAGACCTTCCGCCGACCATTAGCAGTCCATCCGCAGACAAAATCATCTGCGGATCATCGGAGGATCGTCTGCCTCCCAATCGCCCGCTGTCCAGCTACTGATTCGCACATTATCTGCTCTTGACATGTGTTTTGTCAATGCATTATGTCTGCCTCCTGGCCGACTCTAGTCTGCGCATCGTCCGAGGTCTGTCTGAAAGTCGACTGCCAAAGGGTTGGGCCTTGTCTGATAGTCAACCGGCGAGGCCGACCGACCATACGCAGCTTGATTTCAGACGTTTTTTTCCACATGGGTAGCAAGAGTTACAGCCAGCAGAAGTACCATCTGCTAAAAACAAGGAAAAAACCATGCTTTATGGTTTGTTCTACGAGAAGTGACGCTTTCGTGTGCCTCAAAACAAATTTACACGTTACATAGTTTTACCACTGTACCCGCTGATAGAATCAAAATGAAGCTATTTTGTCACATTTTTCTGGAAGCGCACCACGGGTCATCCACACTATCGGCTAACGCCGACGCGGCCCTGGGTTCATGAGCTACCTCCTTCCAAATCTCCCGGAAGGGCGGGAGATAAGCCTGTGTAGAGTCTGCACGATCTAAATTGGCTGAATGGCAGCCAAAATCGATCATGTGCGATTTTGGGGGCTACCTGGCGAGACATTTTTAAAATTTACCTTACTCCCAACGGAATTCTCGTATTTCTCCGGTATCAAGTAAATTCCCGTATGTTTTCCGCATTTCCCGTATTTGGAGACAACCTCTGTAACAAGCCTACTCTTACCTTCCACCCGCCCGTGGTTGAATCATCCCGAGGAGAGCAAAGTTGTCTGGGACACCTTGGACCGTGAACGCCTGAAAGCAGAGGGCAGTGCGTAGGGAAGGTTACAATGTGACACGCAGCGAGAAAACAGGTCACTTGGTTTCTGGACACATCCCCAACCCTGACGCCTATAGAGCAGATACACACCCAGTCAAAAATTAATCATTGATTCGATGAATCGAAGGCCCATCGACTCGATATTTCGGATGAATTTCGAGGCCGATTCGACTTTGATGAAATAACTTTCCATGCAGTGCGCGTCGTATCTACTCATAGCCACGTCCTTTACATTACAATTTTTCCTGTGTTGAAGGCCTTCATTGCCCCAAAAATATTTCGACGTCGAAACGACATCGAAGTTGTCCTCCAAAAAGTAATTTGAACGTCAGGAAAACTAGAAACACTTCATCCAAAAGTTTTAAACAGTATTGAAATCTTTTAAAAGACTCTTCTCCTCTCACTTTCAATTCAAACGGACGTATTTTTCCGCGCCTACGAATCTGCCAACAAACGTTCAGTACACCACGGAACTTACTCCAAAGTTTAGAGTCACTAGATCTCACGTCTGCACGTTAAGAAATGCGACTCAAGCAATGACCCTTTCAGTTCCAAAAACGCATGGAAACGTTAGAGCGTGCCATATTCTCGTTGTTGCTGGTGACTACCAACAGCATCAAACCATTTCTGGTAAAAAAAGAAAAAAAAAAAAGGTTTCAAAGCTAACAACCAGTAGCTAAACTGCACTTATGCAATTGTGTTTAACGCGATCGGTTAATTAATATAGATCGATATTTTAATGTCGATCGTGACAGCCAGCGCCTTACGAGCGCTATTTTAGCGCATGAGGTTAGATTAGGGCAATAAAAATGCGCTTCAGAAGCGCTACAAAGACGCTGGCTGTCTACTGGGATCTGTTTGGACGACATCAATTAAGACCGATAGTGGTAGAACCTGTCATTTCGTTCCTATTAGTATATATACCAGGTGTATCATTGGCCCCGGGCAGTTTCGGTTTTAAGCAGTCCCGCAACACACTATCTCCGTCTCTTTCTGGCTCGGCCAGACGCGTGAGACAGAAAGAGACGGAGGTAGTGCTTTGCGGGACTGCCTAAAACCGAAACTGCCCGGGGCCAATGATACACCTGGTATAGTGTTGAATTTTTAAGGACGCTAGTCTCAAGAGTTGAACTGTAAAGGTCCCAAAACGTTGACTGGTTGGCTCGAAAGGGTTGAACCACCCCTATACGGCAATGCCAAAATCGCATGAAAAAGGGTCCTTAGAAACCATTTAACGGCAAACAGTTGACAAAATTACAAACAGCGAGGCATACTGAGGCATCAAGGTGAACAGACCTCGGGTTTCAACCCTCTGCACGGACCGTGACATGATTTTTTTTTTTTTTACTTTATTTCAGTTAGGCACGAACGGCTTAATGCTCACATCCGCATAATGGCGTATTCACGATCAGCCGATGATGGGTTGGAGCGGTTCAAACGGTTGGCGCGGCAAGAGTGCCGGTCCCGGCGAAACGCAAAATCCCGCGCGCAAGACCCCACTTCTTTGCCACCCTTACGACAGAACTTTTCACGGTGTTGAGATACCATTGCGTTTGAAGAGCACTCAATGGGGTTTTCCGGAGTAGAGCTTGACCAGGAACAAGAAAACGACAAGACGCACAAAAGCGGATACGGAAGTGTACGGTATGAAAAGTTACGCAGCACGTGCCGCACCGTCCGCCACGAGCCGACTCAAAAATTTGGAGGCTTAGCTCTGTCTGACGACGTCACGACCATTTGGTAGGGTCACACAGCGCCGGAACCGAGGCCGGAACTACCCCGCGTGGCCCGAAGATGCACGTCCCCGGGTCGCGCGTATGAAGTCTGCGCTTTCTGACCCTACCAAATAGTCGTGACATTTCGTCAGCGAGAGCTAAGCCTCGCAAGGTATCTGATTTTGGGATTCTTGTCGTCTTCTTGTTTCCGGCCAAGCTCTACTCCGAAATACCCTATACAGTGTGACTTACCACGCGGCATACAGAGCACCGACGGTCGGGCAGGCTTGACAAGCAGGTATGGCAGAGGGTGTGACCGCAGCCCAGTGCTTTAGGCCGACGGCGCACCAAGTCGTACATTTCGAGGCAAACTGGACACTCCATGTCTTCTTGGTGCCTGTGGACACAAAAACCCGCGAACATTAGTATGATTATGACGGCATGCGGAGGAACCTAAAAGTAGACCTTTCTACACGCTGTCCCAGAAATAGCTGCACCCGTGCAGGGGGTCAAGTGGCACACAGCATCAGTGACTCTGAGCCCCACGTTGGCTCCCCGCTGCTCGCGTTCGTGGGTACCGTTTGGCAAGCGGGTGCCCGGCCGTCACGCCTGAATACCGGATACTGGGTCTCCGGGCCGTCGCAAGGCGCTGTTACTTCCTCCCTTTTGTCGCCCCTTCGCCCCCCCCTAATTACGCCCCTGCCGAGAGAGGTTCGAGTAGTGTGGTCAGCGGTCACCAAGCAGCAGTGTCCTTCAGGTTACCCCCCCCCCCCCGCCCCTTTTCCTTCCGGCCTAGCGTCTGACAAATGCGTACTTTCCTCGTGCGTCTTCATCCCCGGTTTTTTCACGCCTGTCCGTTTCTAATAAAAACTATCCACAAAATTCATGAATAGTGCGAAATAATGTCGTCATTTGACAAACATTTTCGTCCCTTTACCCTCACTTTGGTCACTTCCGCTCCATGACGGACACTTTGCGCCTTCAAAGTAACTTTCGGTGATCGAGTACACCAACTTCAGGAGTGACCACCCCCTCCGCGCTAGGCAGATGCGCCAATATCGAGCAACGATTGCTGGTAATAACAGGGAACCAGAGGACAAAAAATGCTTAACTGCATACAGCTATGGATTTGTCAGGGAAAATGGTTCGGGTTCATGGAAAAGTCGGAGAAATATGAAGGACTTTGACTTTCGTCGTTTGCTGGCCATCCTCGCCTACCTTTTTACTTCTGGCTCAAGCTCTTCTCCGGATTACCCTATTCCGTTGCGATTACTGACGTCACCGGCAACGGCAATATGAAGAGAGTAACAAGAGCTTAATCGCAGTCATAACCGCGCAGATTTCATAATCTACGCAAACTATATAAAACAAATGCGCTGCACAGTCAGGAGCGGATCTAGCATCGGCTTGAGGGGGGGGAGGGATGTCCCGCTTTTAGCCTGCTTACAGGCAGAAAAGTTATTCTGATTGCCTATACATACCTCCCCCCCCCCCTCCCCAAAATCCGCCCTTGTGCACAGTAAGATGTCAGCGCACATATTATGTTTATCTGGCGGCTTCCGTTGACGTCAACACGAGTCAATTGGCATACGTTAGCAGACGCGTAATATTACATCCCTGACAAGATTTTACACGTTCTTCGTCTGGTTCAGTTTCCTGTGACTCCTAACTTCTCACCTCCAACTCAGCACTTCCCCAAACCTTTTAAAGTAGCCTGTCATCTGATGTGAAATCATGAGTCTCGTGGCGGAAATGTATCTATTCCGCCCCAGCTGCTAACGTCACCAGAAGCGCCCAAATAACAAGAATGGAAATTAGTAAAAGCTAGTATGAGAATTCGTGATGACACACAAACGAATGCGAAATTTGAAACCCAACTCCGGAATCAATCAGGGGCGTACTGGCCCGATGGAGGCGTTAGGAAATCCCTACCGGGCCCCGAAGGAGCGCGGGCCCCAGTACGTGGATAATAGGGCGGGCGGGGTGTCTTTTCCCGTCCGGGCCCGGGAGGGCCGAGGGCCCCGGCCGAGGACCGCGGACAATCCGCGACCGGGAGGACCGTCGTGGGCCGTGGGCTGCGGACTGCCCGGGCCCAGGCCCGCGAACGCTGTCAGCCCAGCCTGGCCTAGGTCCCGCGCCGTGGTGTAGTAGCCATTTTGCTAAAGGGCCGAGAGATACTGATGGGGAGCGTCCATTAATTAACGTCAGTTTTGGGGGGGGGGGGGGGGTTAAGCCCCCCCCCCTCCTACGTAAGGGTCCGTAATATCTTGCAAACTCCTCCCCCCCCCCTCTATCTTACGTAAGATTTGCGAAATATTCATCCCCTGTACGTAAAATTTCCGAGGGGGAAGGGCCGTCTGAAAATTTTCCCGCTGGGGCCGTCAGGGTCCCAGTCCGCCCCTGATTATAGGCCCCATCGGACCCCAATTCCGGACCCAAAAAACTCATATCACACGTTAATTAGTACTAGAAAACAGAAGCTGTGAACGCATCGCGCAATCGCTCCAAATCACACATTTTCAGTCAGAATTTACGAACTCTCCCGCTGGAAGGTTGACAATCTGAAAACGGGGCCCTGCGACCACTTTCCTCCCTTCCCTGCCACTGTGACTCTGTTAGAACGTCACAGAGAAAACAGAGGCATCGTATTATAAAGCTTTCTTGCACATATGTTTTTTGTATTGCGCTGAAAAAGCTTCGCATGGTGGCTAATAACAAATAAGTACTTTGGAATCGTTCGAATTAAAGCTTCGCAAGCCTACGAAGGATTGTTTGTTGTATTGTTGTTTAGCAATACGCGGGAAAACGAAGTCGTATTCTGAGTATATTTCTCCGTATTATACAGTGTTTCACTGCGTTCCTATCGTATTAAACTACTCACGAATACATTAGGAATACAAATAAATACTCGCAACAGAATTCAGGAATACGATTTGAATACAAATACTCATCAGGAAATACTCAGAAATCGATTGGAATGACCAGGAATACAGGCTTACTTGAAATACTAAGTGGTTGCCGGAATTCCGTTAATACGCTAGGGATACTCTTCTTTTTTACCTCGGGGATGCTTTTTCTTTGAAACACGAAGCTTATTCTTTGTAATAGACCTTTTATTCGTACTGAGCGCGCGAGCTACCCTAATGTTACCTCAAAAAGCGAGATTGATTTTAGTAGTAAATATTAACAAAGATGTATGGACTGATTCACAAATATTTTGAGACCAAGGTGAAGTCGTACATCGCTACGGTTCCCAAAGTACAGGGCTCACAAAATTCCAGAACGGCTACTGGATAAAAGGTCTATACCAGGGATCTTATTTGCCTCATAACAATGATACGGTAGGCAAGCCCGCATCGCACTAGCTCCGTCTCTTTCTGTCTCGGCCGGACGCGAGGGAGAAAGGGACGGAGCTAGTGCGTTGCGGGCTTGCCGATTCCTTGTCGCGGGGCAAACGGGACACCTGCTACAAAGAAACCCTTTGTGAGGAACCTTAGTGATCCAAAGCCTTCAATTTCTTTGCAATAAAAAGCCACGTCATTCGTAAGCTTTCAACTGTGGACACTCACTGCACTTACGATTGCTGGGGAATACTTGATCCTCGTCGGAAGCACGACCAGCTTCTCGGCTGCTCCACCCGCTGTGCAGAGGCGACTGAGAACAGAACCGGCATGCGCACTCCACACGCCACTCGAAGACGCACAGCAAGCAATTCCGTTCCCCGAGCGAGACGCTTGCGCAGCGAACACACCGCCAACAGCCACTCACGACTCACACGACTGAACTGAAGGCAGGCAGGGTAGGGAGAGAGAGGATTGTTGAGACCCGAGACGAGACTGCCAGCGCGGCACCAGGGTAGAAGCCAGGAAGGGGGCGGGGGGGGGGGGGGGGAGTGACGACGAGCCCGCCCGCCCGCCCGGCTCGCTCTCCGAAGGACGGCGCACCCAGCAGGGGGGAGGGGGGGGGGGAGGGAGTAGGAGAGACAACTACCGCCGGGTGGTAGGCAGGCAAGGAGTGGTGCGCGCCGATTAGAGATCTGTGAAGTGAAGCTCCAGAGCTTTTCTCCGCGAGATAGCGCTAGGAAGCTGCACGCCCCAACTCAATTGGGGTCCATCCATAAAGTACGTCCGCTCATTAAGATTTCATTTCTGGCGACGTCCGAAGTGCTGAAAATACATTGAGATTCTTCAGCAGGGCAGCTATGTTTGCCGCCTGCTCTCAGCTGCTCAAATAGGCGCGTTTGAAATTCGTCCGCGCCTGACGCACCCCTACTTTAGCCTGACGACGGTTGGAGGGCGGAGATTTCTTTGACAGGCCCTGTTAGGGGCTGTTGGCGGTCCTTGCGTACGCACGGGGACGAGCACGGGAGCGAGCTCGGGATTTGACGAAGGGATGGCAGGTTTTCGCAACCACTTGTTATGCCGCATAGTATGCTGAGTTCTACGACCTGCGCTGAGATACGCGAGTCTGGCCGCAGCCGAGGGATTTATGGTCCGGGCAGTGCAGCGGGTCGGCTCCGCCAACATGTGTTCAACCGTTTGGGAGCCTCGCTAAGTGTCGGGGACCGTAGGCATAGAGTGAGTGATACATGAGGGCCCCGTAAAATCCTACGCCGATTGTCAGAGGGTATCCGCAAAACTACTTTTGTTGATACTGTTTACGTGCGACTCTAGCCCAGCACCCGGACCGGCACAGGGTCGTGCCGCCTTAAACTGATGCTTGCAATTCCAAAATAGATTTTGGTCGTTTTAGTTGTAAAAGGTTGGAAATTAAAATATGTTTAAATAGCAGTCGCAAATGAACACAAATGTTAATGCAAAAGCCGTTGCGACATTGGCTAGCGTTTCAAATTTGGGCCTGTCACGCAGCAGCCTCTTTCTGTTTTTTTTTTTTTTTTTTTTAAATTTGACAGGCCCTGCTAGGGACTGGCAGTACCATTACCCTAGTTCGCAGCGTTCGCAGCTCTTTCATAGCCCTAGTTACTATATCGTTCGCATCGCAGGCCAAACCACCGACCTCACGCGGGGGGGCCCGTTCCGTGCTTGCCCGCCTTTGTGCACAACAAGTCAAGACGCATGAAGCTGCGGCTAGAGTTCGTGTGCCTTGGACGGCTACGGTTAGTAGGGGGGGCTAAAAGTGTGCTCCCACCTTTCCAAGGCGGGGGGGGGGGGGGGGGGACTGACAAACCTTATTACCACTCGGTTCTCTTCTGGAACGGGAAGGTCTTGAGTTGTGATGGTAGTACTTGCTTGACCTCGTTCTCCGTCTGTAAGTTCAATGGCGTATTTAACTGTATTATCCAAGCCGAAAAAAAAAAAAAAAAACATCATGACTACAGAACCAATCCGTTGTGACGAATGGAGGCCGTGGAACGCCCTCGCACCAGTTGAGATCGATGGAATGTACACTCACAACCAACGTGTTATGCAACCAAACTTATGCTTCGTGACCTAGGACGATAATAAGCTCTCTAAGATGAAGCATTTCGTATTACTTTCTCCAGCGTACTTGATCGTTACGAATTTTCACTTCCGGTATAAGCTTCCCTGGAGTACTCAAATTGTGTCCTGTCACCGAAAAGATACAACGGCGCCTGCGTCAGAAAGGGTAATCCGGTGAAAGCTAAACCGGAAGCAGAAGTTTGGTGGGGGAAACCAAGCAGATAGCGCGAATGCGCGGAATACTCTAATAGGACGCAGGGCGTCGACGGTATCGCGTGAACCCTCAATACGGTGGTCCGGGCAATAGGTGATCCGGGAGGAGGAAGGTAGGAATCAAAAAGAGCCGAAACGGAGCGCTTGAGTTTGCTTCCGGCCGCCGCCATACGTGTTTTAATTCGTTGGATGTGATAGGTCCCTTTTGAGGTGCTATCGTTGCAAACAGATGTGCAGCAAGATTGTGGATTAAATAACTAGTCCGAAACCTTTCGTATCGGCGTTTCTGCTTAGGTATTAAGTACCACAAGCCTAAACTAAGCTCGCTTAGTCGTGATCAATACGTATTAAGCTCCATGAAAAAAAGTAAGCCCGAGTAGTCTGCACTAATTATTATTTTGTGAATCAAAACACAACATGGCGGCCGAAACCAGCTCGGCCACGCGCGTGATTTCTCATATCATTTGGTTTCCGATGGTGTCCGTTCTATTTGATTCCGAGTCATCACTTCTCCGGGCTACCCTTTTTCAGTGCAGTCAGAAATCGAACCACGTGACTTCCCCCCCCACTCTAAGGGTCGCGTTGAAAACCGGAAACGGAAGCTGGTGAACAAATACACGTTAAGGCCGGAAACGCGAGATCAGGCATGAGAAACCAGGAGTGCGTTGGGAATGGTTCTAGTGTGATGTGGGCGAAGTGTTGTTCTTCAGCTTCCGCTTCGGAAACCTTGTTAGAAATCTTTAATTTGACGACACATGTTTAAAACGAGCTAGATCGGGAATTCTACTCGATGTAAACCGATGGTCCCTAGGCAGAAAGGCCGATGTTCCACGCTGCGTTTTAAGGCAGTCCGATGTTTCTGGCCTAACTCAACCATCCTCACCCGCAGCCAAAAACATCGGACCGTCCTAGAACGCAGCGTGGAACATCGGCCCTGGACCATCGAAACGTACTGGCTTTTAAAATGTCAGACTAGCGAATCGCTCTTGCGCAGTTGTCACAGTGAGCAGGGAATAGGGGCCACAGCCTAACCACTGCGTGGTACGCTAACCCAACCTTCCTCTGCATTTTTTTTAAGAGCATGACCCCCCCCCCCCCTAAACTGCTTCTTATTTTCAAAATTTTCGAATTCAATTTAGTTCCGGGTCAGAAAACAACCATTTTGGGGTCCTGATCCACGACCCGAAGTCTAGTAGCGGTGTGACGCCATTTAGCGGTGCCGCGGGGAGCCCAAATGCCCCTATACAGGGCCAAAACTACAGATTCTAAATTTTTTTGAAAAATCTCCCCCTCCCCCCAACCATCAAATCGGTCACGTTTCATTCGAAAGAACCCGTGTGCCGCACTAGCTGATTGAGCCTTGGATGCATGGCAAGGAATCTCTCGCTGGGGCGAGGAAGGGTGAGAAAAGGCACCACGCGACACGGTCTCTTCAGGCCAGGCCTATCACGTGGCTCGCCCATATTTTCCCAGCGCTGCCTTGGATGTTAACCTGAGGTGCTTTCTAATAACCCGCCAACGTGGTTTGTTGTTGTGCAGTGTTAAAACGGGCTATCACCTCCTGTTCTACTTCTGGATTCGCTTTTCTTCCTAACATGCTTACACGTCAGAGGGCGAAGAATGAAGGCGTTGTGTTGCCGTCTCCTTGGCAGGTTAGTGAATTTAACATATTGAATAGAGACCTCTTCGACGTAACTCAGAATGGAACCGGTGCCCGGACAGCGTCTCAGACAGGATCTCTGAGCAGAGCCGTGGCTGGTTTGAGGAATCGTTGTTGAAACCGACAAGACTCGACGCCATATTTGTAGGAAGTCTGTTGGTTGGCGTTTCGTTTTGGGTGCCGTTTCACAAGTGGAGTTCTCCGGAGAAGCACGAAACGGAAGTAAGCAGTGGTGGGGATGCTCTTCACTACGGTTATCGCTCTTCTTCTTCGTTACGACTTCTTACTTGCTTTACGTGCTTCTCCGGAGCACTCTATTCTTTATACCAGGTGTATCATTGGCCCCGGGCAGTTTCGGTTTTAGGCAGTCCCGCAACACACTATCTCCGTCTCTTTCTGGCTCGGCCAGACGCGTGAGACAGAAAGAGATAGAGATAGTGCTTTGCGGGACTGCCTAAAACCGAAACTGCCCGGGGCCAATGATACACCTGGTATATTCGTTGTATATCTGATTTCTGGGTTGAAGAAACCCGGCTGAAAGGATCTTCAGTTCTATCTATAACTGATAACTGGAATTTTTGTCCGGTTCGAAATAAAGCTATTCTATCACCTAATCTCGTTTCCAAGCTGTAGTTAAACTGTAGTAAAAGTACCAGATTTTTGGGACAACTGCAGTTTACCTGTCCGTTTTGAGCCAGTTCTTCGATGGAAAAACAATAATGTAACTGTTGAGACGTTTGTAGTTTTTCTGCAGACAAACTACACTCCAACGTACGAAGAAATGAAAATTTGTCTAAACTATTCGTTGTTTTTTTCTTCATTCATAGCTGCGTGTAAAATAAATTTCACTTATATGCATACATTTTTACACACGGAGAAATTTGTGTGTTGTATGGAAAAAGTTATGCGTTGTTCATGTATGCAATAATTTACAGTCAGCTATGAGCAAAATTTGACAAGTCCCTAATTTTTTAGTGTACGGATCTTAGTTCCAGAGCATGGTTGTGATGTTGTCCCTTTTATGCATGCAGGAGTCGCGCCAACCTGAGCGGTCCTCGACGACAATAGTAGCGTTGTCGGACCAGACACTGGTGGACATCTTCAGCTACCTTGGGACGGATCACTTGCTGGAGGTTTCGAAGGTAAGGAGCACACTAAATTCTTCAGTCCAAATTTAAGGCGGTGCGACCCGAATTTTGACTGAGAGCTAGAATACGCATCGGTATACGCATTTAATGAGTGATACTTTAGGACCCCGTTATATCCCACGCTGATTGCGGGTGGTCAAAAATGCCAATTTGGCCAATTTGCCAACAATAACTGCGCTGAAAGTATTCGTCGCATGCAGACGACAAACACGTCGTTATGTAGGGCCAAACTTCCCCTATTCCATATGATTAGTTTAAAGTTAGAGATTTTTCAATATCCGTTCTGGCCGTGGATTCCGCGACGAGCTTTCCGTGATGGCCAGGAGGAGGCGTCGCTGCGCTGACATCCTAGAGTGACCGCTCGCCAAAAACTTATGTCGTCTGCTTCCTGCGTGTTGCAGCGAATTTATACACTCTCAAGTATTGCATTTAGGACATCCAACGATGATGTCTCTCAAAACTCTTCATCTGTGTCCCAGAGTCCAAATCTCATGATTCATCCGTGTTGAGTGATGAGAGGGAGGGTGGTGTACGGCGGCGTAAGGTTAAGGGTGCAACACATTTTATCAATGTAAAAGTGAACTGTGGCAGAGCGCCAAAAAATAGGAACGTAGCGACGCTTCCGCTTCTGAGCCGCGCTGGAAACCTCTAATTGACCAAGATATACTTTTCAGAGATCGATTTTATGTTTTCGGACCGTAAAATCCGCGAGGACCCCGCGTTCGGGCCTTGTGTCGGCTTGGCTACAAACTTCCCACACGGTTTGCTTTCCAGGTCTGCCACAGGTGGTCGGAGCTCAGCAGGTCTCGCCGTCTATGGACAGGCGTGCGCATCACCGCCGCCACCGAAGCGGCCTTCATGCACATGCTGCGGAACCTGCGACGGAGCACCGCGGTCGTTCCGTACACAACTCTGCACGTCATGACCGCTTCATCCCCAAGCCGGGTGAGTTACTCCGAATGTGACCGGCACTTATGACACTTCGTCTTGTTTGAAACGCGGACGGACACATCTTAAGGGTTTATTGGGATGACCTCACAGTGATAGAACAGGTGCCATATAAATGTATTAACGCTCACTGTAAATAAGCATTGTTCTTCTTACTTCCGGCCAAATCCTTAGTTGGAGCACCCTATTTGTGACGAGGTGGTCTCGTGAGTCTTCCGCTTGGCTTCGCTTTCGCTCCGCCAAGACCCAGGGTTTTTATCAGATGATGCTTCAGCTAGCTTTAATGCAATTAGCACGTTAGGTTAGCAGTTTAGGGTTAGCAGCGGCAGCACACAGTCATCAGTCCGCCTGAGCAGCGCCCATACTATTATATTAATGCCCAGTTAGGCGGGCTTGTGAGTCGTCCGTTCGCTTTCGCTTCGCCGTCGCCTCTGCCTCGCTAAGATCAGCGGTTTTTCGCCAATTGTGGCCGAACCATGCGTTTCCGCCTCATACAACCTTGTATGATTTTGATCGTAACGACTAGCTTCACAAGTAGCGCAAATCAGATTTTCAAAATACGAAGTTCTATAGACAGCATATGTGCTGCAAATTTTCCTGTCCTTTTGCTAGAATATTCCGACATGGGTTTTCGAAATCCCAAGAATGTTTTTGATTTATACGAAGACTTAAAAAACTGGGTTTTATAATCTGATCATTGTTTTCTAGTAGGACAATCTCCTAAGCTCTAAGAATTTAAGGTTTCTAAATTTCCATGTGAAGTTTGGGAGATTCCCAAACAGTTCGTGCTGCATATTTTCTTATAATTCCCACAACAAAATCTTTGTGATTTTCCAACCTTTGTTTTTAAAGTCAGTGCAATGTTTAAAAAATTAAAGCCGGCGGGATCGCAGGGGCGGGACCCAGTTGGCATAATATTGGGGGCCAGTCTGAACTTCATATGGGATCCCGTTGTGTCCGGAGATCGATATCGATAATGACCCGGGGCGAAATAGCGGGGGCAAGTTGTCCAGCACCTGATTTATCGAGGGCAGGTTAACGATTTAATTCGTAACAAATTTTCCGGCCATCGAACCGAACGCTGGTGGAGCCGAGGTCCAAGGTGCTCCTGCCTGGGGGCCGTTCAAAAACCACGTGGTCGTTTTAGGGGGAGGCGGCCTCTTTGCCACGGCTGGTCACGGAAGGGGGTCTTGACCAATTTTATGTTTGTTTTACCGGTCTATGTTCTCCTTTACGTAAAGTAATGCATGTATTTAACGAATATTTTTAAATAACACTCCATTTAAAAGAAAGATTTCCATCAAAGTACTTGTAAACCGCAGACCTACCCGAAATTTCATCTTTGCGTTACTTGTTCTTCTTCATTTTTTAGTTACTGAAGGGCAAATACTTACATATTCAGCAAGGAGAATTTCTTATTTTGACCACGTGACCTGGGGGGGAGGGGGTTGAGGCAATGGCCACGCCTGTTCACAAGGGGGGGGGGGTCAAAAATGGCCAAAAACTGCCCACGTGGTTTTCAAATTGCCCCCTGGTGGAGGACAGATTTTTGACGCACGGAGGGACCGACCAGCTTGTCATTTGATGACCGAACACTTTTTACCGCAGGTAGGTGCCGCTTTCACGGAGAACGGCGAGCACCTCGAGGTGTGGCCATCGACGCCCCTCATGCTGCTGCTCTGCCTACGTGAGCTCGTCAAGCCCACGGTCACCAAGCTCTGGCTCGTCGACGAAGGCGGTATGTCGCTGACCCAGTTCGAGGCGTTCCACTTATGGGAAGTGATCGCCAGCAAGACGAATCTCGTCGCCTTTGATCTTCACGTATCGAGGTGAGTTTGTGTCTAAGCACTATTAGCAAAGTGTATGCGTTTCGGCTTTTAGATGCCACGTTGAATCTTCCGAATATCGGTTCGACATGAGTAGGTCCGATGGGAGAGATGTCGCAGGGTTGTTTTCTCTCCAAATCCGTGTTTAAAAGTGCGTTGATTACCATATCCAGTGTCAGCGCACTATGAATTTAAGAACTGTCAATTAAAAAAATGTTTCAACTGCGATGAAAGCGCATGACTCTGCCCGTTCGGGAGGATCGACAAATGCTTTTAGACTGAAACTTTTCTTTATTGACACCATCAACTGCCGCAGCATTGAACAGATCTCAGCCTTTCAGCTCCTAATTTCTCGTGGTATTTATGTGGGAGAGGTGCTGCTCTGCAAACCCATAAGTGTAGTCAGACCAAGAAAAACGAGTGTCACGTAGCGCATCAACTGGCATGCTCTCCGGTGAGCACGTTTAAAAGTGTGTAGGGATGGGAGGCCCGGAAAGTTTCGGAAAAATTTCCGGTAAGTTTAAGGAAAATTTCGAAAAATTCTGCTAAGTCAGAAATTTTGGAAAATTTCCGCAAGTTCAGAAATTTTGGAAATATTCAGTAGCTTACACCTCAGAGTAGAGAGAAGATTAGAAGCATTTTTCTCGTAATATTACATGAAAATAGTGGCCCAATTTTCAGCTCAACTTGAAACCTGCACCAACACTCTAACTTCTTTAAACTCACAACCCACCTTTAAATTCCACCGCGGATTTTTCTCTTTTTCATCAGGATTTGCTTCTTTTTCATGTGGATTTTGATTTTCCATCCAGAATCGCTGATTTCCATTCTGTTTTATCATTTCCATTCCGGTTTTGTTTATCCATACCAAATCCACGATATAATTTTTTTCCCAGATGGAGTTCGAAGCTAGATTACGGTTTTGTCAATCCCAAAATGGGTTTGAGAAATTCCAGGTGGATCTCATATGGAATCTGCATTTTTTTTCAAGGAATTTGAGATTCCAGAACAATTTCGCATGTTTTTAAAATCGATACCAATTGGCATTTTTAATTCATATTTGGATCATATGATGTACAGAGAAAATCAGTAGGGCTGTTGAAATATTTCAATTACCTAGGCGACAGTTTTATGGTAGCCCGAGGTTAGACCGCAGACTTGGATCGGGTGTCATTCAGACACACCTGTAGGCAGGCAGCGCAGAACGTTCTTACGCATAGTAGTTTGGGAATACTAAATCCCACATCGGTATACTCGAGATCGAGGGCGCAACCACACGCATTTAAACTATGTACCCAGATTTCAGGATTTCGTCGGATTACACCCCGTGTTTTTCGTTAGTTTTAGAATTTTATTGATTTTCTGGCTATTCCAGCCTATGTAGGGGCTATTTTTCGGTATGAAATCCAAGTCCAACTTTAATTCGCAATTTTTTTTCAATTTCTTTTTAAAAATTTATAGAATTTTGTTTACATGATTACGCGCGTGATTCGCCCCTCGCTCCAGATGGAAACTCTAAACCATAATGGAAATAGTTTTTACCTGGTAACACATATCATCACCCACAGTCTTAAGGGTCTCCAATCGATCTTTTTTTTATTTCATAAATCGATAGTTCAGAACACGCTGATTCTAGTGATATGTGTCTGAGCCCTCTGAGCCTTCTAGTTTTTGATCTAGAGACGTTCAAACCTTCGTTTTTTCCCCTTTTTCGGCATACAAATCTCAAGAATTTGAATAGATATCGAGATGAAACTTTGCAGTATCATAGTTCTTTACTCTGACTATGTTGTGAAATATTTTTCATGTCCCTGCGATTTCCAGGTTTGCTCCTGGAATCACTTGAAAATTACCCGATAATAGAGCAGTTTTTCTCATGTAAGACGAGTACTTACTAAATTGAAATTATATTCACAACATAGCCCCGTCCTTCCTCTACAAGCTGAGACTTCTAGCTTGTTCATATGTCAACTAGAACTCGAGATTTGTATGCCGAAAGAAGGGCCTGTGTCGAGTTCCAGGCATGAGTAGACAAGGACAGGCTACACCTTCTCTCTCGCACGTGGCGGGGTGAGGCGGTGCGAGGTGCGGGGAAGACGTCCCTCCCCCTCCTCCCACCGCTGCAACACCGCGCGACGTCTGCCGGAGCATAGAGAAACCAGCGCTTCGCGGTAGAGTGGAAACGAGGAGGGATCTGCATTGATGCTTCATTGTGTGCCGCGTGCCCTACTGATCACAAAGGGAGCCGAGTGCCGGCCGAAGGCGACCGAAGCGGTACCCCTCTGCGAGACGCTCCGAGGGGCAGGGTGGGCGAGGGCCAGGTAGAGGCACGCTACTAATCACCGCGTTTCCACTCTACCGCGAAGCGCTGGTTTCTCTATGTGCCGGAGCACCAGATACCAATAAACATTACAATAGGACGGATTGGACGCGGCCCGTCCTTTTAAACCCGGCGGAAATCAACTTTTGACGTTCAAATTTTTCACATTTGTAACTCACACCAACCTTTTCGCCGCCTCCGGGCAGTGCGATTCCGTTTTTGAATGGAGATCGTACGAGGTTTTAGAGTCGACTTGGAGTTGCCAAAAATCCGGTAAAAGAGCGAAACTGAGCCAATCTCTGGTCCGGGAAGCAGGAGCTGGCTGGTGACACCGACATCGACGAGGTTGCAGCGGTGTTGCCACCTTGGCCGGCTGGGAGGAGGAGGTCAGCCTACCCACCCCTCCCACCCCCACTTTTGACTAATAAGCGTGACCATTCCGCGAGTAGGAGAGCGATTGGAGACCCTTAAAAGAAAAAATAATACAAATATAATGTTTCAGCGGCTTGTACTCTCATGCGGAGGCAGGCGAGCACGCTGAAGTATTATACCGCGGGGGGGGGGGGGGGGGGGGGGGGGGGCGTTCCGCCGTGCCGTCGCCGTCACTGTCTGTTGCCCATCGCGCATTGTTGCGGTCAGTGGCCATGCGGGCCATCCCGGGGGGGGGGGGGGAGGGACCCCCTCCCCTCTTCCTGCACCCCCCCTCGCCGCTCCAAAATTGCCTCAGGAAGATGTTCTTTCCTTTGAAATATCTTCGTCTCTCTCTTATGATCCACACAAACTAACTAAAAACGCAACTAACGATAAGTTCTGCTTCAACAGACACAACAAGAAGACTTAATTTTCCTAACTTTCTACCCCCTTAAAAACTAGGAAACTTTTAGAGTTGGTATCATCTGCTTCCTATTTGATTCGAGGTTCTATTTTTTTTATTAGGGTTCAAATTTCCCATCTAATTTGTTGTAATGTACATCTGGATTTTATAAGACCATAAGTAGCTCTTTCCGTTCGGGGAAAATAATTTCTATACCTCTTCTCCACAATGGATTTTTTCAACCGGAAAAAGCGTGGAAGTTAGAAGTACGCAGTGTGTTTTTCATTGCATTCGTAATTCGTATGCAACAAAAGAATTTTAAATTTACGAAAACATTTACGAAACAAGTTAATTAAAGGCTTGCCCGCACACAAGGTATGCTTTTAGAACTTCAGTGTAGCAAAATATACCAAAGAATGTATTTAAAATACCTCTTAGGTGCCTGTTTCATATATCAATGCGAAATTACCTTGAAATTTCGAAACTTTCCAATTTTTCCGGAAAATTTCGTTGTTTTTCTTTCGGGGGGGCAACTCCCGAAACCCCTAGTATGCTTTATATTGTAATCATGTTTAAGTTCTAATCGGTTCGATCTTAGGAAATCTTTATCAATAGCAACTTTAGTTTCGCTTGACCAATTGGAATAAGCCGAGTTTATCGTATCGACTCTGCGTGTGTTTTTTTAGGAGTAGCCGCCTCGTTTCCAGTCGTTATATTTGGCCGGCGGATCAGCCAGGAAGCCTGAAGTCAGTTTCTCTTTTTCTATGGGGTGCGGGCCACCTCCACACTCCGTGCCCAGCGTTCCAGTCTCTGATACGGGTGCACGGCCCCCAACTCACATCTCTCCGTCTGCGCTCCGAGGTAAGAAACATAGCACTCGAACGTCGCATACGAAGAGGCATTCCAGATAAAAGGGACACACCGACAATGCGATCAACGGAATCAAATGTTCCATCCTTGTATATATGACCCAAATGACCGAAATTCAAACGCAATTTCTTCTTTTGTACCTGTAAATACTCCTTTATTATTTTGAACCTGTTGGTTGTGCAAACTTTTTTAAGTGTGGTCCTTAAAATAGGAGACGGGTAATTTTTATCAAAGAAAGAATTATCGAATGAACTCATTATTTACAACACGGCACCGCCCTGGCCATTTACATGCCACGGACACAATTAGTACGGACCTGGGACCTGGCACAATATTTCAGTGAAGTATAACAAGTTGGCTCGTCTCTCCGTCAAACCTCGGTGCCAGTTCCGCAACCCTCCACCGGCACCTCGGTTCGACCGACAGGGGGACCGGCCAGCTTGGCCTGCCGGCGGCGTTTGCGAGTACCTATGGCCGCCCGCCTCAAGTCTGCAGATGTGTTTGTTACGACTGAAATCGTTAACCTGAGCCCGACCCTGTTGCGCGCCGCGATGTAGTGGTGTGCGCGCGGCGGCCAACTCTAACCTCCAAAACCAGAAATATTTCAATCAGTCAAGATGCGAACCGAATCAAAAATTGTTGCCACCGTACGTGATCACGGTAAAAAATGAGTTTATCCTCCAAATTTGAAGTTTTTCGTAGAACGAAAAGTCGGCGTACACACGTCCGCCCAAACGGACATCCGGCATAAGACTATGCCAGGTTTATCATTAGCCCCGGGCAGTTTTGGTTTTAGGCAGTCCCGCAACACACCATCTCCGTCTCTTTCTGGCTCGGCCAGACGCGTGAGACAGCAAAAGACGGAGATAGTGTGTTGCGGGACTGCCTAAAACCAAAACTAGTCGGGGATAATGATACACCTGGTATAGTCTTATGCCGGATGTCCGTTCGGGCGGACGTGTGTACGCCGACTTTTTTCCGGCTCCTGCCGTTGACGAAACGTCTAAAGAAACGTGTCGGGTCGGGCTAAAAACGTTCTATTTCGCTGCGGACATCATTTGGCAGCCAGAATTCCTTTTGATCTGCGTTCTGGAGGTTTGGCGATCAGACACTTAGCTGTTCGGAGGTTTCCGAGGGGGGCAGGTCATGCGTTTTGCCTACTTACAGGAGGAATGTCACGCCGGTTGCCTACCTATCAGGCGGGTATCAATGTGTTTCGGGAGGGGGAGGGGGGGAGATCATGCTCCAAAACTTCTTTTGGTTCCCAGAGTTGGCGCCGGAAATGTAGGTAACCTGCATAACTTTTCCGCCTGTAAGTAGGCAAAAAGCGTGATTGCCCCCCCCCCGGAACCGCCACTGCACCACCGTGAGAGGGTCAAAAACCAGCCGGCGGGCGGCGTGGCCGCTTAAATTGGCAAAATTTTAGGAGCTTCAGGCCTTTCATTTTAAAGTCACATTAAAAATGTGCTCTCAGTAATTTGGAAGGACGTTTGAGACAAAGAGATTGCAGTACCGTGAACTGATCCTCGCCCGTACCGCTAGTGTAGTCATACCAGAAGTATTCGCTCCGGAAATATTCTTTGTTACTGTTATCTGGAACTATCCAAGTAGGATCTTGAACAGGACATTATGCGGTGACAACCGGCCGTTTGTCGTTGCCCCCGTTGCCAGGACCTCCAGTCAGCGCTGCGTTGGTGCTCGTCTTTCGTGATCCATCTGAGCGCCGTGCTGCTGCCAACCCTCCCGGCTCTCCTGGCGCGCATGCTCACCCTCAAGTACCTCGATCTGCATGCCGGCGACAGCGGCGAGCTGGAACTCGAGCTGTTAAGGAAGGTTGTGGACCTGCCCAACGTCAGAGATAACCTGGTGCAGCTCAAAGTGTCTAAGTTTAAAAATGCGGAACCTGGTGAGTACGGGGCGAAAGGTAAAGATGAGCGACGGGCGGTTCTGCTGTTAGGTGATAAAGCGAGTACATTCTCAAAAATGAATACTTGAATTAACGCAAAATGTTCGTTAAATAAGGATGCTTGGCGGAATAAGTTGATTCAGTCCAAGAAATCTTTGTAGCAAGAATCATTATCAAGAATCGCAGCTACTTGAATCAAAAACTAAAAAAATCTCGTCAAATATGGCTGCTTGATTCAAGCATCCATATGCTAGATTCAAGCATCCGTATCTCGATCCGTATTTAACCGACTTTCTGGATTCAAGATTTGTCATTATTCTTACCGATGATGCTTGTTTCAAACATATTATATTTGGCGGACAATTTGCGTTTGAAGCATAAAAAATGCAATAGACCAAGCATATCATGCTTGACTCAAGCTTCTATTTTTGAGAGTGTATGACAGTGACAGAGACGTATGTCGGTTCTATAATCCGAGCCGTCATTTTGTACACAAGGTAGTTGACTATTAAAATACGGCAAAATAACCTTTCCGAAGATGTGAGAATTCTATTCTCTATTCTGACTCAGGGGAACATTCTTATTCCACCCCAAAATTATGATTTTAAATGCATCGAGAACTTAATGTTTTTTTCTCTCGGTGAAGCTGTCACACCGGAGAACATTTTGCGCTCGAACCGAGAGAAATCGATTCGATTCAAGAATATGGATCCCGAATCAAGATCAAAATGTCCTGGACGCATTTGAGAGAAAATGTGCTCCCGTGGAATACATACACTGCCAATCAAAATTAGCGCCCCACTTTTTCCGATGCTCGCCATTTCGACGTTTTTGAAGCTAGGAAATTGCCGTTTTGCATGGACTTGCCCCCATCGTTGTACTTAAAGCTCCAAAAGTGTCAGATCCGGGAGCCACCCCATCCGGAGGGGGTGGCTGTTTGACTACGACGGGGTGGAAATTTCGACCGAAAAAGGTCACAAAAACACCCTTAAATTTGCTGAAATTTCAATATGTCTGGTGAGCGGGACCAAATAATGGCCCTTGACAAGCTGGCGTCAAAATTTTCAAGATCGGTCAAACCCACCCCCACCCTAACCTACCCCCACTCCCTAAAGGGGGTAGGTTTGGGGGGGTGGGGGTGAAAAACAATGGTCGCATTTCAAGCCCCCTGGCCCCTGCTACCAGTACAGCAAATCGCATCCCGCTAGCACCAACCCCTGCCGAGCAACCCCTAAAAAACAAACTCAATTATCGAAAATTTGCTGTCTGGGGCACTTTTCGGTACGCGAGGGGTCGCAAAATTTCCTCAGAGATGGCCTAGGGGTGGAACATCAGTTTCCCGTCAAGAAATCCGGCCCTTAAAATTCGCAGCCCTTCACATAACGGTTGCCACCCCTTGCTACCCTCATCCGAAGTGCCCTCAACGATCCGCAGCCCAAAAACTAGTTCCACCCCTAACGGGGGCGGGCATCGGAAAAAGTGGGGCGCTAATTTTGATGGGCAGTGTAGTTCCAGTTCCGAAATAAAGGGTCTAGGTGCCCCCCCCCCCCCCCCCCCCGATCCTCAGCAGAAAGCTACGTTCCCAAAATGGCGTGCCTGCCGAGTTTAATGATCAGGGCCCACGGAGGGTTACTTCATTAGTGGAAGCGTGTTCATGGGGATGGTCTTCACTAAGGGACTGTGCACTTTCCAACATCTTTTTAATTACTGGTGTTGAAATTTATCGGTTGTTCTTTTCTCCGTCGAAAACTGCAGTTCCGGTGTGCAGCTACACGGAGACTCTGGCCGCGGTTGCGCAGTGCCACAAGATCATATGGCTGCATCTCTCGGGCTTCGGCGGCCTGTTGGAGGGCCCCCTCCGTGGCACGCCCGCCCTGGCAGGTCTCTTCTCGGGGCTCAGCTCCCTCAGGTGGATCTCCCTGGACGTGTCGCCGTGCGCCATCCTCCTGGACGACCCCAGCAGAGAGCACGGCAGGTGAGTGTTCGCAAACCAACGGGAGGGAACTGAGGCGGCCTGTGCGAGAGGGAAGGGAAACTGAGAATGGGAAGGTGAAAGACTTTTGCATTGCGAAGAGAATGAAGGCGTTGCACATATTCTGACGCTTTCTTTTAATGGGTTTATTTATGTTGCGTACAGCGAAAAGCCTCGTATGGCACTCTCAAAGAAGTATGCTTGAATCAAGAAACAGGTCGGCAAGAATGTTGCATATGCTTGAATCAGGCATACGTATTTAACGCTATGTTTGAATCATGCATACACGTTAAATACGTATGCCGAGGGGGTGTCCACTTTCGAGGAACCTGACCCGACTACTCCCTATTACGCGCTATTACGCTATTACTAAACAGTTATTACGCTCTAAAATATCAGTTATTGGGACGATTTTGCGCCAAATTCGCACAAATTCTATTACTATTACGCGTAATGGCACGTCTGGGTGACCCGACTAATACAGGAGTGGCTACGCCCTCGACGTATGCCTGATTCAAGCATAAACATTTTTGGCGACCTATTTCTTTATTCCAGCATACTTTTTTGAGAGTGAGAAAAGCATTCCTTTGTAGGGTGCTTCGTAAGCGTAGGAAGAGAAGTTCACAGCTGGAGGCCCCTTCTGAAAGATGTGACATCAATCGTGTTTGTCGTGTAACGCAGCAGTTTCACTTTCTGGTTTGTCACCTCGGTTCACTGTATTCGGCATTGCAATACACATCACTAAAATTTGCGATAAATCGTTATTACAAAGAAATAGTGATACACTCCCATAAGAAATAAGGGCCACGTTATTGCAAACAGTTTGCAATACATCAATTCTGTTATTACTCTTTTGCAATACGTATTGCAAATCAAAAAAACTGTGTTGTCACATGTGACTTGTCGCCAGCAGTCTTCTCGGGAGCGTGGTGGACTCGTTACCCGAGACCCTACGCCTCCTGAAACTCGACGCCGGGCTTCGTTTGTGCGCGCGCGAGGCTTGCATGTCGGCGGTCCTCAAGCTCACCTCGCTGCGCCGTCTGCAGGGACGGGCCACGCCGCTGCACATTGCAGTCACACAGCAGCACTGTTACTCGATGTGCAAGTTGCCGCGTCGGTTCATCATCTTGACGCACGCCAGCGACGCCTACTGTCAGGTGAGTGGCACAACCGCAGAGGGCTGCTCTATACAACCAAAGTGTCCGAAAACCAGGCGATACAGGTGCCTGAAAGCACCCTCAAGACGCCTTATACGACGATTGTCGGCAAAACGCCTTAGTCGCCTGGATTCTGAACTACTTCCTGGGCACCCTTTTACAAAGCTATTTGTGCTATTGTAGTTCAAACAAGAAATTTTGTAATTATTACGAATTACAGACTTTTTGTTGCACTCAGTGTACATTTTACGTACTCTTCAAGTTTGTAATGTCAACTAACTGCTTGTGATGCACGAATTTGTAACGGTGGCACAAAAAAGTTCGTATGTCATAGAAACGAAAAGTAGGTAAAATCCGAAGAGTGTACTTCAGGAAACTTAACAAACCTGAAACGCCACGCCGACATCTGAGAGGGTGACTTGGCGTCTTATCCCTTTCTTTCCGGAACGTCTCTTTGTCTTTTTATTTATTGTGTCTTACAGATACTTCTATGCAATAGAATAGGATTTCATGTGTTGCCTGCAACAATCGGGACTAATAGCAGTTACTGTTTTGCACGTGCCGCGACTGTTGCTTAAGGGTCTCCAATTGATCTTTTGATAATTCTATAGTGCAGAAAAGGCTGGTTCTAATGATGTATGTGTCTGAGTCCACTGAGCCTTCTAGTTTCTGATCTAGAGACGTTCAAACTTTCAGGTTTTACCCTATTTCGGCATGCATATCTCAAGAATTGAAATAGAAATTGGGACAGGGTGTTCCCAAGATCACGCCTGATCGATTTTGGCTGCCAGTCAGCCAGTTTTGGTACAGATCTGAGCGGGGTATACCAGGCGATGCGCAAATGTCCCCCTGTTCAGGATTTTTCTTCCGCACCTCGCTACGACTCCTAGTATGGATTCTAGGCTAGGAAAAGGAATGACGCTTTTTTTGCCTTATGAAGATCCTTGCATGGAGCCCAGCAGGGATCGCCAGGGCTGCGGTAAATGTCGAGCTTGGACGGAGATATAAAATTTTTCCCGCGAATCCACCCATACTAAAATAAGTCGAGCGGTCCGGGGTAGTAGTTCAAATGTTCCGAAGGTGCTGTTGTAGGTGTCGGTGGACAAAACAAGGAGCTTTTCTGGTCTGGAGCTGAAATAGGCCCATCAATGCAAGATGGGAACTTTTTCATTCGCAGTGACTCCACTTTGAATGATCTCACAATGTCCTAAATTCTGCTAAAGTTCTACGCCAGTTCAATTCAAAGCCCGTTGGAGAAAACCGCGTGATCCCAGGAAGTCCCGTTGGCGAGTCGTCGCGAAAAGTCTAGTTCCAGACCAAGAAGGCCCTAGCCTAGAATCCACACTATGGGGCGAGGTGAGGTGCGGAAGACAAATTCTAAATGGGGGCACATTAGCGCATCGGCTGGTACCCCGATGGGTAAGACCAAAATTGGCTGAATGGTAGCCAAAATCAATCAGGCGTGATTTTGGGGTCACCCTGCTTGTAACTTTTGCAGTATCGAAGTACTTTACTCATACTTTGTTGCGAAAACATTTTTCCTGTCTCTGCGATTTTCAGAATGGTTCCTGGAATTACATCAAAATGACCCGATAACAGAGCACTTTATCGCATCGATGACGAGTGCCTATCAAATTGAAATTATATTCACAACTTAGCCCAGTCATTCATCCACATGCCGAGACTTAAAGCTTGTTTCGACGTTAACTAGAACTTGAGATTTGTACGGCGAAAGAAGGGCCTGTTGCGAGTTCCAGGCATGAGTAGACAGGAACAGGCCGAAGTGCGGCGGGGCGGGGTGCGAGGAAGACGTACCTCCCTCTCTCCCACCGCTAACACTGCGCGACGTCTGCCGGGGCACCGGAGACCAAGAAACACCGATTGGACGCGGCCCGCCCTGTTAAACCCGGTTGAGAGACACTGTTGGCGTTCAAATTTTGCACATTTGAAACACATCCGAACCTTTCTCTGTCTCGCGGCAGTGCGGTTCCGGTTTTGAAGCCTGATCATGCTAGAGTTCAGAACCGACTAAGAGTTGCCAAAAGTTCGGAAATACAGCGAAACTGAGTCAAACTCTTGTCCGGAAGGAAAGAGGGCGAGGGCGAGTTGGGGAGTAGGAGTTCAGTCAGGGTTGTTACTAGTCGGGGATTTTTTTTTGTCAGGGAAGTCATGGAAACGTTAGGGAAATCGCTCGCCGCGTTCGGGAAAATATAAAAGAAATGCGGAATCGCCCGCATCGTCTACAGCCGTCTGCGCCGCTCGCCAGCGCTGCCGCGCGAGGGTGTTTCCTTCGTTTGCCACATTTTTTTTAAAAAAATTTCCAAATCGTGGGACATTTTAGGGAAAATGTCAGTGACAAGCTCGAATTTGGCCAGGGAAAAGTGATGGAAATGTCAGGGAATTTGAAAATCCCACCCCTTCACTTTAAAATTTAATGGTTGGAAATTTCCAAACAGTTTGTGCTGCGAATTTTCCTACCCTTGAATTTTCAAACAATGGTTTTCAAAATTCCAGGAATGCTTTAGAACTCTTCAAAGGCTACCAAAAACGTTTTTTTGTATGCTGATAAATGTTCCCTAGTGGGACAATCTTCCACAATGTGAGAATTTCAGGTTTCTAAATTTTCATGAAAATTTTGGGAAAATCTCAGACAATTCGTGTCGGAAATTTTTCTAGCAATTTGTTGGAAATTTCCAACGATTTTTTTTGACAGCTTTGTGAATTTGTTTGCCATTTCGTTCCAGGATTGCCGAGAATACCCGAGGTTGGTTACCGCTTTGAAGACCTACCAGACGTACTCCATCGACAAGCTCGGCAAACTGTTTTAAGTTGTGTTATGTTTGGATTTTTTCAAAAATCACCCTGCTTCTGTATAAATACCATTGGACAGCAAAGTCTTCTCGTTAAGGTGAACAAAGTTCTTGGGAGCAATGAGTATCTCTCACTATTTAGGTGGTTGATTTTTCGTTTCTTTTGCATTCTGGGGGGGGGGGGGGACGTTTAAAAATCCTACTCAGTATTCGTCTCCAAGTAAAAGGAAATAATCAATGACCACCAATAGACTGGTGTAGTAGGTTTATCTTGAATAACATGGAACAATTATATATTAATTTCATGCATTTCTGCAATAAACACTGTTGAATCACGTGTCATCTATTATTTGTAATGCTGTGGATATATTACTCAGCCTGCGCCACTAATACTCTGAACCTGACATCCAGCTCCCCACACGCCGTCTCCCTGCCGGTTGGCTGTCCGGGGTTTGATGTGGCCCACGAAGAGGACTGAAGTTCGGTTCTGCCGGAAATTTTCACTGCGGAGCTGCAGTTGCAGTTCTACCTCGCGTAAAATTTATTGTAGTCCTGATGCCACCCAACCTAACCATAGAAAATGATTCATCAGAGACCACTTGAGCCTCAGGTCCATTATGATTGACATTTTTATTTTATTTTACCTCTTATGGCCTGGGAATTATCTTGCCTATGGCATCATGGCACAGGATTACTTCATCGCTCCTTGATTTCCCCGCGATATAGTGAACTTTATAGTGGCCATATGGCATAACCGGGATATTAGGGAAACTGAAGTCGATGGGTGTGTCTTTGAAAACGGTAGTGCCCTGTAATAGCAATAACCAGACTTTTTAATGCACGCGACCTAACATCTGACTTTAAATTGTTTTGTTTTTTTGGTACGTTATTTTGGTGCAACAGATTGATTTTTGAGAGCACGGGAAACTCACCGCTGGTATCACACAACGGCCCGTTAAAGACACCCCTTTTATCAAGCCAACGCCCTTTGGAAAGTTTGCTCTGGCCTGACTACATCCGTTTTGACGGAATTTGATAAAAAATGCCCCATTCTTCCACTGATTATTTGCTCTAACGTCCAGTCTTATATTCATCTGTGATGGGGAAAAGAATGATGTATCTCGTCTTCTTTCACTGGGGTTCCCTCATAGTTTTCCATTTCAGAACGCCGACTTTCGACTACTTACCCACCAGGTGTCGTCAATGTTCTCGGGTAAAGTAATGTTTCCGGAAATGAGCTGCAAGTCATACGGCTTGGCTGGATTGAAATGAGATAGTCGGATGGATGCAATGGGTTTAACGTCCTTGCAGTTTTCGACACTGTCGCCGTTGATAAGGAACGGGCCCTGCGACATAACCCACGTGCCCGGTTCCGGCCTTCTCGAAGAAAAATGAAAAGTTGTCACAACAAATTCGTTGTGACAAGTAATCACTTCTATGTCCTTTCTTCACTGGACAACCGGGTGTGAATGTTGCGAGTGCGCGGCACCTGTACCGAGAGAAGGGTTTCGTTCATCGTAATTACACTGTCTTCCGATCTCGACAATTGCTAATTTTTAGCAGTCACCCCAGTCGTCTGTGCCATAGCCGCAAACAAATTCTTGGTAGTAGAATACACTTACTTCGCACTGTCAAGTCGTTGCAAAGAATTATTAGGCCTTGTTTTACGAACTGTATTACGTTCGGCTAGAGAACGGTTGTATCTTGTGCTGCTGGAGAATACATACCGAACAGTTCTTGAGAATGGTTCTTAAAATTGACCGGCATGTTTGGATATGGCTTTTAGGGCTGTGAAAATGAGCCCCTCGGCGGGGAGGTCGATACCTCTGTTACTTCCACTCTTAATATGCGATAAGCATCAAACCATTTCTGGTCTATCAAATAAACGTTATCAAAATGAGGGGTACCTGCAATTCCCCCCCCCCCTTCCGGCTGGAACCTTACATAACCGGCTCGCGCACGTTCCTACCCATTGGGAAACGACGATTTTTGGGGGGCCAATCTGAGTCGCGGCGGTCATTTCCGGAATCCTAGAGGCCAAAGCTGCATGTGCCAATCAATTGTAAAGAGTAGAGTGGCCACGGATGCAAAAGTGAGAAAATTTATACAGGCGTTTTGGTTTCCCAGTAGGTATTTAGGGGAAACGTAATCAAAACGATCGCGGAGTCCCTCCGATGAGTTTTAGAGGTGGCGAAACGTTCTCGTAGTTTCATCGGCAAAACTACGACCCCAGTAGAAGCCGGGGCCCTCGTTGGAAGCGCCTTTGGGGAAGCGCTTCACTTCTGCATTCGTTTTCTTGAATTCCGGAAGATGCACTCTCTTTCCAGCAGCGCTTTTCGGTGCCCAGAAAATATGGTAATCTTTGTTTTCATCGTATTTCGGAGGGGTCCAGTTTTCCACGTCACAGGCCGGCACTATGTCTTGGCTCAGCTCAGGATCGTGGTACACACAGGCTACATGGTGGTCGCCACTCACTGCTTTACTAACGGAGCCGTTCAGCAGTTTTCCTTTAGCTGACCTTTTATTGGCCATATTTAGTTTTCTAGTTTTTCTTAAAATAGCACACGTCGAGACACAACGAAAATCACAACACAAGGAAACACTTCTTTCGGCTTGGAAAATGGCGGAAAATGTAGCCGAGCAGTGGAAACGCGCCAACGCCACGCAAGCATCAGGTGGCCTGGGACGCATCGTACATCCAGCCAGGACGGTACGTGGCCAATTTTACCAAACCGACTATGCAGATAAGAACCCATTAAAAAAAAAGAAAGAAAAATTGCAGCAAGTTCTATAAGTTCTCTTTTTCTGAATATAGAACTGATTGCCGGATTAATTAACGTTGTCACCCCGCAGAGCAGTGCGTACCAAGTCTCGCAGCCAAATGCTACAAAGAAGAAGACAAACAACCTCGCATAGCTAATGAATGGTGATTTCAAAACAAAAACATCTGTGGTTGTGGTTAATATCTCTGCTTAAAATAAAGTTAGAAGTGCTGTTTTAAATCGACACAGAAACATATAATATAACTCTGAACTGTTCTCTAGGGCTGCCATGACTCCTCCACGGAAGAAGGGACAGTACATGAAACAACTTCAGCGCCAGGACCGGAGGCCTATCCCTTACACAACATGGAGAAGATGGTACGATTCTGGACGAGTTTCGGCAGAGCAATTAGCAGAGCTTGGAATTTATCCCAGTAGGTGTGCTTTATACTGTGGTTTCTCTATATTTTTGCCCATTTTCTCGATGAGCTACCCTTAGTTTTTTCCGTGGAGGTGTGCACCCTAACCTCTCACAGCTTGGAGCATAATAAATAATAAGTTTCGTTTTTCCCCAGCTGCTCGTAGGTGGAAGAAAGCGAAACAGCAAACTGTGCCTCCAGATGAAGGGACTCCTACGAATGATTCTGCATCTAGTGCCGTCGGTGCTGACTCCACCATTGTACACCCAGAATCTACAGAAGGCAACAGAGACCACTCAGACAATTCTGTGGCATCATCATCATCGTCTTCATCGTCCCAGCTCTCTTCTGTGAAATTAACTGAGTCTGACAGCAGTGACAGTGTTTCCGTTTCCAGTGTAAGCATATCTGATTTGTCAGACGTTAGTACACGCTCTGAAACGACAGTTAAAAGGGAAAATGACATTAAATTTTCAAAAACTGTTGGTTGTGAAGTTCTAAATCAACCTCTGAATTTTGTCCTTGGAACCAGTAAATTTGAGGCATTGCTGATGATTTTTCACCTTGCAATGCGCTTTGGCTTCACCCAGGATTTTTTGAAGTGTCAGATACAATTTGTGAATAAGTTATTAGGCGTTCCTGATGGTCTAAGGGAGTCGTCTTACCTATTCCAAAAATTATTTATGTTTTCATCACAACCTATAATTCATTTCTATTGCCCACACTGTGAAGTGTACTTGGGCACAGTTTCTACGTTCCCTGAAACAGTTGTTTGCCAACAGTGTGGGACGTGGAAACAGTCTACCTCAAGTTATAATGATAACTACTATTTTGTGACTTTGAGTGTTCGGAAGCAGATTGAAAATTTATTGCAGAGATCAGACCTTGAGTTCATATCTAAAGAGCCAACTCCTAACTATGTGACAGACATGAAAGATGGACAATCTTATCAGAATTTGATGCAGGCTGATGATGTGAGTTCTGAGGCTTTGACAATTACGTTTAATACTGATGGCACGCCAGTCTTCACTTCGGGACCTAATACCCTCTGGCCAATTCAGTTTTTTTTAAATGAGATCAGTCCCAAACAGAGATTTAATGCTGAGAATCTTCTTTTGGCTGGTCTTTGGTTTGGTAAACATAAGCCAAAAATGAAATTGTTTTTGCAACCATTCGTGGATGAAATGAAGGATTTAGCCTCATCGGGTGTTATTTGGGAGAAGCCAAATGGATTGGTGGTAGAAAGTCCTATTTATGCAACTTGTTGTTGTACGGATTCTGCTGCAAGGCATGAAGTTCAAAATTTAATATCATATAATGGTTGTTTTGGATGTGGGTACTGTTTGCATCCTAATACTAAGCTGGTGGTGGCAGTTGTTGCCTCTGATTGTGACAGTAGTGATGAGGATAACATCCGATTTAGCACTAGGAAAATTAAGAGATATGTGTGTGGCCAGTCACAGTATACTTTGAGAACAGACAAAAATTTACGTAATCACATGGCTTTGGCAGAGCGCTCTCATTTAGACAACATTTATGGTGCAAAAGGTAAATCAGTTCTGTGTCCACTTCCTTTTTTGATGTTGTGTATGGTTTTCCAATTGATTACATGCATGCTGTTCCACACGGTGTAGTCAAGAAACTTGCCAGTCTTTGGTTTGACTCAACAAGTCATGGTCAAGATTATTACATTGGACCTAAAATAGATTTGGTAGATGAGAGATTATGTGGTATTTCTGTCACTTCCAAGATGAGAAATACTATTTCTATGACAGAAAGAGTACACATGAAAGCCAGGCAGTGGAAGGATTTTTTGTTGTACTATGGTTTACCATGTCTATTTAATATTCTGCCAGAACGGTATTTTCTACATTTCAAGAACTTATCTTCTGCTATTTACATACTTCTTCAGGAGTCAATGAGTTATGACGAGGTAGAAAGAGCTGATAAATTATTGAAAGACTTTGTGCAGGAATATGAGGAGTTGTATGGTGAAGTAAATATGGTGTATAACACCCATCTTCTCACTCATTTAGCAAAAATGGTCACCCGGAATGGTCCTTTATGGTGTTTCAGCTTGTTTGGGTTCGAGAGTGGAAATGGAAGACTTGTGAAGCTTGTGAAGGGTACCAGAGGGGTAGCGACACAAATAAGCAAAAAATATCTCATGGCCCAAACCGTCGAAAAATTATTGCGGAATAATTATCAGGCATCAGACTCCATTCTCGAATTTTGTAGTGAAGTGGTTGGCTATAAGTATGCAAAGCATTCTTCTAAGGTTGGTGGTGTTGAATGTTTTGGCGATACTTGGATTGAATTAGATGAGGAACAAAAGCAAAGTATAGCAAGATATGCGCAAGGAAATCAGGTCAATGCTCCTGGGAAAGTTGTGGCATATCGCAAAGTTCTGCTTAATGGTACAATATTTAAAAGTAGCAAACTAAGCCGTCAAATGAGAAAAAATGATAGCTGTGTTCTAATGTCTGATGGCACCTTCGGTCTGGTTGAATATACTTTTAAAGTTAATGACGATTTGAACAATGCATTTTGTTTTGTCAGAAAAATTAATATAGGGCCAGACTCAAACATATTGCCATCACACATTAAACAGTGCTGTTTAGATCCTTATGGTGACTTAAAAATGGCACTTGTTAAAGATATATCAGCCAAATCCATTTTCATATCTTGCAGTGGTAAATATTTTGTAGGTGAAATATGTAACTCTTATGAGAAGGAGTGATTTGCTCACTTCACAGGGAAATAGTGTTAAGATCAGTTGCCAGCTGTATAAGAAAATAAATGAATCATCTCTAATTACTGAGTTTACAAAACTAATTTTGTTTAAAACAAAACCAGTGGCGGATCTGGGAGCGGCTTGGGGGGAGGGGATGTCCCGCTTTTTGCCTACTTACAGGCGGAAAATTTATGCTGGTTGCCTACATTTCAGGCGCCCTTCCCAGGCGCGGGCGGGGCGGGTCCTAAAAGGGAGTCCCCCCCCCCTACCCCCTTAAATCTGCGCCTGGCGGCGACGGCGCGGGGCGGAAGGGGTGGCGCGGCATGAAAGGCTAAGGCCGCGTTCATTAATTACGTTAGTGCATTGAGGGGGGGGGGGGGGCTATATATCCTACGTGCATTCGTTCCATAAGAAGGTTAGGTTAGGACTCTTACATAGGGGGTGGGCGGGGTCCAAAATTCAGAAAATTTCCATTATGAAATATTTGAACGCTCCCTATGATACCTGATATGTTCTTCTTGACTTTTTGTTCATTTCCGGTTTGGGCCTTCCCCGAAACACCCTATACCAAGAAGGGATAGGTGTTAAATTTGCACAGCAGGGCCTGCCACCAATTTGGGCTCGTGTAATGCTTAAGTTTTAATTGTTGATATTCCTCGTCATTTTCTTCTTATGTCAGTGAGGAAATAGAGCGGTGTATTTATGGGAGGATTAAAATAAAAATTCAATCCCTTTTACTTTCGACATTTCAAGAAGATGTCGTTGACTGAGTGTAAAGTGCGAAATGTCATCATTAAGTTTGTAAACGTTAGAAACTGCTGTCATTCTGCTGTTAAAAACAGCAATTCCTGTCATCCCTTTTCAACTAAGTTTTTTTTTGTTGTTTTTTTTTACTGATATGTGTGTACATAAATCTTGCTGTGATTAAAAACCAGCCCCGGCGAATCCAGGAATAAAATTGATGAATGCCACTAAAACTTGTATTTTTTTTTCTTTCTTAATATTTCCTTCTTCTTGAGAAAATTTCATTCTAGGAAAAATGTAATTTACATTTTATTGGAAACAACACTTTTCTGGACTTCTATCGGGATACAATGCATTGATGGATACCGATGGATACTCAAGTGCTCAAGGCTCTGTATCACAAGTGCAGCCGATACCGAAGCTCTGTATCACGAGTGCAGCGGATACTGGGGCTCTGTATCCTGGGTCCAGCCGATACTGAGGCCCTGTATCCTGGGTACAGCCGATACTCACGCTCTATATCATGGATACAGCCGATACAGCGGATACTGGCGTGGGTACAGGGGATACAGGGCAAATCCTGTATCGCGGCGTATCCGGCTGTACCGCATTTTCCTATGTGATTGACCATAATTCGAAAACGGTATGAGAGTAAAAAGGTATGAGGCCAAATGCACGATATTTTTGTTCTACAGGTGTGTAACAAGGGTCTTCCACTACGGGACCATCAATGCGCATCAATGTGTTGGGATGGGAAGGTGGTCCTTTAGTTTTAAACTAGTTTTATACTAGGGTTTGGGAGGGTGGTTCAAATGTTCCACTTTTTATAGGAGGGCAGGTTTCTGTAGGTTTCTGTAGTTTGTCATTTTAAAAAATTGTAACCTCCGATCAAATCCGGCGATGCGTTTTCCAATAAGAAAAACATGAGGGAAAAGTAGGCAATTTCGCGACGGCCCCTTGCGCCACCCCAAAGGTTCCTACCCTAATTATTTTTCCAGAATATAGTCTTTATAACGTCAAGAACGAAGTAAACTTGTTCCGGTGCCGATATCTGCCCCCTAAGAGACGTTGTGCAGTATGAAAAATTTGTCAGGTTTCCTGCTTAAAAACGACGTTTCCGCAGAATACACACACACACTGAACAGTTTTTGTCAGGACTAAGTTTTCCGTATTTCTCTGAAATTACCACAAACCTGAATTCACATCGTTTGAAAATTAAGAAAAAACGCAGTTATAGCGATTGATTTTAGCACTTTGTATTTATAATAAAAGTAATTTAAGTCACAAAGAACCTATTGTTCTGAGACATGAGTGAAATTAACAAAGCCTCATCCAGATAGCTCCAATTCTGCAAATTAACGAGAAATCTCCGCTGCTCAATTTGGCTGACCTAAAAATGCGTTGCCCTCCAAGAGACGTGGCGCAGTATGAAAAATTTGTCAGGTTTCCTCTGAAACCTGTAAATGCTTTTCGCGGAAATATCACTCCGGAGACCCGTTTTTATGCACGATCGAACCGTTATCGTTAGGGACACTCAAGAGTGGGAAAGTTAGGATCACCGGATGGTTGGGCTAGGCTCCTCAGCACGGCCACTGTCTCCTATAAACTGCTGCCGGCCGTACAACCTAATTCTAGTTCCAGCGTTACGGGCGAAATTAACTTAAAACCGATAAAGCGGTAGTGACCCTGATAACGTTAACTCGACAACGATAGCGCCCCCTCATGACGTTATCGAGTTATCGTTAAACACCTATTAACATTCCAGTTATACAATTATCGCCGATAAACTCGAAATTAACTTTAACCACCCTGGCCCTGATGCCGCACGTTAAAGGCTGTTTAGTCCGTACGTCTGATGACCTGAGTTAAGAGCAGGCAACGCAATAAGCCACTGCAATCGTGGCGAGGAGCGCCCAAACAACGAAACCAGTACTTGAATTTGTGTTCAGAAGTTTAGACAACACCTATGTGAAATATACGCGAATGGGAGATCGTTTATAGTTAAGGGGGAGTGACAAAGGAATGGTCCTTGTGCATTGAGACTGTTCCGCTTCTAAATGGGCTTAGCTGCGAGTGCGCTTCGAATGGGCCCAACGTTACGCCTTTGTTTTACCAGTGTATGGGCCTTCGACTATCGTTCATCAATGCGACAACTCAACCCTGACAAACAGCACTCTGAAGCACGTGGCAAGCAAACTCGTCAAGAATTGTCAGCCTTCTGTGGCTGCCAAATGTGGCAAGCCCACCTGAGGAGGCTGCCATTTCTGAACGCCTTTTTGGCCAGCGCCCGTGCTTGCCAAGTTGGAGTGTGCTGTATCTCCGTTCTCCACATGTTATACAATACAGCTTGTCGAGAATGGACAAGCGGCCTCGCATAAAATTGGCAGCTGAAGTGGCAACCGATTGGAAGCGCTTGCCAAAAATCGCAAAAATTATTATGAAAAGTGCACGCCACTCTACTGGCGCTTTTGCTTGCCACTTGATTTAGAGCGTTAAGTGTTTAATCGGGTCCTGTGGCATTTGGAAAGACTAAGTCTAAAAACTTAACAGCTTTTCTTGACACCTACACATTTCCATCCGTGCTCTACTTACCGCGAATGAAGGGATGGACTTCCCTTGTGTTTGGCCAGGGAGCACAGAGATGCTCCCGAGAAGCAAAACCCAAATCAAAATCATGGCGGAGGTCACGAGTCTTGTCATGTTATCTACAATGTCCATCCGATCCCTGAATAACACTAAATGTTAGCGAGCTCCAAAATGTAACCATAGTTTTGCTCAATTTTCCGATTATTTTGTGCACAATCCGAACAGAGGCCAAATTTGCTGTCCACTCGAAAATCAGGATGTCTTTTTCGGTGGTTAAAAGGTGTTTGATTTGGGATGCGAACGAAATGTAACGATTTTTTTGACAGAATCACTCCTTTCGTTTAGTGTGCAGCCCTATTTACACCTCTCACTTCCGTTTGAAGCACCTATTAGAATTTCCAAGCCTGCTGGCCAGTGGGGACTCTCAGAGTGTGAGCAGTACGACTCCGGCTGTCACTGGTACATTTTCACTCGTGTGTTTTTAGTTCGTTAGTGGAATTGCATGTGTGCTATCTGTAGGTATCGCACAGTGGCCATACTGCGGCAAAATTGTGCAACAAAGATTTTGATCTAGGAAGCGGAAGGAAACGATAAGGGGGGGGGGGGGGTCGCTCGTATAATACTCCGTACACGGCTCTATCATACCTCTTATAATACCTATTATACTTACGATGTACAACTTTATTTCGTTGCCCGACACCTAGAAGCTAGGCATTACCCTGGTCATTTGTTTTTTATAAAGGCGTTCATGAAGTTTTCATAAAACTTTATATTGTACACATTTGTATAAAAGTCTCTACATGATTTTATAAGATTTTATGAAGAGCAATTTTATATAATCCCTTATGCAGGTTTATACACCTCTTCTTAAAGTTGTATCAAAGGCTGCATGGTGTTATGGTGTTATTGTTTTTAATGCAAAATATCTATCAATCTATTTTTTGTGTTCCAAGTAGCCCACAATATGTTTAAAATAGGCATTAATAAATGTGCTTCCACTTTTGTGGATCTGAAAGTAATTCTCAGGAGTTAGAATAAAAGAAAAAACAGCGCCTGCTACACGACTTGTTTCTACGGGCGAGCGCCGTACACGCGCCGAGCATGCTGCACCTCGTGGTTGTCAACTCGTTCCGCATGGCCTGGTGCTACTCGGAGGCCCTGGACCTGGCGATGGACCCGGCCACCGCGGCGTCCACCTCGCTGCGCGTCTGGTGTGACGTCGTCCTGGGCACGGCGCCTTACGTCTTCTTCGCCGCTACTTGCGGCCTGCTCGCGTGGGAGGCGAGCGAGGTGACCACCAAGTGACCAAAGAGTGACCACCAGCCAGGCGCTGCAGGCGCACACCTCACATCCCACATCGCTCACACAACCATATTCCACTGTACATTCCACTGCAAATAAGGCTTTGCGAACGGGAAATTTTTGTTTCCAAACGAACTCGAACACTAACCTTCAAAACCACGAAGTTAAGGAACTGAACCAACATCTCATCTCACGCGCAGTTGTGGTCTAATATAATATATGTAATATGTTCGGAAGTTGGATCCTACTGTCTAGGTACTGTACAAACCCAAGAGTGTGGATCCATGCTTTTCCTAAAGTGTGGTTGTGTCTTGCTTTGGAAATACGAATTTAAGTTTGCCATGCGTTTCATATCAAGACGAAGAAGAACGAGTCATGCATTTTGTGCGTCCCTCCCAACACTACTTGTTCTATCAATACCGGCCTCCACGCAATAAGTTCTCTGTCCGGAACACTTTTCGATAGAATTTTCCTCGGTGATCACCTCATTGTTTTGTGTTCCTTCTCCCTTTTACAGCACGCACGGTTGCGCAGTGAAGCGCAACGATTCGTAATTGTGTTCAGCCAGTGGCCGAGCATATCTGTTCACCCGGTACGTCATAAGTCGATAAAAAAAACTGCAAATACTTGTTATCATGAACTACTTTAATGACTTACAAGGTAGATTCTCAGTTTAGGCGTCACTTTTGGCTCTCCAGCTCCCAGCTCGCACTCATTGCATCGAAACAAACATTATTTTTTTACAAAATGATGAGCACGTGTTTCCTCTGCTTGGACACGTTGACAAATTTAATATCTGGTGCGCTGCCGCGTGACCAGGGCTCTGGAAAGGGGTGAAATGTAAACTCCATAGCCTACCAATCTTCTCAGTCCGTCCAAATTCTTTTGAATTTCGCGGGTATGGGTGAAGACAACCTAATGTCATTCGGTATCGTTTTGGAGACTTAAGTCCAAAGTATCATATGGAATCCAAAAAGTCATCCTAATGACATTCCTCTGCTCGTCAAGCATGGCCAAAGTCGATCTCACTAAATTTGACGAACGTCTACGGAGTTTACATTTTCCCTCTACTGTGGTCATTGGGGAATTCATAACCCCGGTCTTTTACCTGAGCTACGTTAGCCAAGCAACGCCGAACTCTGAATAAAGTCACGGAATACTTTCGGATACATGACGGCTAAATAAAGCATGTTGAACCATTTCAATCTGGAGACTACGAAAATAGGACGTAAACTCCGTAACGCGTGTGCCTCCCTGCGTTTGCAAAAATAAAATAAAACGTCTTCGTAAAAAAATTGGCTCAGAGGACCTTTAACATCTGTAGTATTGGTCATAAATCATCGCATGGTTGGTCCAGACCAAGTTGAAGAGATTCAAAATTGTAAACTCCATCGCCTTTTTGTCCAAATTAGTGAGGAAATCGGATTTCTGAGTGTCCAGACGAATTGGGTGCTCGGAAATAGCTCAAAATACGTTTTCTCGAAGTTTCAGGCAAAAAGACGACTTTAATTTTTCAAAAGTATAGTTAGGTCAAAAGTGCCCCCTAATCTGAGAATCTACCAAAAGTGTCTATTCCTCCAGTTCTTTTATAATTTAAGTGGCAGGGATAGAAGATGAACCACGCTGTTGTAACATTTGAAAACTTGTCGATCGACCAAATTATTTCCTCTATGATTCACGATTCCAAATTAGTTTGAAATATTTCGGAAAATCTTAGCAAAATTACTACTCTACTTTATTTTTTTCTGAAAAATCAAAATAAACTGTTAGATAACGTTTAATTTGATCACTCTCCAAAAAATCTCACTCTCTCGGTTTCTGGAAAGTACCGAAAACATTCTTGGGAAATGTTGAGAGAAAATTCCGACCCCAAATTGTCTGAAAATTTTAGAGGAAAGAAATCGGTACAGTGCACTCTTGATCATGCGTCTATGATTTTCGTTCAGCTGGGGTTAATTTTGCGCTTTTAACGTACTTACATCCTGAATGCAGTGTGGGTTACCTACCTTTCCGGGGCACCCTTCGCACGGTGAGGTTTTTTTTTCCGGGGGGGGGGGGGGCGATCTCCCTGACCACTCTGTACACGCGCCTGCACTGGATCTGAGGACAAACCGGCGCGTTTCCTGATGGATTAAATGATTGAATTGTATGTGATATGGGCTGTTGTTCCTTACTGTCAGGCCAACCTTCTCCTATACGACGTTGACCTACAGGAGGATCGTTGCGATGTCTCTGGTCTCTTCTATCTCGGAGCGGACACGATAAAGGTGGTCGGTACCCGGGGCAGGCGGGCTTCTTCCGCTTGTGCTTCCACGTTTAGATTGAGGACCACAACTCTGCCCTAGACTGTACACTGTGTGCATTGTTACAACTCATTTGCACAAAATTCACAATTTAAGTCTATCAATGGCGTTATACGGCCGTTTTAGCCAAATAATAAGCTCAAATCTACTTCTAGACCAGTTTTGAGGTGTTTTGGGTAATTGTGGACTTTAGGGGCTCCACCACCAGAAAGACATGGCCGGTACCGTTGGAACCGGCTCAACGCCTAGAATTGGAATATGCCAATCATATACGGCGCTCTTCAACCTCTTTATTTAAAAAAATAAAAATATGAGACGACCTAACCTGTCACAGTGCTCAGGAACACGGGTATTTCGGACACATTTCTGCATGATTATTCATCAAACGATGTGAAACGTCGTTTTCAAGTATAGCCTTTTCTCAGGGAAGACTTTTGGTACACACTTTCGCGTTTAACTTAGAGAAACCAAACACCATAAATCCGTCTGCTACAGCGATTCTCCCTACAGCGACGCTCGACGAGTGGTAACCCTAGGCTATGCGGCGCTACCGCAGCGCCGGACTGGTGGCCGAACACCGAACCCCGTCGGCACCGGCGTCGGCGGCTCTGTCGGGCGGCTGCGGGAGAGTGCGCGATCAAGGAAAACCTGCTATGTGCTGTCAGCGGGTGGCAACTCGGCTAGGCCAGCGGGTGGCAACTCGGCTAGGCGGGCTGAAACCAACTTCCCCCGAGTCCGGGCGGAGGGCCCGCGGCGGGATCGGACTGCACTGGCCTCTTCCAACGGCAATATATGAATGAAACTGGACTCAAACACCAAACCCGGGGCGAAAAAACCAAAGCTTAGGTTTCAGAGAACACGCCACTATTTTTTTCAGACCGGGAAGTGCCACGGTTTATTTACATTAACAAATACAAAATATGGCAGCGTCATGGCCGCGCTCCCCGCCTCATCGATTTTTTTTTTTTTTTTGGTGGATACGGAGACGTTTTACACCCAAACATGCAGCGAGCCGATTATTCCTCACGCATTTGCCCACTTGAAATTCTACACAGTTCGTCGAAAACACTCACCTGAGAGGAGAGTAGATACAGAAATGGGAGAACTGAGGACACCACCCCCTAACGCACTGGGAGTTGTACGTACACCACCCTCTTATGCAGTGGGAGAACTGGAGACTCAGCCCTAAAACCATAATGGGAGATCTGGGTACTAATCAGCCAATCCGGTGCCCCGAAACCTCACAGGTCTGATGCTCAAAAAATTTGCGTGAAAATACCCCTAAAACTATGTAAAATATGTAAGGGAGAGTTCTGGAGACGGATGAATACGTTCTGGGTACAACTCCGGTGTTCGTTTTAATCGTCGTATCTCACGCGTTCATGCTGCTCCAGTCCCCGCCGCGAGTAGGAACCGGTTTCGCGCCGCGCCTCGGCAGCGCCTCGGCCGCTCGGCAGCGGCAGTGCGTAAGCGATCTGGATTACGCATAAAGGAGGACAGCCCCACCCCCCGGAACTGCATCGCGACCTTGACGGGTGCAACGCCTGGGTTGCGAAATGCAGCTGGCTGGACGGGTGTCCGCCGTCAGGCCGGAGGCCGACGGTGGTCACCCGTCCGGGGCATGTTACTGTTTAGCAGCATAGTACCGATTGCGTGGTTTTTGTTGAGGTTCCAAACAAAACCAGCTTGGCGGCATCCAACGCGAATCACAGACAAAAGCAAAAAGACACACTCTTGCTTACGTAGGGTCCGCGGTGAAGGGGAAGGGTTCCCTCCATGTCGCGAGCTGGGTATAAATGCACCCGCCTGCATACTTCCGAGTCACAGTTGCCTGCAAGTCCTTCGAGCAAGCAGCAGCAGCAGCAGCAGCAGAAAACCACACCTCACCCGCAGCAGCCAGCAAGTGCATCGACTCCAACCAGTACCCGAAGACCTCGGTTGCCTGCAAGTGTGCGTGCCGGGACCACCTGCCCTCCACTACAGCTTCTCTCTGAGGTAAGCAGTGAATACAACTCTGCACTTCCGTGCTCCTCCGCTGCTTCTGACAGCCCTCTAAATCTAGTTTTTCTTTTCATTTCATAGAATCGGCGTTAAGCCCTTTTAAAATCTTTTGGGGTTCAACTTAAAAAAAAGGCATCTACGGAAATGTGCGCTCAAAGCTTCAGGAACTTGGCGACGGTCACCCCGTTCGTAAAAGCCAAGGAGTTACGGGTGGGAATGTCGTTTGTAGCTTTATCCATGGGAAAGATGGGGACGAAGTTCGGTCGGCGGCTCTACGTCGACATTATGTTTAAAGGCGAGCAGAAGAGGCTTGTGCTGCCGGAGCGGTACGTTGACTTGCCGGAAGCGGACCTTGTTACACTGTCGGAAGACATTACGGCGGGAAAGCCGCCGACCATTAAAGTTATCAAAAAAATTGGGGAAGGGTACGTTTTTGACCTAGAGGACTTCGTGGAGGAAGACGCCGCTGAGTCGGCGTCCTATGAAAATTAAAAGGAAAATTTAAAAAAGACTCATATCTCTCCGCACCGAAATCATTTCCGTAGAAGCACCCCCAATTGATTTCCTAGAGCCTCTGCGGCAGACGCAACAATGGCCGCCACTGGACTCCAACGCCGCCGACTCGTCTCCTACTCCTCTTCCTCGGACGAGGAACAGGGGCAGCAGCAAACCACCAGCACCTCTGAAGCGAATCAACCGCTCGCCTGGACAACAACTTCAAATTTTCGCGGCATCATCAAAACACATCTTCTTGTTGTAAACACAACAATCGACCCGGTGCTCTTGATGCTGGAGCAAGAAGATGCAGCGTGTGCCCTCATTGCTGCCGATCTACGACGGCATAGGGGTTTGAAATTTCATTTAACCTTAAATGTTCGGATGCTAAAACTTGATCTCGTAACTGGGAGTGAAGTGAAACAGGAACCTTATTTCGCAAGCCGCACAAGCATGGTCCACAACGAGCAGGAGGTGATTGGGGCTTATCAAAACGCAGTCATGTTGATTGCTGAAATGATAAGTAATTATGCTGAAAATGGGTCAAATTTTACTTGTGAGACTGTCATAAAATTAGAAATTAACACGTCTGCATACAATCCTCTCTCTGCTGCAGGGTACTTTCCCCTTCCAAAGAAAATAGCTTCAAAAAAGGCCTGCATTAATATCAAAAACATTGATGACAGATGTCTATTTTATGTATGCCTGCTAGCTTTAAATATTAAGAAAGTTAATGTGCAATATGCTGCTAGGAGACCTGAAACTTTGTTAAAATTCGCTGACAAACTTGACTTTTCTGGGGTAACATATCCGGTCAAACTGAATTCAATCAGTAAAATTGAGCAGCAGAATCCGGGAATATGCATTACAATAATTGGGTACGAAAATGGGGAATTTTACCCCTAAGGGTCAGTCAACAGCTTTGCGATCCAAAGCGCATTCGAATTGATGTACTTTTCCTTCAGAATGAAAACACCGGTGCGAATCATTACTGTCTGATACGGAACTTGAGTCGTTTACTGTCTATGTGCAGAACAAATAAAAATGGTCAAAAATTTACTTGTAGAAATTGTTTTAAACAGTATTTGATTTTCGAAAGTTTGAGCGAGCATGAACCCCATTGCCTGGTCAATCAGCCTCAGAAGTTGATTTTCCCTAAGGCACCTAATCACGAACTGTACTTCAAACAGTACAAGTATCAACTCTTGCGACCCTATGTGGCCATTTGCGACTTCGAAATGCTCCTAAAGCCTGTGCGGGATGCTAAGGGGGTCTTTGTGTCAAGGCATCAGGCCTTTGCTCTCAGTTACTTGGTCATCGATGAGCATGGAAATCCTTGGCGCCCTATAAAGGTTTTGTTCGGTCGTGACTGTTGTGTTCGTTTCCTTAAGCAAATCCGGAAACTGCACGAAGAACTCGAAACAGAGACCCACAAAAAAATGAAGCCCTTAACGCCATCGGAGCAACAATTGGTGAGTGATCCAAACACCAGGTGTGGTCTCTGTGACGAGTGTGTTTCACCGGAGGATCGAACACGACATCACGACCACCGTTCTGGAAATTTTGTCTGTGTCCTGTGTTCCCGATGCAACCTACAGCTAAGATTGTCTCGAGATATGGTTTGCGTATTTCACAACGGTTCCAGTTATGATTTTACTGAAATTGTGCGGGGTCTAAAATCAGTGTCCACAAGTGAAGACAGAATAACTGTAATAGCTAAAAATAGTGAAAAGTTCTCAACAATAAGATGGAATAGGGTAAGTTTTATAGATTCTATAAATCTGCTAAATGGGTCATTGGCAACATTGTGCTCCACGCTGGGTAAAGACGACTTCAGAATGCTTAAAGCTTTTTTCCCGACCCAGAAAAATTTAATCTTCTAACAGGTAAAATGCCATTCCCATATTCTCACTTTACTAGCGAGGATGTGTTGGAACAAACGAGTCTGCCCCCACGTGAGAGCTATTTCAATGATTTGCAAGGTGTAGAGTGTTCGCTAGAAGACTACGCCAAAGCAGTCAAAATTTGGGAAACTTTTAACATTAAAAATCTCCGGGAGCTGGTAAGTTTGTACGTCCGAAGTGATGTTTTGAATCTTACGGACGTACTCGTAACGTTTCGAAGCTTCCTTTATCAGACGTTCAACCTGGACGTCATGCACTTTATTTCATTTCCTTCATATTCCTGGTGTTGTTGTTTGAAAACTTGCAACTTAAAAATTGAATTGTTAACAGACTGTGATATGCATCTGTTTTGGCAACGAGCCAAATTTGGTGGTTTTACTACAGTTGTAGCACAACATGCCCAAGCAAACCATCCCCTGTGCAGTCAATACAATGCCGAAAAAGAAATGAAATGGTTGTTATATCTTGACGCTGTAAGTTTGTATGCCACTACAATGGAACAGGAAAAATTCCCTACGGGTGGTTTCCGGTGGTGTACTGAAGAAGAGGTAGAAAATTTTGATTTAAGTACCGACTGCACAGGGGACAAAGGTTACCTTGTTGAAGCTACTCTGTCTTTTCCTGAGGACACGCATGATTATTTTTCTGATTTCCCTCCTTGCCCTGTGAAGAGACCTATTTCTGCAGATGAGCTCAGTTCGCGGTCTCAAATTCTCGCCGTTCTTTACGGCATAAACCCTAATCAAAAAACTGAAAAACTAGTAGCTGATTTGAACATGAGAGAAAATTATGTGATTCCGTTGTCTAGTTTACAGCTTGTTGTAAAACTTGGTATGAACGTGGAAAACATCACTAAAATTTTAGAATTTGATCAAGCTAGCATTGTTGCCCCTTACATTTCTCTGTGCCTTGAACTCAGAGCAAAGGCCACCAGCGAGTTCATGGTAACTATGCTTAAAGCAGCTGCTAATTGTATTTTTGGCTATTCATTACGTGATTGTCTGCAGGATGTTGACATGCGATTGATCTACGATGAGAAAAAGTTAAGGAAGCACATAAATAATGCTCGTTTTGTACGGGCGATTTCATTTGACGAAGATGCAGCTGTAGTTGAAATGAAACGCCTCTCTGTAAAAATGTTGCAGCCAATATATATTGGCATCTGCATTCTCTCGTATTCTAAAAACAGAATTCTGAAATTTTGGTATGAAGATTTGAAAGAGGAATACGGCGAGAATGTGCAACTAATTGCGAGTGATACTGATTCGCTAATTGTATCCATTCAAAAAGAGACCCCAGACTTTTACGAATCTGATTTATTTCCTAAATTTGGACAGATCATGGACAGTAGCAACTATCCTCCAAACAGCCCCTTTTTCTCTCTTGATAGAAAGAAAAAAGCAGGCTGTTTTACCGACGAATTAGGCGGCAAAATACTAGAAGAAATCGTGGTTCTGAAACCAAAGAGTTACTGCTGTAGATTAAAAGATGAAGGTCTTATTATGAGGAGCAAGGGTGTGCCGAAATCAGCTCAGAAAAGTTTAAGTTTTCTAGATTATAAAAATTGTCTTGTGCATTCTGAAGAGCAAAGAGTAACATTTAAAAAAATTGGGCGGAAAAGACAAAGACTGTTTACAATGAAGTGCAGTAAAATTGCATTATCTTCTTTCGAAAACAAAAGGTTTTGGACAACAGAATTGTACAAGTCCCTCCCCTTTGGACATTTTGGTATAAAAGACGATGTATATTCCTCCTAGCCTTCAGTCGTCATGAGTCTTCGACTGAGACACCCAGCAGCCATTTACTGTGCAGGTATAGATAAAGCAATGTAAATAGTTGAAATATTCTGTAATATATGTAAAATACTAAAGGTGTTTGTGTCTTGTTTCTTGTTTCTTTTTTTTTTTTTGACTGACACAGGTCAAAGTCAGTCCGGCAAGAGCCATTGGTTGTATAATTATATTAAAAATCTCGGGCATTTGTATGGACCTCATATTAATTTTAAGACAATATTATATTGTTTCGGTGAAAAGGATGCATTAAAAGATATTCCCTCGGATGTTTATGAGAAGTTGACTTTACATGAAGGAATCCCAGAAAACATATTAGCCCTGCCACTCGATAAACCGGCTATAATTGTTTTTGACGATTTATATTCAAAAGTTTTTAATGACGATAACCTAATTAATCTTTGGTTGAATTCAGTTCACCACAGTGATATAACGGTGGTGCTCACGTCACAGAATTTATTTCCGAGGGAGAAAAACGCTCGAGTTTTAGCATTGAATAGTCAATACGTTGTGTTCTGCCCTTCCCCCAGGACTAATTCTCAATTTGGCTGCCTGGCCACCCAAATAGCTGAACCAGGGGAACGGCGGGCTCTGTTGGAAGCTTATCGTGACCACTTGGCGACAACAACTCGAACTCCATTTGTCTTGGATTTACACCCATGCACTCCAAACTGGGCCCGATATAAATCCAACCTTTTTGCAACCGACGAGTGCACTATTGTTTACTGCCCCAAAAAATACTATAATGAAAAAAAAGCTTGCGGCAGAAATTGCCCCATCTAGTTGTGCTCTCTGAGGCCTGCCCGAAAGTTCGAAAAGCAATCCTACATAACGCCGACAAAAGTCTATCAAACGTTTTGAGTTCCTGTGTGTTTAACGCCATTCGAAATCCTAACATTAAACTGTCCCCATCCTGCATCAAAAAAATTAGACCGTACAAACACGTTATCAGGTCTTTCGCTTGCCCCAAATCGACGTTGCGCAAAAAGAAGGTTATACTAAGGAAAAATCAGACCGGGGGTTGGTTAATACCTATAATCACTAGTTTGTTAGGCAGTGCTATACCTGCCCTGATTAATAAATTTTCCGGTAAAAAAGACAGCGAATAGATCATTAGGGGGCGTCCATAAAGGATGTCCGGGTATTTTCATGCAATTTTAACCCCCTCCCCCTCACGTCCAACCATGTCCGGTTTTAGAGAACCCCTCACCCCCGTGGACGTCCGGTTTTCAAAGAGTGCCATCTGTGTAAATATTTAGTATCTGGCTAAAATATGGGGTTAATTTTCCGAAAAAGGGCGTGTCCATATAGTGGCTGTATGCATTTTCAAATACACTTAAGCATCTGAGAGACGCACTTGGGTTGGATGCTTCGTGATTCCGAAGAAGTAGCATTATTTTGGCAGTATTTTGACGAAGACGTCTATTTTAGTACGACCCCCTCCCCCCTCACGTCCAACCATGTCCGGTTTGTAGGACCCCCCCCCCCTAAAAACCCGGACATCCTTTATGGACGACCCCTTATGGAAAAGCTTTATTTGTTCACAGAGCCACAGTACAGGCGACTCAGAAAAACCCATTTAACCCCACAGGAAGTAGCTTTTCATGATGTGTACACTCAAATGATAGAAACGCTTCATAGACGTGACTTGACCGATACAGAAAAATGGGATTTATATCAACGCCTTTTAGAGAAATACCTTACATTTGTCCAGAGAAATGATGAGGCAAGACAACCTTTAGGTGAGCCATACATTCAGCATGACAAGGCGAGTCATCCAGAGTCCATCGGCAACAATTATTCTTCTACTTCATCGTCTTCACCGCCGCCGCCAGCAGCAGGCCCTCCACCCGGTCGCCTGGTGCCACAGTTTCGCCGAAGAAGCCAGCTGTTTGATATTCCACTTCAGCCCAGTGCGAGTGTCGCTGCTTCGCCCGTGAAGAAGAAGAAAAAAATTCCTGTGAAAATACAACGAGCGCCATTAATGATCTCCCCATCTCCTAGAAGGCTGCGCGGTCGGGACAAATCTGTTCAGACGTCTCCAGGCATGACAAGCCCACCGCGTAAACAAATCAAAGCTACCCGCAAACGTTTAATTATCGATGATGATGATGAAGAAATGGAAAATGATTCTAGTTCCGAAATGTATTCTACTCCGCCACCCTCTAAACGCAAAATGACTAAAATTTCTGGCAAGGGACTGTGGATTCTTTAAATAAATAAATATATATATATAAATAATTTAAAAAACAAAAAATAAAACTGTGGTGTTTTCTTGAGAAAACTTGAAGTTTTCCATCGCACTTACTCACTCGTCCTCCAGCAGTTGCGGTGTCAAGTCACCGAGCTCCCTCGACCACCACCACCATGGACAAGAAGAAGCCGTCTGGAAAACAGTTAACACCGATCAGCGCTTTGCAGAAAAATATCGAACATAAATTGAAAAATTTATATTACGACCCCCAGTCGACCATATCCTATCGGTCCCGAGAAATAGTGGAAAAAGAATTGGTGAAAAAAATAAAGAGTAAAAACGAGAAACGTAGAACGAAAGCAATTATAAGGAACTGGCTTTTACATCAACCGGTATACACAGGTTTTCGGCAAGCAAGAAAAGTGTTTCCTACTGATCATTATATTAACATATTTAGACAAGGTCAACTTGTTGAATGTGACCTGATGGACGTGTCAAAATTGGCAAAACAAAATAATTCAGTTCGTTTTCTGCTATGTGCAATCGATGTTTTTAGCAGGAAAGCCTATGTGAGAGGTATTCGCAACAAAAAAAGTGAGTCAACAGCACGCGCCATGGATGCTATTCTCCGCGAAATGAAACCAGTGACTGTGGAAGTCATGGGTATGGACATGGGTTCAGAATGGAAGGGCTCATTTGCCGCTCTGTTAAAGAGACGCCAAATAAAAAGTTACGATGCTGTGACGTCACGGCACAAAGCTAGCATAGTGGAAAGGTTTCAAAAAACGTTGCGTTCAAAGATAAACAAATACCTGTATCACAAACAGACCAACCGGTACCTAAACGTTTTACCAAAGCTTGTTTTATCATACAACAACGCTGTTCACCGCACAATTAAAATGCAGCCAAATCAGGTAAAAAAATCAAATTATTTTCAAGTCTGGTCACAACGGTACAAGGAAATAGCATCTAAAACAAAGCCCGCAGCAAGTCCTCCCCTCCCTAAATATAAATATATGGACACTGTTCGAGTTTCAAAACTAAGAGATACTTTTGCAAAAGGCACGAGTCAGTCCTACTCGGAAGAAATATTTTATGTTGTGGGTAGTGTACTAAAACGACCCGCAAACGTGTACATGTACATCCTGAAAGATAGTCAGGACAATATTATAAAAGGAAAATTTTATGACCATGAACTGACCCCAGCAAAATTCTCTTCGGACACATTTTTCAAAGTCCGACGTATTCTTCGGTATAAAAGCGAAGGAGGCCAGCGTCATGCCTTAGTTTCTTGGGTCGGTTACCCGGACACGGCCGCAAGCTGGGTCCCTCTCGAATCCCTGAAAAAATATAATCAAGATTGAGTGAAGACAAGAAGAAAAAGAAGAATAATAAGAAATGTCAAGTACCGAGTTTCAGGTTATGTTAACATCTGATTCAAGTGCTTCAGTCTATAAAAAAAATTCACTGGCTGAATTTACAGTTATTTTGTCTGAGCCATTGACGTTTCCTACAACTGAACAGTGGGGTGTTGCTATAAAGCAATTGATTTTGCCTCCGGTAGAAGCACCTGCGAAAACTAGCAAAGCAGCAAACACAACCAGCGGAGAGGTGGAATCGGCTTTGTTTCTATATCTTGACATAATAGAAGAACAAGCCATTGGCAATTCTTTAACAAAAATTGCTTGTGTGTTCCCACCTCCGTACACGAAGTCGTACCATCATTTTGAAAATTTAACATTTCTTAACCTATCTCGTCGTGATATTAGCTCAGTTACCGTCAGTCTTCGTGACAAGTGGGCAAATAAATACCCATTCCCTTCGTCACATATTTCGACTGTACTCACGTTAGTATTTAAACGACTTTTTTAGCTTTCGGAAAAGAAAAAGTAATCTCAAAATAAAATGCAGGGACGATATTTGAGCATAACTAGTAAAACTTTTAAAAATTATTTTCCCCAGAATAAATATTATAGTTTCAAAACTCTGATTGATCCCCCACTCATATGGGAAAGCGAATCCAGCAAGGACAGTGTAACAACAGCTAAACCAAAAACACTAGAAATTGCTCTTGTCAGGTTAGTTTTACTGAGTGAAAATGAAAATAAAAGCTTTTCATACTCTTCAAACAACCCGTCGCAAACGTCGTCGTCGTCGTCGTCATCGGCGTTGACATCGTCGTTGACATCGTCACCTGCTTCCCAACAGCCACGGCAAGCAGCACCAGCAGCAGCACCAACAGCGTCATCAGGAGGAGGAGGAGGTGGTGTAATTGTGGTTGGTCCAACTGCTCAATACAGTGGTGGACAGGTCCTGCCGCCGGTCCCACCCCAGGCCACGCCACTCCAGGAGCAGCGCCCGCCTCAATCATCTTCTTCTTCTTCTTCTTCTTCTGGATCTGCAACATTGTCGGCGTCAACAAGAAAAACGAGTATTAATCAGCAGCAGCATCAGCAGCAGCAGACACCACCACCACCACCACCAACGCCGCTGGCAACAACAACTGGACCAGCAGCAGGCCGAGCCTATAATTACCTGTCGTTATCTGCTCTTCGCGATCCGGCACCTTTTCCTGCCGGGCGTTATTACTCCCTGAAGGATTTGTATGAAGTGATAAAGACGAGTCTCCAAAGTAGAGCGTTACTTGAAACTGCTTTGAGACAGTTTGCAGATATTGCTCTACGGGATCAGAGACAAATGCAAAAGACAAATAATCCGAAATTTAACCTGATTCAGGTACCTTTTCCAAGGAACGAAGTTGTCACATCGAGAGGTCATATTATCCCATTTCCTATACGATTATACACTAGCGCCCGAGATTTATTCCAGCAAGTACGACTTGGAAGCCCATCCATCGATGCAGGGTTTGACGCGTTAAACGATTTGCAAGATATAATTTCCAAAGAGTTTCCAGATATTAATTTGCTTCTCGCCCGACAGCAGCAGCAGCAGCAACAGCAGTCGCAACGGGGTGCCAGGGGCGTCGTGATGCCGATAGAAGCATAGAACTAGGCGAACGCTTACCTGCCATAATACCGGTGGCTTGTGATTTTATTCGACAAATGCAAGTACCAAACGGGTGTTCCGATACACTGTTAAGGAGCGTTTCCCGAGCGGAGGGAACCTTTGTGCAGAGGGCTTGGCATTTCAATTTTCACAGCCTGGAGTATCACCCGATAGTCAAGACTGACTTGTCTTGTGTAAAAATTCATTTTGATAGTTATTTAGAGCAGTGGGAAAACTTATTTTCGTTTGATTTGACGAGTTATTTAGTTTTGCATGTAAGAGAAATTGCATTTGGCTACCCCGAATTTCCTATAAGAAGGCGGTACACAAGACAGGCGACTTCAGTACGACGCAGAACGTCAAAGCGACGACAAGATGGCTCAAGGATCCATCTACCCCGAGGCAACCGGACAAGGTTTTAAGGACATTTACGGGGCTCCGTATAAATCCTTACTGGTGCGGCCTCAAGTAGGCCACGGTGTCGTGGGGGATTGGTTTAGAAACGCCTTCAGGTATATGAAACCCATACTTACGAGAGGTATTTCGGCGGCGGGAAACGAGCTCCTGTCCACTGGATCGCAGCTGCTTGGTGATTTGGCTGCTAACCAGCAACAGCAACGCAAAACGGGTGACATTGTGAAGGAGCATCTTCGAAAAGGCGGTAAACGGGCGGTCCGCCGCGCGGCAGAAGCCATGCAGGGTCGAGGGAAGAAGCCTAAAAAGAAAAACAATACGAATAATAAGAAGAAAAAGGTGTCGTCAAAACTTCCGACACGAGCCCACTATAGGCTGGCCGGCGGTACAGTCACCGCCATGAGTGGGAGAGGGCGCGCGACTAAGAGTATAAGAGCTCGAGGAAAAGTTGTCAAGCGTCAGTCTACTGCAACTACTCGGCGGAAGCGGACACCAGTACGACGTCGGACTCTAACTTTTGCCCCTGATATTTTTGGAACGTGAGGCACTATGGCCAAACGCAATAGAAGTGGGGACGCCATTATCACGACGAACGTAGTTCCGGTTCTTCCTTCTGAATTGGATCTTTTTGCGGACCGACACCAGAACCAGGCAATTATAGGAGCAGAATGGCTTGCCCTCAAACCAGTTAACGCAATATCAAATACTAGTGTCTCACATTTAGACTTTTCTTCCGTCTCTGCATCACCCTCGGTATACCGCAATTTGAAACACGTGTACTTGCGTTTAAGGGTTCGTCTGACAAAACCGGACGGCTCGCCCCTTGATGTAGATAAGCCTGCTGTCGCCGCGTCTGGAAGCACGGCAGCCACTGCAGCGGTCACTGCACCGAAATGGGCTCCTGAGAACAATTTTGCACATACAATGATTTCGTCTATAAACGTGTGGCTCAATGGAGTTGACATAAATCAGACAAGCGAGCACTATGCGTACAGAGCATTCCTTGAAACCCTTTTGGTATTCTCGTCATTGCATAGTTACGAACGTTTAGGACCGGAGGGATACCGCCCGGGGCCGGATCAAATATTTGATACAACAGCAATTTCTCCCCCTGTGGACGAAAGCGTGTGGACAACAGATCTAGAAAAAAATATATCTTTGCGTTGGAGACATAATATCTCCAAGGATGGAAAAGTCATGGAATTGTATACCCGACTGTTTCTTGATATTTCTACCATGCAATGCCTCATCCCCGGAAATGTTGACATGAGAATAAAAATTAATTTAAATGATCCGGCTTTTTATCTTTTAACAGATACGGCAAACTCTACTGCTAGGATGGTCATTGATGATGCGACCTTGATGACCCAGGTTTGTTCAATCCACCCTAGTCTACTGCTGGCTCACGAAAGAGCCTTCCACACAAAATCCATGAATGGCCACTTTAAACGTACCCAGACTAAGGTTTTCGTTGTGCCTGAAAAGTTAAGATCGTTCAGTCTCGCAAACACCTGGACAGGAGCTCTTCCTAGGCTCGTCCTTATGGTGATGGTCGATCAAGACGCCGCCAGTGGGAATTACATGAAAAACCCACTCGTGTTCAGACACTACAATTTGTCCAGTGTACTATTCGACGCTGGTATCGGGAAACAGGTAAAAATTGATCAAATGAAATTTGGAAGCGACCAGAATCTCTGCTCGGCCGCGTTTGTCGAATTATATTCGGCCCTTAATTTGCATCGGACTAATGAAGCGTCATTGTCATTCCACGATTTCCCGCACGGCAAATTCGTGTTGGCAGCAGATCTGAGTGCAACACTTGAAGGGCTCTCCCATGATTTTGCATTAGCCCCTACAGGGTCGCTCCGAGTCCAAGCCGACTTTCACGAACCCTTGCCGAACGCCGTGTCTGTTATTCTCGTAGGAATTTTTGATTCGACCCTCTACATAGATAAGGACCGAAACATTAGCTACTCAGTGTGAGCCGCGGCACCGAGGGAGCAGGATGGACTCTTACCAGATAACCTATCTTTTCGACCACGTCGATCTGGGGCGTTTCTCGTTTGCTGGCGTTTTTCCGGCTGGAGGTGTCAAAGTGTCGGAGCTTCCGAGCCCACCGTATGTCCTCATCATGAATACTGCGCCGGCTTCTCATGCTGGAGTGCACTGGACCGCAATCAGCTGTACGGGAAGAAACAAAAGAGTTGAATTTTTTGATCCTCTTGGTATGAAAGCAAATGATCTGATGACTATTTTTTTGAGTAAATTAGGTGAGCGTTATTATTGGAGCAAAAATATCATACAAGCTCCGACAAGTAATATATGTGCGTTGTACTGTGTACTGTATTGTTTTTATCGGGCCCATGGTTTTAGTTTTAAGACTTTTGTAAATATTTTTAAGAAAAATTCTTATTATTTAAATGATTGTAAAGCTATAAAGATGTATGAGCAAGTTTTTAATTCTAAAATAAAACTAACACCCTTAAAAAAAACTAGATCTTACTGCAGAAAAAGTGTATAAATACTAGCGAGCTGCTCTGATGAACATCAGTCTGCGACGGCTCGCGTTACAGTAAGGAGCTTATTTTTTTAAATTAATCCAAAAAATGAGGGTAGTTGTTGACTATGAGTACTTTTACGGAAACAACGGCGAACATATTGTCAAGGAAATTGGGGCAGCGTCTGTTGACTCGCCCCCTTTATCAGTCACTTTTTTGTTAAAGCCCCGTATGATTGGGCTAGTTTATCGGCTGCCAATCAAGTACGAAATAGTGACATAACATTAAATCGCAATGGAATCCGATGGAATCAGGGCTATGTCGAATATTCCGAGCTTGGACGTGTACTTGTGAAAATAATTTCAAGAGCAACAGTGTGTTATGCTTTAAACAGGGCGAAGGCCCAGACGCTACAAGCTCTGACCGGTCGCACCTTTGTGCCCTTGGAGGAGTTCAATGCCCCTTCTACACACGCGTTAAAACATGTTGTAAGCTGTCTGCATCCTTGCCATGCGATTACGACGATGAGTTGTGCTATGAGAGAAGCTTGGACACACGCTAAATATCTCGAATACTTGGACAAAAAACTGGAGTTTCATAATCTCTGTCCACCTACTGCTGAAAAATGCGAAACGGCGGTGCCCGGTCAATGCACTTTAACAGGCACGACGGCAGCCGGACCTGCACTTCAAGGCAGCCCGGTTCCAGGGCAGTGCTGATGAGTGGTATAAAGGGGGCTTTCAGAGCCATTTGCGGTCAGTGTGCGTTCAGCTGCAGCATGTACTCGGACGCTTGTGAAAAGGAGAGAGCCAACCCAGGACCGCCCTTCTACGTCGACATGGTGCAGTTTGCCGAGGACCTCCAGCAGCAGCAGCAGCAGCAGCAGCAGCAGCAGCAGCACTCCCAGTGCGACCCAACAGAAACGATAACAACAGCTGCGGACTCTGCTTCAACTGCAGCGGTGCAGTATTTTACTGCATCTGCCGCGGGTGCAACGGAAAACGGTGATGTACTCTACATTGCACTTCCAGAGCAACCGCAAGCGCAGGCAAACACTAGAAGCCAAAAGCGCAAACGTAACACCGCCAAAAAAGTTGTGGCACCTGTATTAACAAAACCTCCAGCCACCACCACCAGCAGCAGCAGCAGCAGCAGCAGCAGCAGCAGCAGCGGTGGACGGAAGAAGAAGAAATCGCCTCCAAAACGCAAGATAGCATCCAAGCTTGTTGAACAGCCCGTGCCAGCCTCCAAACGCAGCCCGCGGGTTAAAGCGGTGCATCCTCCTCCGGGGCTTCTGTGGCAAGAAAGAATCAAGATCGACGGTAAAAAACAAAAGGATAAATATATCTTGATTGGTGTGTTCCAGGGGGGTATGTAATTGATAATAAATATGCTACAATGTTGCACGCATTTTTCGCTTGTTATTTTCCCTCACCCATCACACATGCGATAATTTGATCCTGAAGCGATCAGACAATGTTGCAAGCGATTAATTGTACGAAGTGCCCCTCTGACCTGTCAGACGTAAATTTTTAACAAAAGGAAAACAAATGATTGCTCCTGATCCATCACACCTTATCTCCATTGCACCGCCAGTGTTTTTGGGAGGGGGGCCCTTGGACCTGCATCCGTGGGCACCCCACGCTCATATAAAACCACCCCCACATAATATTCCTTACACCAGAAGACCTGCAGCAGCAGCAGCAGCAGCAGCAGCAGCATCCACCCACTGCCAACCCGACAGAGACATACCTGCAGACCGAGCTAAGTCAAGGTGAGTGAAAACAAAAAAGCAGATTGTCGTGTGAGAACAACAACAACAACAACAAAATAGTTACACTCTGTTTAACGTTCTATGTAGATGGCTGAATTCATCGATCTCGAACCCAGCGGCAGTGAGGGTCACCACGAGGACGAGGAGGATGCTGAAGTGGCGGCAGCAGTAAATGAGTTTTTAAATTTCATAAACGACGATGAGCCTGAACGGGATGAAGGTCCGGGTGGCGCTGGCCAGTCGGACATAGTACAGTTACAGTTGATAAGGAACTTATCACTGGTAACGTGTGGAATCGTATTTGTTTCCCCCGGAAGCGGCGCAGAGGCCGGTGGGCATCGACCAAGAGTTCTGAAATTTCAGACTGTGGTCTGATATTTCAGCGCTCGCCACAAGACAGTCGGAATTCGATTTTCAGGCAATGGCTCGAAAAAAAAAAAAAAACATTAATTGGGCGCTGATCGCTATTCTCGATTCTGATTGCGAAATTCCGTGCTCGGAATTTTCAGATTTTTTTTTTTAGCAGTGTGGCGGTGACCTCTGATGACCGACCGCGAGGGCCACAACTCCGCACAGTCAGTGTACGCATTTTGATACCATCAAACACCCACTAGCCTATCATCAATCAATTTTTAAAAAAACAACTAAAACAAAACGGTAATTGTGGACTTTAGGGGCTCCACCACCTATAAAGACATGGCCGGTACCGTTGGAACCGGCTCAACGCCTAGAATTGGAATATGCCAATCATATACGGCGCTCTTCAATCTCTTTATTTAAAAACACAGCGACGCTCAACGAGTGGAAACCCTAGGCTGGCTACGCGGCGCTACCGCAGCGCCGGACTGGTGGCCGAACACCGAACCCCGTCGGCACCGGAGTCGGCGGCTCGGTCGTGCGGCTCGTGCGGGAGAGTGCTAATGGCTGCGTGGTCTGCCTACGGCTCGCAACCTCACAATCATTTCCCTTTGACACCATCACCTCACAATCATTTCCCTTTCACTGTCACATTTGCGTCCTCACATATCATCTCCCTTTGACACTGTCCAAGGAACACCAAGCTGAAATGAAAAAACAACAACACTTTGAATTAATACGGCTCGCAACCTCACAATCATTTCCCTTGACACCATCACCTCTCAATCATCTCCCGTTAGGGTGTCAAAGGGAAATGATTGTGAGGTTAGCAAGCCGTAGGCACGCAGCCATTAGGGGTATCCTCAAACTGAAACGAAAATGTGACAGTGTCACCTTGGTCAAAGGGAGATGACGGAGGTGACGACGCACAGCACCAGCGGGTGGCAACTCGGCTAGGCGGGCTGAAACCAACTTCCCCCGAGTCCGGGCGGAGGGCCCGCGGCGGGATCGGACTGCACTGGCCTCTTCCAACGGCAATATATGAATGAAACTGGACTCAAACACCAAACCCGGGGCGAAAAAACCAAAGCTTAGGTTTCAGAGAACACGCCACTATTTTTTTCAGACCGGGAAGTGCCACGGTTTATTTACATTAACAAATACAAAATATGGCAGCGTCATGGCCGCGCTCCCCGCCTCATCGATTTTTTTTTTTTTTGGTGGATACGGAGACGTTTTACACCCAAACATGCAGCGAGCCGATTATTCCTCACGCATTTGCCCACTTGAAATTCTACACAGTTCGTCGAAAACACTCACCTGAGAGGAGATATTGAATTTTAAAGATGTTAGGTTAAAACGGCCTCACCACTCGAAAAAATTGAAATAAAATACAAACTGAACCAATCTTGAAACGAAATATGTCCTACGCCGAGCAAAAAATTGTGTAGAGTCTAATTCCAGCCTCCTTTACTCGATTATATTCACCAAATTTGAGAAATAAGAGTTTTCAGTTGACCCTGCACTAGGGGGCCGTATCTTGTAAATGTTAATGTACGAAAGTTACGACCACTACACACATATGGATGCTTGGAAACAGTGCTTTGATTGCCTCTTCGAAGTATTTTCAAGGTTTCGTTGCACAACATATCACACACACTACACATAAACTAATATTAATTTTAGGGTCACTCGAAGCAGTTTGAATAACAGCGATCCGCTGCCATCACCAGCGGAAACGAGACGTGGTATGAAAAATTCACCGCTCGGCAGCTGTGTGTTTACGTCGGTGGTCAGTCGGGCGTGCCGTGGTGTGGAGCAAGGTTATCAGCCGTCGTAGCCTTGTTTGGGTATTTGTTCTGTTTATCGAGGTAATTGTTATTTATCTCGTCTTTAAATAATTGTAAAGATGGAGGAAGATCGTCTTGAAAACCAGGTGTGTAATATTTTACTTGTCATGCTCAATGCTATAATATCAAAGCAGTTATGTTACTGCAAGCCAAGCGAGCGTGGCCCTGCGTTGGAAATATTTTTGTTGTTAATTTCGTATGAACTTTCATGTGTTGCAGGACTTGTATGCATCTAAAGCAAAGAAGGGAAGATCAAGAGGCAAAGCTTCACGAAATGTTTCTCAGAAACGAAAGGGTCACAGGCCGGTTAGTTTTGCATTTCTGTATAATAGTCCATAACCCCAATCAGTGTGTGAATTTTTCTTGATAATTTGCTTCTGCTAGTATATCCAGTATCTACATAGGGACGTACGACCGCAGATCTGACTTCAAAACTTTCGTTTCAGAATGCTCCATCAACTAGTAGTAATACATCAAACGAGCAGACGGATAGCTCTAATTTTCCCACATCAGATGCTAGTGAAACAATGGATACAGCAGGAAAGCAGGTAAGTTTATTCTGAAGTGGTTGTGAACATCTGCACATCATAAATATCAAATTAATCATAAATTTTTTTCATTGCTTTGCCTCAGGATACATATTGCTGCAAACCATTAACTGAGGCACATCCGTGCTCTGAGACTGAGGGATTTTCAGAAACTGGACCAGAAACCGAAGCAGACGAGGTAAAACGATAGTTCTTGAGCACTGGTGTTATGATCGAAATTTTTTTGACCCTAGACTTCAGGAACTATTGAAATATGTGTTATTCTTCTGTGGTGGGATGTGTCAATTACTCTGCTACAAATATTTTGTTTTATTGTGAAGAGTACATTTGTTCCCTTAGATTTCCGCTGGAGATCAACCAAAACAGAAAAGGAGACACAACAAGAAGTTTTTGGCTTATAGAAGGAAAAACCGAGGAGTGAAAAGAGTAAGTTATCAAAACAGTCATAGAGCTCATGAATTCTAATCCTGTATGTGATTGCTTTTCTTACGATCTTTTTCTTTCTTCACTTTTCTAGGCTGGCATTCTGAAAATTGTTGCCAAAATGGATTTTGAAGACAAAACTGACTTCTTCCATAAAGGAGTGTGTGATGTTTATGTATTCATGTATTAGTTGTTTTGTTTCACTTACAAGAAAATTTATCAGACAACACAGAATGTAACAAATTCTAAATTATCTGGGAATTGTGAGTTAGGATAAATAATTCTTCCCCAAAGGAGTGTGTTTCACTGTGGCAGAGCTCTGCTTGGTTTAATGATTAAAAGAAACAAAGGATAGAGAATTTACTTCATTTTAACAGTTATTTCAGATGCTTTTGAAATTCAATTAAAAAAAGAAGTACAATGTTTCACTTGTTTCCTTTACTAATTCATTTTCAATCCTTAAAATACCACAGTCAATCACAAAAGTTTATTCATTCCACTTGAGTATCACCCTTTTCTACATAATTGCGCTGCAAATGAGTTCTTAGTGCAACAGAAGTGGCACTAATGGTTCTTGCCTGAGCCCTATTCATTTTCTTCTCTTCCAATAATAATGAAGACCTAACAAATACTGATATCACATCTCTCATAAATAAAAGAGACTCATTTTCAGACATATAGGCATTGGTAAGATGAAACCAATGATCTAACAGTACAGGACTACCTAGAATTTCCTCCATCACTGTTTGAGTATTAACATTTCCAATAACTTAAACAAAAGGTATTACTTCAGTTTCTATAGGAATGAAAAAATCTATAGCGTGATCACTAAGTGCAATACAATTTTCTTCACCAGAGAACCAATTTTTTTTATCAAGAAAGTGTCCTCTGCTAATGGGATGTTGACCCTCAACGAAAGTAGACTTAATACAATCACAATAGGTATGCTGCCCAGACTTTGTTATCCTATTTTTAAAGTAAGTCCTTAGTAAGTCTCCCAGGTGAATAACAAAAGAATCTCTTTCTTCCTGACTCATTGATTGAACTAGAGGTGAAATGTCTTGCTCCCTCACACTTTGCATTTTCTTCAGCACCCACACCTGAACCCTTTTCAGCATTTGAGTTGAAATTCTAAAAACTAAACGTCCTGCACGTGCACTGCTTATTTTCAGCTGGCACACAGTCAATAATTTTTCCTTAAGTAAAGAATCGTTTTCATTCAAATATGTGTTCATTTTTTTCTGGAATTCTTCGTACTGGTTTGCTGGGAGCAGTTAAGTTTGCTTCTTCAACACCATTTCACAAATAAAATCACAGAGAAAAGAGAAAAAGATCATCCACTTTTCACTACCCCTATTATCTATAAGTTCTTGCACAAAACTTGTTTTAGTAGTATCTCCATAGGAAGGCTCGTTCAAAAGATTTGCTAAAACTTCCATAGCACAGTTTTCCAATGCCTCGCCTTTAAATTGGTTGGGCTCTGGCATCCTATTAAGGGCATCTGTAAGCAGATAATATAATATCCACATTAATACAAAATGAGCAGTCAAAATCAAGATTTGCAAATCAAAACCAATAACAAAAGCAAACACGCACCTTTGAGTTTGTGAGAAGCTCGGTGCTTGACAAATCCGCCAGGAGTGGTGAGTACAGCCTGGCAATCAGGGCAGGTGAACGTCTGAGCCTAACAGCCAAGAAGGAATTGAATCATTATTTTATTCAATCAATACAATAAAAGAAGAACTGATTGTTTTTGGATATTATACCGTAGTCGAACTATGAACTTGAGTTGATGGCGCTGTGGTTCCAGATTCATTAGCCTTGTCTTTGTGACTTCTTGATATGTGCGTCTTGCACCCACGTACCGTCCCAAACGTCTTAGAGCAATATGGACACACTGTGGATGGAACCTGAAATAATTTAGAAAAAAGATTCGTTTAAAAAAGTGGAAAATGCTTACTGAGACTAAGGAGTCACGCGACAATAAGAAAATCGTCAAAGATTTTGTTTAAACGCACTTCAGGAGCAGAGGCAGCAGAGGTGCTTGGTCCTGGCAGACTAGGCTCTTGGCTAGGCGGTTGACTGGCCTGTGAAGATCCACTCGCGCTTACGTCACTAAACTCAACGGGATCGTCTTCGTCAGCTTCCACATCAGAGAACAAATCAACACGACTCATGTCGATTGAATTCAAACCACACAACAACACTACGTACGACACGCCAGTTCGTATCAAAACAAACCCAAGACCCAACGTAAACAAAGCTCTTCCGAGCGGTGAATTTTTCATACCACGTCTCGTTTCCGCTGGTGATGGCAGCGGATCGCTGTTATTCAAACTGCTTCGAGTGACCCTAAAATTAATATTAATTTATGTGTAGTGTGTGTGATATGTTGTGCAACGAAACCTTGAAAATACTTCGAAGAGGCAATCAAAGCACTGTTTCCAAGCATCCATATGTGTGTAGTGGTCGTAACTTTCGTACATTAACATTTACAAGATACGGCCCCCTAGTGCAGGGTCAACTGAAAACTCTTATTTCTCAAATTTGGTGAATATAATCGAGTAAAGGAGGCTGGAATTAGACTCTACACAATTTTTTGCTCGGCGTAGGACATATTTCGTTTCAAGATTGGTTCAGTTTGTATTTTATTTCAATTTTTTCGAGTGGTGAGGCCGTTTTAACCTAACATCTTTAAAATTCAATATCTCCTCTCAGGTGAGTGTTTTCGACGAACTGTGTAGAATTTCAAGTGGGCAAATGCGTGAGGAATAATCGGCTCGCTGCATGTTTGGGTGTAAAACGTCTCCGTATCCACCAAAAAAAAAAAAAAATCGATGAGGCGGGGAGCGCGGCCATGACGCTGCCATATTTTGTATTTGTTAATGTAAATAAACCGTGGCACTTCCCGGTCTGAAAAAAATAGTGGCGTGTTCTCTGAAACCTAAGCTTTGGTTTTTTCGCCCCGGGTTTGGTGTTTGAGTCCAGTTTCATTCATATATTGCCGTTGGAAGAGGCCAGTGCAGTCCGATCCCGCCGCGGGCCCTCCGCCCGGACTCGGGGGAAGTTGGTTTCAGCCCGCCTAGCCGAGTTGCCACCCGCTGGTGCTGTGCGTCGTCACCTCCGTCATCTCCCTTTGACCAAGGTGACACTGTCACATTTTCGTTTCAGTTTGAGGATACCCCTAATGGCTGCGTGCCTACGGCTTGCTAACCTCACAATCATTTCCCTTTGACACCCTAACGGGAGATGATTGAGAGGTGATGGTGTCAAAGGGAAATGATTGTGAGGTTGCGAGCCGTATTAATTCAAAGTGTTGTTGTTTTTTCATTTCAGCTTGGTGTTCCTTGGACAGTGTCAAAGGGAGATGATATGTGAGGACGCAAATGTGACAGTGAAAGGGAAATGATTGTGAGGTGATGGTGTCAAAGGGAAATGATTGTGAGGTTGCGAGCCGTAGGCAGACCACGCAGCCATTAGCACTCTCCCGCACGAGCCGCACGACCGAGCCGCCGACTCCGGTGCCGACGGGGTTCGGTGTTCGGCCACCAGTCCGGCGCTGCGGTAGCGCCGCGTAGCCAGCCTAGGGTTTCCACTCGTTGAGCGTCGCTGTGTTTTTAAATAAAGAGATTGAAGAGCGCCGTATATGATTGGCATATTCCAATTCTAGGCGTTGAGCCGGTTCCAACGGTACCGGCCATGTCTTTATAGGTGGTGGAGCCCCTAAAGTCCACAATTACCGTTTTGTTTTAGTTGTTTTTTTTTTTTAAAATTGATTGATGATAGGCTAGTGGGTGTTTGATGGTATCAAAATGCGTACACTGACTGTGCGGAGTTGTGGCCCTCGCGGTCGGTCATCAGAGGTCACCGCCACACTGCTAAAAAAAAAAATCTGAAAATTCCGAGCACGGAATTTCGCAATCAGAATCGAGAATAGCGATCAGCGCCCAATTAATGTTTTTTTTTTTTTTTCGAGCCATTGCCTGAAAATCGAATTCCGACTGTCTTGTGGCGAGCGCTGAAATATCAGACCACAGTCTGAAATTTCAGAACTCTTGGTCGATGCCCACCGGCCTCTGCGCCGCTTCCGGGGGAAACAAATACGATTCCACACGTTACCAGTGATAAGTTCCTTATCAACTGTAACTGTACTATGTCCGACTGGGTTTAACTTTGATTTAAAACGCTGAACTGCCTCAGATCGACAATTTTGAAACTTTAGAACGGGCTCTAGAACCTATTTCCGAGCACAACTCTGGAAAATCTTCATCGCATTCTGAAAATATAGCTTTTTTTAACGTATATTCTTTGTCATCGGACAGTGTTCCGACCTTTGCAAGTCACATTCGTGATTTGCTTCAAACTATACCTTCCCGCAGTCGTCCCTCCCTTTTACATTTAATGATAAGGCCGTCTATGTCTTCAAAAATATTATTGGTTCCCGGAAACGCTTTGACACAGTTTCTAAATATGGGAACAGCGCGATATTAATATTTCCTGTGCCTGTACCTGTGCATACTTGCACAATTCTTGTTTGTAGTGGGTTCCGTTTTAAAAAATATGCATGTACCGTCTACTTATACCAAAAATAAGCATTACCTGTTTGTACTAACGTTTGGCGACGTGATTTAAAGCTAAGTTTGTTTTTCAGGTTCTCAACAGCATTGCGACCTACACCTTGGTGCTGTTTCAGTTAGGTGTCGCAACAGTGGCGTGAAGAACTTCCACACGAAATGCAGTCAAGTCTGCGATTAAAGTCGTGCATGCGATGATAGGTTGTGCCATACCCGGCTGCGCCGTCACTGCTTTTTGATTTGCAATACGTATTGCGAAAACTGCTGTATTGCAAACTCTTTGCAATGACGTGGTCCTTATTACTTATGGGAGTGTATCACTATTTCTTTGCAATAACGATTTATCGCAAATTTTAGTGATATGTATTGCAATTCCAAATACAGTGGTTTTGAAGCACAATGTAAAGCTTAGTTAGAATAAACTTTGTACCGCCGCATGCTTTTTGCATGACCGTTTGGGGGTATATGACAGAGGCTTCTTATGTAGCAGTACTCACTCATTTTGTGTGGTCGCCAGTGGCAACGGCAATTGGAGGACACAGTCATGTCATCGTGAATCGTATCACTTTTCCAACAACGCCAGGAATGATAAAGAGGAAGTAGATGCCTACGTGGTGCTTTGTAACCTTTCAATGAGTGGTCATGCCTGTACGCAAGAGTTGACTGATTTTTTTACCTCAGCACTGTACGCTTATCCGGCCCGTCTTGCCTTGGTGGGGCTTCTCCGAGCTAGACGGAAAATGACGATTTAAAAGTTTGAGTGGGGTCCCTGGCTTTCTTATAGCCCTCCCCGCCCGCCCTTTCCTGGAATAAACTTTTGGACCTTCGGTTTTAAAGAAAAGACTCAATCTAACAGTTTGTCGTATTTATTTGAACCAAGTTCAAGCACATTCTCATTTGACACATTTATTGGCAGCCTTCGGGAAAGGGTTAGTTCCCAGTTGAACGCCACTCTTAGTCCTGTTGGCAAATAAAACCGAACTGTTACTCATGGCAAATTTTGATGTAATGTATTTCAGTACAAAAATTCACGCCGCGACACTTTATAGAAAGTTAGGATTTCACGGAGCATTAAAAAAAAAAAAAAAAAAACTCACGAACGCAAATTATTTCTTAAATGGATAATTGTACTATCACTATCCCGTAAGGGCATGAACCTGAGCTATGGACAGAATTCCGATCATTAGGTTGATAACAAGATTTTAATGAAACTTATGAAACACTGAAAATTATATACTTTGCCCGTGAATTTATGAAGTGTTACCCAAAGCGGCTCAAAATATTCTGAATTTTGGTTCAGTTTGTAGGAATGGACAATTTTTAGGCTATGCGGAGCCGAAAATTAACTTTTTCATTTTGCAAAGATGATCGACTTGTTTTCTTTGAATCCAAAGGGGGGGGGGGGGGTATGTCTTCCATAAGAACGCTGGAATTCAGGATTTGTTGACACGCAATAGGTAGACACCCACCTTAGAATATTTTCACGTAGCACATTTCAGGGTTGTTTGGGAAGTGAAAAATTATGATACTATGAAACAAGTTGTAAAGTACACAATACAATCAATTAAAGACAGGTGACCTATGGGTGAATCGGACGGTTATGACGGAAATCGCTTTTGAAGTTTGCAAAGAGTGCGTCGCCAGGCAGGCAACCCATTCGGCTGGTGGCCAGGGAGTCGTAACTTAACGTAACCCTAAATATTGCAATCACTATGACGGTTAAAGTTTATAACACTAACGCCTAACGAAGTGAATCGAAATATCATCATATGCTTGTAACGTTGTTTAATGTTCTTGGTATAACGCGTTACACAATTTAACGTTGAAAGATTAACCATTAATTTCGGTCCACGCCGCTAACCGTTATAAGTTTAACGATAAGTCTTCAACGTTATTGCATTCTCAGGTGGAATTAACGTTAAATCGAGCATCGTCGATTTAACGTTATCTCAATACCTTTCATTTAACGTTAAATCTGGTTAGTCTTGCAAAAGTTTAAAAACTATTACTTCGCACTACTTTGTTGCCAGTGAACGCCCCCCTTCCCCCCATCCTGTGTTGCCACATTTCTCGAATCGCTCGAAGACCCGTCCGGCGAGCCGTGCCCCCTTGTCGGTTTTGGCGACCTTCCCACCGCTGCCGGAGCAGAAAAGCAAAAGAAACGTGGGCGACAGTGGTGTTCGAACCCGGGTTCAACCGAGCAACGGACAATCCGGCTGTACCGGCGCCTCTACCCACTGCGCCATCTGGCCAAGCTGAATATAGTGGGTCAGGTTCTTTCTACGCATTTATCTCTGTCGGTCTTGTTGCGCGAACTGACCGCTGCCTGGCAAGGGTGAAGGGTGAAGCGGGGGAGACTGGGAGCGCCAGCCGTAGCCGAAGCTCTGCTACCGAACGGCCGGGTCCAACCCAGCCAGGCCCGGTGACGAACCATCGTTCGATTCGGTGCCAGTGTTGTGGCAGCGCGTAGCAGCCAAGCCAAAGATCTCACACTCGGCAGGCAGATCGCTACGGAACTCACTTTTGACAGTCGTCCCTGTGGCGTAGTGGTTAGACAGCCGAGACAAGGTGGAGAGATCTCGCCAGTTGATGGATCCCGGTTCGAGTCCCCCCTACGCCAGTCGAAGTATTTGCTTTTCTGCTAGGGGAGTGAAGGGTAACAGTACGCAAAGTGCCTGGGAGACCGTGAGTCTCCGGGGGCCAAAAAATGTGGTGAGGGTGAGACATTCACATGTGGCAACAGAGAGAGGGGGGGGGGGGCAGCTCTTGGCAACGCAGCTTGTCCTCCCAAAGCACCTTTTTTTGGTGCAGAAAACTGACATTTAACGTTATTTCGTCACGGCATGTTAAAGTTATTACTACAACGAAAATTAAAAAGCACGCAGGTTCAAGTTGTAAAAAATTTCGCCCGTTGCGTTATATTGCTAATAACGTCGCAAACATAACATAAATGTTGGTGGTAACATATTTAACGTTAATTCAATTAACTAACTGTTGTAGGTTAATGGTATACCATATAACTCCCTGACTTGTGGCTTTTCGTTAAGATATTTAACGCAACGTTATTGGCAAATGCTGACGCCGATAGTTACTGTAACTTTAACATATTTTGCGTTACGGTAGGTACGACACCCTGCTGGTGGCGAGCAGCCGAGCCAAACAGCCTAACTGATCGGGTTGGTGAAGAGTAGTGTTGAAGAATGGGCGTCAGCGTCAATCACTGCATGCCAAAGGCTTTCGCATGTTTTGCCTCCCTTATGGCGTTCTGAGGTTTTAGGAGACTGAATTGTTAGAGAACTCGACCGCCACACCGCTGCAGTAACATCTGTGTTCCAAACGAGGGGTCCACAACTCTGCCCGAAAGTGTACACTGTTGATTGTGTCGACTGTCTAAACTAATTTGCAAAAGATTGGAAATTTTAGTCTGGTAACGGCGTTTTATGGTAATTTTTAGCCCTACAATGTACCTCAAGCCTAATGTTACTGCAATTTTAAACATGTTCAATCGATGGTTGTGTTTGTCTGAAAATGCGTACACCAGTGGCACAAAGTCAGACAAAGCATAATTGCCTTTCGGATACAATGATTGATAGCTATTTCCTATCACCACACTGTCATAAACGTTTTTGGAAATATCCGAGAAAATAGAAAATATGGTACCCCAAAGTTTCCAATTTTTTACTGAAAAATCCAAAGATAAATACAATAAACACTGACTAGCCCAACTGCTTGGCTCAGCTGCTCGTTCCCTATCCACCATCTCCCGCGCGTGACCGCCGAATAGGTTACCTACGTGCCGGGCACTCTTCCTAAGCTACACGTGCGCTAACCGTGTTGCCGCCCATCAATTCCGAACCGTCATCGTCTGTTTCAACTTGTACCATCTTGGTTGGACACTACCCGCACACCCTGTTCAATTTGTCGTACATAATAATAACCCCAAAACATCTTTATGCAACATTTCCTTCGAAGAGGTACTACAGAAGTAATATTCCAGATTTTGTTCATACAAACGATGAAACACGATGAAACCACACTCACGATATTGCTGTCACTCTTAAAGCGTGCACTTACGTTCCGAAGTACACCATGGGGTCCTCCTCGTCATCTGTGAGGCTCCTCTCGAAGCTCTTGAACACCACATTGAGGCGCTTGGATATATTCAGGCAAGTGGCTCGGTTCATTCTCTCCAAAAGGTTGTGTCCCTTGTCCCAGAAGAATGGAATATTACATGCCGTCGTACTATCCTGGAGCTGTTTCAGTCCCTGCATGCAACATGGAACATAACGGATATTTAGTAGTGCACCAGCAGCAACTCAAAGCCAGTCGTAAACAACACCCACCCTCATTATGAGATCTCCGATGCTCCGCTTGAAATACTCGCGGCCGCCGTCCTTGACATCCTCCACTATAAACATGGCCGCTGTTTTCACGTAGTAGCTGGCAAGTCCTGGCCAGTTTTGTTGATCTCGTAGTTTCTGATGATTACAGGAAAATCATATCGCGGCATTGCATTACCATCCTAATTAAATTGCATTCATAGCGTTAAAAAAAATGTTGCATACAGGTTACTACAAGGGTAAGTTCTAACCTTTAAAAAGAAAAAAAAAAAGCGCGTCGCTGAGTCAGCGAAAAGTTTTGTCTGGCTTAGCAACTTATTCGCTCGATCAGCGAAAACATCCGGACACGCATATATAGCAAACAATTTTGTTTCTGTGAACGTGTAAGGGGGCGTCCATAAAGGATGTCCGGGTATTTTGAGGCAGGCGCGGATCCAGGGGGGGGGGGGCGACGGGGCGATCGCCCCCCCCCCTAGGGCGCCCGAAAGGTAGGCAATTTGCGTTACAATCCGCCTGAAAGTAGGCAGAAAGCGGTACATCGCCCCCCCCCTAGAGCCGCCCCTGTTTTGAGGCAATTTCAACCCCCTCCCCCACGTCCTCCCTGGACGTCCGGTTTTCAAAAAGTGCCATTTGTGTATTTACTATCTGGCTTAATTCCGAAAGAGAGCGTGTTCGGAGTGGCTGTATGCACTCTCAAAGATACTTAAACATCTGGGAGACGCACTGGGTTGGATGCTTCGTGATTCCGGAGAAATAACATAATTTTGGTGGTATTTTTGTACGACCCCCCCCCCCCCTAAATGTCCGGTTTGTAGGACCCCACCTCCCCCCTAACAGCAGAGACGTGGTTTTTTGGCCGCATACCCCCCTCACAGCCGGACGCGTGAGAAAGAGACGGAGCTAGTGCGTTACGGGCTTGCCTACCTTTTCTTTGTCACGGGGCAAATGGGACACCTGGTATTGACCACGTGGTTTGTGTACGGCCCCACATGATGTTCGATTCAAGTTTTGATAGAACATCGAGCTCTTCGTGAAGCACTCTCATAAATGAATGCTTGAACTAACGCAAAATGTACGTTACATGAGGATTCTTGGCGGAGTTCCTTAAATCAAAGAACATGATGCTTGTTGCAAGCATAACGAAGCTTGGCGGCAGGTGTGACGATACTTGAGTCTAGCATAATACTCTTGAATCGTACACAGTAATGCTTGGAACAAGCATATTATGCTTGGCGGAGAATTTGCGGTGTAAGCCTAAACATTGCTTTGGATCAAGCATATTCTGCTTGATTCAAGCATATTATGCTTAATTCAAGCATTCTTTTTTGGGAGTGAGAGTGGGAGCCTATTGAAATCCCGCCATTTTGGTATGTCTCGTAACCATCACGCTGTACCATACCTTCAGAAGACGTACAAGGGGCTTGAAGTGTTCAAGCCCCGTAAGGTAGTCTTTCTCGTGGTCCCAGAGAGACGCCCGCCAGACTTTAGCTGCTGATTCTGCAGGGCCAGGCGCGGATCCAGGGGGGGGGGGGGGGCCACGGGGAATGTGCCCCCCCTTCGGGCCTATCGGCGCCCGAAGGGCGCCTGAAAGGTGGGCAACCTGCGAAGCCTCTCCGCCTGTAAGTAGGCAAAAAGTGGTACTTTGCCCCTCCCTTGGGCCGCTCCTGGATCCGCGCCTGTGCAGGGCCCTTCGGAATGAGGTACCAATCCCGCGGTTTTATGGCTACTGCCTGTGTACAACGAAAACGAAAATTCAGAAAACGTCATTGGCTTCTCATTTGCTATGGTCTTCAACTTGCACTACAAAGCTGCACTACTGAGTACATTCTCACCTTTACTCTAGCCTTCATTATTTTCGGAAGAGTATCTTCGCGGAAGGCCAAAGCTGGCACAAAGTCTACTGAGAAGTACTCCCCATTCTGTGTGCAAACTTCAAGTGTCACGGCAGGTCCAGATCGTCGGCGAGATATGGTCTGTAAAACGAAAAGCCGGTTCAGCTTAATTTTACCATAATTTTACACGAGACCGAACGACAGTTTTTTAGAAGTATGCTTTGTCACAAGAAAGTCAGAGGTGCACACGTCACACAGGTTACCTCTTCCAAAAGCGACAAATGCCGGTATAGGATTCACAGTAAGTTATCTGCTCACTGCAAAAAATCTTCCGTGGCGTGTGTGCCCAGAGCCTAAGGAGGCGGCAGACCCAGATCATGGCTCTTACACTCTTTTTTTCCTCCTTTTTTTTTGTTCTTCGTTTTATTTGAGCGACTTTACGTTTATATGGGCTCGTATGGCTCCGATCGCCAGCAATGTGTGGTCACCTTTAAGGGCGCGTGACGAAAGGTCACATGCCCCCCCCCCCCCCCCCGAAGCTAGGATGCATTTCCTGCCCTCCTATAGGGATCCCTTTACACACTTGGCCCGTTCGTCCAACACAGTGTCCGCCTGAATAATGATTCCCAGCCCCGTCGCACATAAGCGTCTGCTAGCCTATTGTATTGAAGCGAGGGTCTGAGAGACTAGCGGTGGGCGGCTTGGTTTCCGTAGGTTCATGGATGTTTCTAAGAACTCTATATGAAGGAGAGGCCTAGAAAAGTGGGGGTCTCACAAAGGGGAAGGGCTCAAAACCCCGATTTCTTTTAAAAACTTAGCCCTTCTAGTGCAGATTCTGCCCATACTTTTGTGACTAAGTAAAGGCCTCCCATCTCTAAAAATTTGGTTCGATTCGGGAACCTACACCTGTGAACATTCTCTTGTCAGTGCTGGTAGCGCTGGAGTTTTTTGTTTCCTCCTCCTACCTTTACTGCGACATGACGTTATCTTGAGGTTGTCTTAACGCGCGGAGTCTCGCTCCCCAATCTGCTCACGAAACTTCACACAGACAGCAAGTTGTCTTCACAGTTCCCTCTCAACCACCTTTTCCGTGGCTTTTGGAAAAGATAACGCAAGACGCACAACCGGTAATATGTTTTACGCGGGCAGAAGTTACATTTTGCCTGTTTGTCTAGTTGTACGACTCGTGATCACCTTTATGATTTTCCAAAGAGGGAGATTTTTGTGGCTGTTCATCCTGACGAGAGCTCGATCCACAGCACTTTGCATCCACTCCAGCACCTTCATGCGGCTAAGGTAACGGCCGTTCCACCATTTCAGGAGAGTGCTGCAACAAACATGATCAAGTAGAACTGTCGTGATACGTTTTACAAGGACGGGAATGAACGCGACAAACGAATATGATAAAAGGGAACGAGCCTCTTTACTCAAAAGGATGTTGCCCGAAGTCTGTTTTATTCGACACACTACGGCAGCGTTCTTGTGACGAATGATGCTATTTTCTACGCAAACTGTTCTACAAATATTAGCAAGGGGTTAAGAAAAAGAGGTCTGTATAAATGCCATGAGTTAAACCAGGAATGAATCAATGCTTCGTCATAACTGCGACGGGACGCTGCGGCAACTAGCGCGTCAACGTTTGACGAGCCCGCGCTTCGAAGATTTGACGGGAAATAGTTTACCAGTCACCAGTCAAAAGTTCACCAAGGATACGAACATCGTTCCCCCATGAGGTGCCCCTTTGAGGGTGCCATCGTGCTCTCCAGGACCAGGCCGACCCGGCGCCGTCATCCGTTCGTCTCTGCGGTAAACGGTTCGTTAGACAGAGGACATACGACGAGGCTTCCACGCAAGATACGGTGAAGACGACGCGTTTCTTGGAGGCGAAGGCTTTTCTCCTGCTCTTCATAGGGGTTGTCCGGGACTTCTGACCGCGGAGTTGTGTGAGGTGGTGCGTCGTGAACCCAGGGCCGCGTCGGCGTAAGCTTGGGTGGCCTAATGTGACCTCCAGGACAACCGCCAGTAAGAAAAGCTAGGTTATTTCGCTACATTTTCTTACTGACGGCGTCCTGGAGGTCACATTAGGTCATCCAAGCTTACGCCGACGCGGCCCTGGGTTCGCGAGGCACCGCCTCACACAAGTCCGCGGTCAGAAGTCCTGGACAACCCCTCTGATGAGCAGGAGAAAAGCCTTGGCCTCCGAGATACGCGTCGTCTTCACCGTATCTTGCGCGGGGGCCTCGTCGTATGTCCTCTATCTCACGAACCGTTTACCGCAGAGACGAACGGATGACGGCGCCGGGTCGTCCTGGTCCTGGAGAGCACAATGACACCCTCAAAAGGGTACCTCAAGAAGGCGCCCCTCCAGTCATCTAATAGGGTACTCCGCTGAATCTCAGAACGGAAGTAAGAAGAGGGCAAGCAGTATTAAATGATGGGCGAGGGGGGAGGTGGGACTGTTTCCGTTTCTATCTACCACCTCTCCCCACGCCCATCTTTTAGTACTTCTTGCCTTCTTCTTACTTCCGTTCTGAGATTCAGCGGAGTACCCTATTCCCGTCAAACTTCAACGAGACGCGCGAGGCAATGCCTTTGATGGGAGGACGCACCCAGTCCCGACGTTCTTCGTACCGGTTCACCTGATACCATAGAAGGTTCGTCAAAGACCCGATGTTCTCGTCGAGCTTTAACGGGGCGCTGCGGTTTCCGGTCGTCAGACGCTTCTCGTCGTATTTTCGACGAGCCCCGTCGAAAAAATTCAGAGCGTGTATGCCCCAGAAGAAATTCAGAGCTGCCCGAAAGCTTCAGCAAAGCGCTGCCAGTAGCGCTGCTACATCGCTGCTTTGTGACATAGGGCATCGTTCGTATCGCATTGGTCGAAAAACGCTCCGCGGGTCTGGGATTAGAACCCAGACCCACAGGTTACGAGACCCTCGTCCACTATTGCCCACTAAGCTGCCGAGACATCTACGAGGAACCTGGAGCGGGTGACCATACAATGATGGAGATGAGCTGCCGCTCTTCCAACGTTGGTCGGCAGCGCTAATGAGGCTCACGGCTGCCAGGGCAGCCCCCTTAAGACTGATGGCTGCCCAACGCTGCCCGCGCAGCGTTGCAGCTCGAGAGCGCGTCGTCGCATCACCTCCGGCAGAGCTGCCGTTTTAGGCAGCGTGCAGCAGCCATCTAGCGGCGCTGTCAACGCCCCGCAGCGTTCTCGCAGGGTCCTGGCAGCCTGATATTGTTAAGGGTCTCCAATCGCTCTTTTTTTTATTTCATAAATTGATAGTTCAAAACACGCTGATTCTAGTGATATGTGTCCGAGCCCTCTGAGCCTTCTAGTTTTTGATCTAGAGACGTTCAAACCTTCGTTTTTTCCCATCTTTCGGCATACAAATCTCAAGAATTTGAATAGATATAGAGATGAAACTTTGCAGTATCATAGTTCTTTACTCTGACTGTGTTGTGAAATATTTTTCATGTCCCTGCGATTTCCAGGTTGGCCCCTGGAATCACTTGAAAATGACCCGATAACAGAGCAGTTTTTCGCATGTAAGACGAATACTTACTAAATTGAAATTATATTCACAACATAGCCCAGTCCTTCCTCTACAAGCCAAGACTTCTAGCTTGTTCATATGTCAACTAGAACTCGAGATTTGTATGCCGAAAGAAGGGCCTGTTTCGAGTTCCAGGCATGAGTAGACAAGGACAGGCTACAACTTCTCTCTCGCACGTGGCGGGGTGAGGCGGTGCGAGGTGCGGGGAAGACGTCCCTCCCCCTCCTCCCACCGCTGCAACACTGCGCGACGTCTGCCGGAGCACCGGAGACCAATGAACATTACAATAGGACGGATTTGGCGCGGTCCGTCCTTTTAAACCCGGCGGAAATCAACTTTTGACGTTCAAATTTTTCACATTTGTAACTCACACCAACCTTTTCGCCGCCTCCCGGCAGTGCGATTCCGTTTTTGAATGGAGATCGTACGAGGTTTTAGAGCCGACTTGGAGTTGCCAAAAATCCGGAAAAAGAGCGAAACTGAGCCAATCTCTGGTCCGGGAAGCAGGAGCCGGCCGGTGACACCGACATCGACGAGGTTGCAGCGGTGTTGCCACCTTGGCCGGCTGGGAGGAGGAGGTCAGCCTACCCACCCCTCCCACCCCCACTTTTGACTAATAAGCGTGACCATTCCGCGAGTAGGAGAGCGATTGGAGACCCTTAATGGGGTGGTAGCGTCTTACTCTGGTGTTCAGAAGTGTCTTACCCTAGTGTCAGGCAGAGGCAGCCGCTGGGGAATGTCTGAGACAGACCGACAGACAGAGAGGCTTAAAACCAGGGCCGTCAAAGGGCAACGATTTGTGAATGTGGCTTGTAAAGTACAATGTTCGTTTCCCTAATAGGACGACGTTCAAACTCGGTCGCTCTTAAAGAACGATATTTCTTTAAGGTAGCCCCTTTTAGGGCGATGCGTTATAACGTCGCCCGAATTGTGCGATTTACCTCGCTCTCTGGTCAGTCTCAGTGCACTGATAACGTCTAAAAATTGTAAGCATTACGAAACGTCTGACTGGCCGACACTTGGGTTCGCAGAGTGGATAAACTGCATGAAATTAACTTTAACGGATATAAGCTGCTAAATGGCTGAATTACATGATTGGCTCGCGGAAATAGCGGGACCTGTTTGAGGACTGAAGGGACACCCGGAGACAGTCAGAATTCGCGTTTAACTCTTGGCACAACTAAGGCGTGCTACTGCCGAAGAGTCCACTACTCGAGACAGTGTACACATTTGCAGACAATCAAACTCAATCATCGATTAAAAATCTTAGAAACTGCATTAACTTGAGGATTGAGCTACATTATAGGGCTAAGAACAGCCATAACGCCATTACAATAGACTAAATTTTTTAATCTTCTACAAATAAGTTGGAACAAGCGCCAAAATCAACACAATCAGTGTATGTATACTATAAGGCAAAGTTGTGGACTCCTCGGCTACTACGCCTCAATGAGGCATAGAATTACGCTCCATAAGGACGTAAACACAGATTAGGTGCGGCCGTTTTGGCCTGATTTTTACGCCTTAATGGCGATGATACTTTTTACACCCTGTAGGCTGAATTCAAGGCGTAGTACTACGCCTGAGTTTTACTGGTGACTGCAAAGTTACCAATCGTAGGGCCAAAGATAAAACATTTTTCACATATCTACTCATTTCGCTCATTTGCGTCATTTAACGACTAACATGTAAATCCAGGGGGAGACGCCTAAGTATGCTCGAAACTAATACGTCTCAGAGCGTCTCGGAACTACACGTCTGAAGCGCATCGCTGCTGCACACCCTTATTATGGCGCTCTGCACTGGTCATCTGATTTGAGCGTAGCCCCTTCCTTCGTGTGTGGTGCTCACATTGTACGCAAACAACAGGCATGTGAAGACCAAAAGGTGCTTACAATGTATTCACCATGCCTAGCATGGCGTGCGCTATGCTGAGGGGAGGGTGTGCAGCAAGCAATAAGCCTTAGACGACTACGAGTAGTCCCTCCCAGCTCGCGCTTTTACTCGAAAAGATGTTATAGATTATCGGTTATTTTCAAATTTCTTTTTCTGAACTAAAGATTCCACCCCCAGAAAAAACGCTTAAAGTGTTGACGGACCGACAAACTGTTCAGAGAGACACCTCAAGGCAACTCACTGGAAATACTAACTTCCGAATAGAATCCAGGTTCCTTTCTTCTCCTTTTTGTTTGATGTGATTTGAAAACCACGGTTCGTTGTAGTAATCATCGACGGTATTTTTGGACATTATTATCATGTGACCTGCACTCTCGTCTTTCTGAACCTGCAACAGTTATTCAAATCGGAAGTTATAGTAATATACACATTGACAAAATGTGAAAAGGCGAACGGCAACCGTCTCACTCCCTTTAGAACTCGCAAAATATCAGAATAAGTACCTCGATATCTTCTTTCTTCTCCAGAGGCAGGTTGAGGATGGCGTTCATGTCAAATTCGTTGGGATTCATGATGCGCAGACCTTCAAAGGAGCTTCCGGTCGGGTGAAGTTTACTGAATGTTGCCTTGAACAGTGGATCTTCCTCCCTTAGCGCCGAGACTAAATCCTTCTCCAGGGCCTTCAAAGGAAAGGAAGGAAAACAACGCTTGTCAGAACCTTTCGAGCTTGACAACAAGCTGGCCCGTCCCTCGTCCCTCAGTCAAACCTCGGTGCCAGTCCGATCCACAGGCACCTCGGTTCGACAGGGCGGCCACTAGCCAGCCGGGACATGCTGGAAAGAGACCAATGACACGTAGAGACGTGGTTAAAAAAGGCCACTTCAAAGTATTTAGTTTTGTGAGAGAAGATCACAAGGATACGCGGGGGAAGTGTCGCGAGACACTAAAAGTCCTCAGCCGGGGCATGAATGCGGGTGCTAGTAGTGTAAGCTCAGTCTGTTTACAACGGTGTTATTGAACGTAAGCTCAGTCTGTTTACACCGTGTTATTGTATGTGAGCTCAATCTCAACCGTGATGTTGATATGTTGTTTCACTACTACACTGCGATTTGTCACACCGGATACAGTTTTGACAGTTACCATATCTTCTTTGATTACCGATTGGGAGTGAAATACCCTATTAGTGAGGAAATTCATTTATCATCACCACTGCAAATGCACTTTTACTTGCGATCATGGTTAGCCTCGTTAACTTGTTACTGCGGCTTTCTTACCTTGTATGCTGCATTGTATCGTTTGCGTTCCTCATCGACAATGTCGATCTCCTTCAGGAGCTTCTGCAGCCAAGGATCAAATTTGCTGTAGGGACTGCGACTTGACAGCAACGGTTCTCTGAAAAAAGAAAACGAGAACTTCAAATATTTTTTTTTTTATTTCTTTTAAAAGGTTGTATCCTGCGAACGTTGGGCCCATGTAGACCGACTGGTATGCTTGGTCTTTGGGTTTGCATGAAATCGCAGCCTGACGCCGTTGATAAACACGGCACATCGTTTTCATCAAACAGAATACGAAATACCAGTAGCATGTTTTCCAGTCGTGCTTTCTTACGTATTCCCTCGTTTCGTTAGCTGATGATGTGCACATTTTCTCGCAAATTAATTCTTATTTTAGGCCTGACGATTATTTCTTCGATTTTTTTTTTAAATCAAGCTTCTAATTTTAAGGCTCTTAAAGCAGAAAAGCTTCAAACTTCCAACCGCGCGCCCCAACCGCTGCCGGGCGTTTCCGTTACCACTCAGCTGGCGTTAGCGTTACCTGGGAAAATTTCGAAATACCCCATATGCAGCATATCAGGGAATACTAGGGAATACTACACCCTCCATTATGCTATAATCAAGACTCAAATATTCGCGGGAAGTCTAGGTAATTCGAATTTTTCTGCCGGTCAAATTATCTTTACTGCGAGCCTTGAATGCACCATCCCAGTGTTCCATGCGTAGAGCAAGATGTGGGATGTCCATGCGGGAAGGCTCGAATGTGTACAACAAAAACAGTTGCCAAGAATACCCCCTAGGCATCAAAAAATGGTTGAGTATTCAGATTTAGGGTGTAGGGAATTCAAGGCGAGTAACTATGATTTACAGTTGGTAATACTTTTCCAGGGTGACAATAAAAACTAGAAAGTAATTTGGGGAATACCTAGAAGTACACGAAAATACCTGGACGTACCTAAGAAATGCGAGGAAATGAGGAATACCGAAGTTGTAGACCGCACGAGATTATCGTAGGCTACGAATAACGTCTTCGTTGTACGAAGCGCATTTCTTTGTGGCCTACGAATTCTTCGTAATACGAAACACTTGACGAAACCTTCGTACCATTCGCTTCCCTCGTGAGGCTTTTACAGTACACCCTCAATTCTGAATATATATATATATATATATATATATATATATATATATATATATATATATATATATATATATACACATATACACATATATAAACTCTCTCTGTATGCTTCATTTTAAATACTTTCATGAGTCGTAAGATTTGAAATGTCAATATTTATTTTGCCTTTATTCCTTAGTTTTTACGTTCAATAAACCATAATCGTCTGCTCAGTCATATTTTGATGCTTAGGGGGTATTCTTGGCAACTGCTCTTGTTCTACACATTCTAGCCTTCCCGCATGGATATCCTACATCTGCTCTACGCATGGAATACTAGGACCAACCATTGAATGCTCACAGTAACGATAATTTCCTTGGCAGAATAACGAAAATACCCTATACTTCCCGCGAGTATTTGAGCCTTCATTGAAGCATTCAGAATTGAAGGCGTGCGGTACTCACCCTACAGTGACGGCAGACGGCTGCTGCCGGCTGCTGCCCTTGCCCTGCGCGGCCATGCTGCCCGATGCGATGCTGATGCACAGCGCCGTCAGCAGAAGGGAGGGACGACTGCGCCGCCGAAGGCTGGACGATGTCCTTTTGTCCATCGTTTCCAAGGCCAGAGGACAGTTGTCGGTCGGTCACCTGAGCCGGGTATCGGTTAGATGGCGGCTGCTCCTGCGGGGAATACCACGTCCGACACTCAAGAGGGGACGTTCACAAACTACGTGACCGATTTTAGGCCACTTTTTGACCCCCCCCCCCTCTCGCGACCTGGCTAACCTAACCTCACCATGCACTAAGGATAGGCTCGTGACCATAGGCTGACCGCCCCCCCCCCCTAAGTTGGTCACGTAGTTTATGAACGTTGCTTACGTACACGTCTTTGCGTTGACCTGTGCCAGACCTGAGGGGGTTGTGCTTTCCATTAGCTGTGTCGCAACAGACATTCAGCTGATTGGAACCACGCATTGACCTGACATTCAAGTGTTTGTTTACGGCTGCGGCTGCGCCGTGTCCGGCCGTGTCCTGATGTGGCCGAGGCACCCCCGGCACCCCCCCCCCCCTTTTCGCTCACATTCAATATCTACTCATTTGCGCACTTACGTTAATTTTTGTAGTTAATTTTACTATATACGCTGAACTGGACATCGCCGCGTGAATAGGCAAACTATTTGACGCGTCCTGTGAGGCAAGAGTATAGTGACGGCCTGTACAGCCTGTTAAAACTGTGTTAACTCCTACGGTACAACAGCCGCCGATGCACCACACTCGCTATAATCATAACTGAGTGTACAAATAGCCAAAACAAATAGAGTATTTATTTTAAAAACTTGGTCTTACTCAATTGCGCTTCGCACGACCAAATGTAAAAGTCTCGCTAGTAGCGCGAATCGCGATTTTGCCGGGTTTTGCGTGATTTTTGCACTTTCAATGGCGATATCTCCGAAATACGGTTTCCATGAAATTTTAGGCCTCTAGCAACCTCCTTTAATCCAGTTTTTGACAACATTAATTTTTAGCCCTGTGGAGGGGCATTTAGGCGGGTCGGACCCCCAAACGACCTCCAAATTATTTTATATTTTTTTCCTCGGAATCAGCATGAAAAATGGCCACGATTGAGCTAACGCGTACATTGAATTTCAAAAAAATCGAAGAATGGCACACCCTACTGGATGGAGGAAATTAGTGCGGCCCCAAACCAACGTCAAAAAGCTCTCGCTAGCGATGTAACGACCATTTGGTAGGCCCCGTTTTCTGTTCGCATTGCGAAGTATAAGTTCGTTTCGTAAGAAGCAAAGAAAACGTAAACTTACAAACCAGAATGCTTCATCAGCTTTCGAACAATGACTTACAGTACGCCTGAATTACTTACCAGCACGCAAGAAAGCCGAAATCCAAAGCCGCAGTTATCTTTTCAGGAATACTCAGGTTTCTTCGTAAGCTTTGGATAGCGCAATTACTGTATCAGGCAAGAAGCGGAGGCGTGTTACCGGAGAGCGAGAGCCGCACCTCAAGTGGGGCCGCGCGGTCACTGAAGACGAGATACAGCTCGTGCGGCCCCAACAGCCGCGGGACCAGTACTGCGCACTGCCTGTGGCTGCCGACCGGCCACTGCCCCCCCCCCCCCCCCATCCTCTCCTCCTCAGCATTTCCGCCAACGGACAGAGACGTTGTGCAAGGAGGGCATACCACACTGAAGCAAGTCTGGCCCGCTCGGGACGTTACATTCGTTACAATCTCCTCACTCATGTACGTTCCAAGGTCTTTGCCCTCCTTCCCCTCGCCCTTTCGGCGCCGGCCAGGCGTCCCACCGGCTGCATGGGGGCATCCATTCTCACTAAGGGACCGTACCCATATAACGTGGCCGCTTTTGGCCGCTTTTTGACCCCCCCCCCTCCTCGTCACGTGGATAACCGAACCTTTCCATGTATTTAAGATAGAGCGTAGTATTTGGCCTAATAAACCATCGTAACATCTCTATATTCCATTCAAAGCGATTAAAAGTCGACGGCGTGGCGGAGCTGAATATGTTTCACCGTAGACAGGTCAAAACTGCATGTGATATCGAGGGTGGTATGAAGGGGTGGGGGGGGGGGGGGGGGGGGGTCCTCTACCCCACCCCCACCCCACCCCCCACCCCCACCCCCTTCGAGCCGCGCCTGGCCACAGGGTAGTAGTAGTATATTGGACCGTTATTTTCCTTCTGTACATCAGTGATATGGCTGAACATGTAGAAGGACATGAAGTTAACTTTACTGATGATGTAAATGTAATAGAGGGAAAACCCAATGGCATGAAAGTAGAAGAGGCCAATCAAAGTATGAAGAGATGGACTGAACCCAACAAATTGATACAAAATGAAGATAAAACAAAGCTAATGAAATTATGGAGTAATGAACATGTCAAAATAACAAAAAAATCCCCATATTTAAATTTATTATGTGGATGATACAAAATTCCTGGGCATGCAAATAGATAAATATCCATTCGTAAGAGCCATAGATAAACTACCACAAACTGCAAGCTGTAGGCAGATCTTCAAGGATTTTAAAATATTAACTCTACCATCACTATATATCTATGAAATGCTAGTATACGTGAGAAGTAATGTAGAAAATTTTAACCTTCGACAAGACGTTCACACACATATTACAAGAAAAAAAATGTGATATCTACATAAAAAACAATATTTTGAAATTGACCCGGAATGATGTGTATTTTAAAGGCACCCAATGTATAAATAAATTACCAAACAGTATGAGACAGCTACATGTGGACAGGTTCAAGGGTGCTGTAAAGAAATTGCTGGTGGAGAATTCCTTCTACGCACCAAAAAGGAATGCCTTAATTCACTTTTAATAATTATGAAAGAATTGTCTAATTTTATAATTTTGTAACGTTTGTTATGATATTGTCAAGAACTGTTTTACGGTTTCGCACAATAAACTCAAACTCTGTCTCCGTGTCTCTCTCACCTATAATTTTCGGCTAACCTATAATTTTTCGCTAACCAATAATATTTAGCTAACCTATAACTTTTGGCACTAACAAATATTTGAATATCTTGCAGGAGGGTCATGTACTTCAAATTTGCATTTGTAACAACTCAGTTCCATATAAAGAGACTGCTACCAACTTAGGTGTTCTTTTTGAACAGAGTCTGTCATGGACTCCACACTGTGTTAATTTTGTTAATTCCGTCTTCAAGAATTTGGCGGTTATCAAAATAAATTTGTTATCTACCATTTGAAGTGAGAAAGATGATGATACAAATTTTCATTTTTCGTACTTATGAATAATCTGCAGCTCTCATGACTAATTTGTCAGTTACTAATTGCACTAAAATCCAAGGAGCATTCTCAAATGGTCAGGTTTTGGGAAGTACATACAGATTGCCTTGACTCCAGAAGAGATCAATTTGTTTAATGGTAAAACACCTACAATCTTTGCACGGGCTAGGATAGCATATGATACATACACCTCTTTAATTCACAAGCCGTTACGTTCTGAAAACTTTCATGTTATGTGGCAACACCAAGGTCAAGATAAATATGGCAGAATTAAGTATTTTGCTGTGGTAGATAATAAGATTTATATATTTTTGCAATTGTATACAGTCGATCATCTTGGTGTTATATTTAATAGAGAAACTTTGAAGTCCATATCCCACCTAGTGCCTGTGTCACCAAGCGAAGAAGTTTGTGTGGTTCCTCTGACTGAAATTATAAGCACTTTAGTTAAAGTTGGCAAAATCTGCAATTTTTTGGTGAAAAGGCCAAATCTATACCATTTTGTCTTGTGAAATGTAATTGCTGTATTTGTGTTAATAAGTCAATGTAAAGCCCCATTTGAAAGAGTGCATCTTGACTTCCGTGAATTATCTCATTCCTAATTTTGTAGTTGTTGCCTACTCAAAATGGACCGATGTCATCGTGGTTGATTCCCACAGTGTGTTTTTTCTGGGCCTCTGGAGGGTGTCACGTATGACAACTGGCAGATGGCAGCACAGTCCTAATTCACTGCCAAGTTCACTGCCCATTAGGGGCGGTCATCGAATTTTCGAAATCCATTCAGCGCGTAAACTTTCTCCCGGCCAATTTTGATGTAGTTTCCGAAAATATTTTTTTCAGAATTTTCCGAGGTCATCTAGAGCCCCCGCCACGGGCCCTATTCTGCAAATAGCCCCTCTACAGGGCGAAAAATAAATTTTCTCAAAAAAAATAAAATTGGAAAAACTTTCCAATGTCAATCTGATGATAGTAGCAGTCTTGCGGACTAAAATTTCAAGGAAAACGTCGTATCTCTTACGGTTTCGGAGATATCCGCATTGAAAGTGCAAAAATCGCGTACACTGCGGTTTTGCTTGGATTTACTTGATTTTTAGCCCGTCCCGACACGTTTCTTTAGAAACGGCAGGAGCCGGGCTTATAGTCTGATGCCGACTGTTTGTTCGTTCGGGCGGACATGTGTACGCCGACTTATCGTTCACAGAAAAACTTCAAATTTGGAGGATACCATAGTCAAAATCAAAACTTACCCCTTGATTTAGAGGACCTGGTCAGCCGCAGCAAGCAGCTCAGTGACGACCAGAGAAAGGAACTGAGGCAAGTGCTGAAAAAACACTATGACGTGTTTGCCCCGGACAACAACACCTTTGGTACTTGTCCATGGCTCCAGTTCAGAATTGATACGGGTGACCATCCACCCATCAAAATGAACGCACGACCAGTTCCACTTCATTACAGAGAGGAGGTACGAGAAACTTTCCTGAAGTACTTGAAGATGAGGACAATCAGGCCAAGCCAATCAGCCTGGAGAGGTCCGCGTGTGCGTGGACTACAGCGCTCTCAATGCCATTACGAGGGTCCCTGCAGCCCCCATACCTAGAACACAGGACCTACTCTAGCACTTTGGAGGCCGAAAGATGTATCACCCTTTTGACCTGGCCCATGGGTACCATCATCTAACGGTCCATCCCGATGATGTACCCAAAACAGCAGTGATCCTCCCAGAGGACCTGGGCCTGCCAAGCAGACAATACGAATACACCAGGTTGGGTTTTGGACTCTGCGGCCCCTGGAGCCTTCCAGCAATGTGCGGACAGGCTTATCACCAGAGCAGAGGGGCCCATCCCGGAAAATGACCTTGGAGATGCAGTGGCCGTTTACATCGATGATGTATGCATTGCCGGAGAGAACTTCCAGGTGATGCTGCAACGATTGACGGCACTGTTTAACAGGTGCAGAGCAGAAGGTTAGCTGCTAAAGGCCAAGAAATGTGATATGTTCCAACCTGAAGTGCACCTTAGAGGCACGAGATGTAGAGGCCAGCAGAGTTCGGCCTTCCAGTGTATTCCAGCTGTTGCACCAGGACGCTTCCATTTTGCAAAGCCCCACCAACTGGCCATTGGTCCATGCAGTCAGTCAGTCAGGACGGCCAGTTTGGCACTCCACTTAGACCAACATTTTGGCCTACAAGCGGAGTTTCGCAGAAAGGAACGAACATGTCCTGGAATAGTGGCGATTGAAAGGGGTCATAGAACCACAGTCAGCGTCATTACAAACGAAAGACATTTCCATAAACTACCGGCAAAAGGAGTCCAAGAAGCCCGCCAAACCCTGAAGGACTGGCTCCTGGAAAATGAAATTGCAGAGTGGTGTTTACCTGAGTTTTCGTGTGGGCTTGACAAATTAAAGCCAGCAACCTTAGTCAAGTTGCTTCACGAAATTTTTGGAGACACCACCATGACAATCACCATGTTTCATTTCCACCCGGCAGAAGCACCAGCCAAATGGAAACGATGTGTCGCAAGATGCAACTCGTGTCAGGTAGAGAATAGGAAAGCCATTCCTGACAGATCCGAGGACGTTTTCTTAAACTGGGTGACTATCGTGCCAGAAGGAGTATCCACTGTCCAGATGGCCAAGGATCAAAGGCCGGATGACGACATCATGCCAATCCTAGTGGCCGTGGAAGACAAGGAAAGGCCCCACATCCAGGAGATAATAGAGTACAGCAATCACACCAGAACGCTGTGGCATCTGTTTAAATCCCTGAAAGTTGAATGTGGACTCCTGTGGAAAAGAATCCACCATGAGACAGGAGACTTGGAAAAAGAAACCGTACGCCTCATCCTTTCCAGGAAACATAGAGAGGCAACGGTCAAAATGTACCATGAACAGTTGGGAGCTACCAACTATTTTGGACATACCAAGTCACTCCTGTACTTGAGACGATTCTTCTGGTGGCCAGGAACGAAAGAGGACGTCGCCCAACCCATGGCAGAGAGGCCCGAAATCCGAGCCCCCAAAATAAGGGGCTTTTTCAGTACCCCTCATTTTTCGGGCTGGCCACAAATTATGGGGCCGGCCCCAAAAATAAGGGGTACTGAAAAAGCCCCTTATTTTGGGGGCCAGCCTCATAACATAAGGGGCCGGCCCCAAGGCGAAACGCCAAGTCCAAAGGTAAAGTTAGAATTCGGGCCGGCCACATTTTACATGAGGCCGGCCTCTTATATTTTGGGCAGACGTTGTTGCACTAACAAGACCACCGTTCGTGATGGTAATGTTATTGATAATTAATTCTCATTATTATCAGGCTTCAATCGTCAATTGTTGTGGCTTTTTCTTTATTATTCCTCTTTTTGCAGATATTGATACTTCAGGCAATAAGGCAACTAGGTCTAAAAGCAAGAAAGAGGACTCAGGGAGTGAATTATCTTCAAAAAGTAATGATCTCTTACCCTTTGATTTCTCTGATTTTGTGCCTATGTTATAGGGGTTTTTAAATCCCTTGTTATTTTTATGCATCCATCAAGTTATGTTCACTCATAATTTACTTTTGATTTTCTCTTCTTTTTCAAATTTACAGGCTCACTATCTTCCTCTTCCAGTTCAGTTCCTGTTACTAAGATATCTGCACGGAACAGTAAGAGGGAGCTTATGTCATCCAGTGACGATGACTCCACGCTGGACAACGGGGAGGCCATAGATCCAGACTTTACTCCCAGGAAGTATCTAAGAATCCAGGACGATCTGAAGATGGAAAAGCAGCGAGTACCAAGTACGGTATCCAGTTGTCAAACGGACCCATTTCCTTTCTGGCAAATTTGCCAGAATCAGCACAATTAGGGGGGAATCGAACTTCAGCCTGCATATCATCTGAAACTTCACCTATAATCCATTGCTTGAGGCCAACATCATACCACGTGCTGTCATCATCTCCCATTAATCTGCCGTCCTTCCTCCCCAATATCTTGCACACCAAAAACTGAAACATGTAAATAAAGTCATTAGCAGCATGATCAAGCAAAGCAGTTAAGTACATAGGTCTTTACGGCAACTACGAAATGCAATGTACCGGATGTGCATGAATGTTAAACTTGGTGATGTCAGTGGAGGAGTGGAACAGTATGGAGCAAAGGTACAGATATAAAACCATTGCCATCAGGCATGAGCCAACACTTCCCAGCAACATCAACCAAACCAAATACCCTCCTTCTGTGATCAAGAGCATGCACATGAAATATTGAAAGCTGTGATGATGGTATAGGATATTCATAAGCATTAATTTTCTCTCGAAAACACTTGCCAACAAAAAATATCTCATCCCCTCTCTTCACAACATTTTGCAGGACCACAACTTCTTGATCTTTGGTCATGAAACATGAGTCTCTCACATTGCATTTAAAGACAACACCATTGACAAGCAAGCATTTGTATTGCTCTCCAGCAACAATTTCGTTTTCAATAAAATGCTGCTTGGAAACAGTTATTTCATTGTTGATGGTATCCAGCAAAATTTGAGGAGGCTCTTTCTCTAGATCTCTGTTGGCAGCTTGTTGTATTGGCTTAAAGTCAGACTTCAGGGACCTCTTAATCTGCCCCAATCTGTCCTCAAAGGGATAAGCACTGAAGCTTTCAGCTGGCCCATGCTGGAGACATTCATCGGGAAAGTGGAACAAACTATGAACATTGTACACAACAAACTTTTCACCATAGATGTTCACACTGTGCTCTATGAAGGTCCTCAACATTTCCTTGGCATGAGCGTTCTTGGTCAGGTAATAAGAAGGGCTACTCAATATATACATTGCACAATGAAGCAGGAGGAAATGTCTGTACACATTTTCATGCAGATAGTCCCGAAACACAAGAATGCCCTCATACAGCAAAGATCTGCGGTATTCTTTACCTGAGAAAAATGCTAAGTCTGAAAAAGGTCTTGGAGGCCTATTGAAGTCACTGGGACATGAAGGAATCAATCCCAACATGACCTCAGACATAGCATTCCAAGTTTGAACACGAAGTTTGGTTTGTCCATTCCATTTTTTCCATGCTAAAGTTAGCAGCCTCTTGTAAACACCAAGATGCACAAGGTGAAGGACATCCAACCGAAACTGAGATACTGGGCCCCAGTGGATCTGCTCCAGCGGAGAAATTCCATTATGGTGCTCTGGTTGCTCTCGGTTTCTGAAGGACTCATCCGTCCGAAGAGGAGCATTCAGATTTACATAGGTCATTCTATCATCAATGAATTCTCCTTCGACAGTGCATTTTTCACATGCGCATACTGCACCATGTTCCATGATACACTTTGCCTTGGCACGGGCAGGTGCATCATGTATATAATTTCTAATGCAAAACTGATGGACAACACCATGATACCTGTACCCATCGTTCTGAAGAACAGACACCTCTTGCACAAATTTGTGAAGAAGAACCTCAGCGCTGGGATCCTTGGGGCCAAAAAATATTGCTATAATAAAGGGTGCATTGCGTGTGCCCACAAGTTTTGCAAGAATGCAAAAGAACTTCTTCTTTGACTTTTTGAAAGTAGGGAGCCCATCCATATTAATATCTACTTCAATAACATGGTGTGTTTGAAGGTACTCATCGAGGTTCAAAAAGTCAAGATTTGCATTGAAGCCTTTGTACCATAAAAGGCCTCCCTCAACTTCATCAATAGGGACCTCCTTAGGAGTTGCCAGGAGAGTTTTGTACGACAAAGGCACACTGGGGAAGGCTACATGAAGATGACCAAGTAACTTGTCTAATGTACGCATTGACAGTGTGCCTGCCTGTAAAGCCCACTGCTTCAGACCCTCCCGCACATAATCTTCACGCTCCATTTCATTTGCAAAAACCCTTTGCTGGTTCCGCCTTCCCAGATCATCACCTTCATTGTTATCACCTTCATCATCCCCACCATCCCCACCAACATCGACAAACTGCTCATCATCTTCATCATCATCATGATCGGTTTCCTCTCCATCTGTTTGCTCAACCTCAACAGCTTCACGAGCACCTCGATCCTGTGCACCTAAGTTCACGCCGTTGTCACCAGCTGCTGCTCCTACATCCTCCCCATGCGCAGCAACACCATCTCCATGTTCTATAACATCCTGTTCACTTCCGTTCTCTCCTTCATCACTACTATTATCACCCTGATCAGATTCTTGGCGTTCACGGTCACTTTCCCCAGCATAACTTCCTTCAATGTCACTTTCCTCACTGATTTCATCAATGGGACGATTCATGCGATGCAGCAGCTCATCAACACGAGCCTCTTTGGCAACCATCACTTTAGCTCGTCTGTTAAAGGCACGTTTGAAGTCCCGGAACTGGAAAATAATTTGGTTTGCAATTGAATTAATGAGGGAAGGCTTGCTATACTGGCTAGCCTAGGCTAGCCAGCCCGACCTGTTGCACGCCACTCGCTATGAAACTATAAACACCAAAAGAACAGAACACAACTAGTAGGGAGCATGCTGATCGTCCCCGTGGACAATTTATAGCGAATAAAACGAAAACTATAAACCCCATGGGAAATACAAGTACCAAACTAGTGGCGAATCTACTTGTACAGGTTAGGTTATATCAATACGAAAATACTAGTTTTACATGCATTCCAAACCAACGAACGTTCGTCATAGAGACTTACCGGCTTTCCTCCGTCATCCGCCATGAGGACTGGTGATTTTTCAGCTCCTTCTTACAAATAAATGAGGCAGCCAGGCGAGCGAAAATTAACGGCGGGGACCGGTACTGCGAGTGACCACGCTAACGGACGTTCGCGGCGCGCTGAGCTAGAGAGGCGAGAAGACGGTTGATGGTGGAGAGTGTATGTGGAAGGGGGGGGGGGCTTGTGGGGCTTGTGTGAGCGTCTCTCTCTCCTCCCTCTCTCTCTCTCTACCCAGGAGTGGGAGCGGGGGAGCGGTGGAGGTAAAATTGGGGGGGGGGGGGGGGGGGGAGAAAGCGAACGCGGCGGGCGGGTCGCTGATGAGATATCGCAGAGACATCGCTCCGAAGCGATCCGGGAGGCCGCGCGGGCCGCCGCGAGCGAGCGACTGGTGGGCGACTTCAACTACATCGAATCGACGTCTAATCGACTTTTCATTTCTCACTGGGCTCCCCCTGTCTGCGTGTAAATTACTGGAAAACAGTCGGTTAATTTTTAGATTTATAAATTAGGCTAATGAAGGGGATGGGATCGGATCAGTGAAGCCTACTGTACCAACTGGGACAACCCGAAAGCTTCTTTTAAGTTCTTGATTCGTTTTATGCCACCACTGGAGGAATCGACTGAGACAAGATGTCTCTGCGTTTAGACGTCGTCTATTATGAGTGATAGTCCACGTGGCCACTAGCCACAAACCCACCCCCTCCCGCCGTGGACAGTCGTAGACTATCGTCGACCCCCCTACCCCCTTCACCTGTCCACGTGGATTATGGACAGCCCCTAAAGAAAACGAGTTTTGTTTCAATCATTTATAAAGGTTAGGCATCGATGTTGGGTATGATTCATAATCGGACAACGTAATTCTCAGGTGCATAAAGTAAATCAGCAACGACGTATCATGTGCAGAAAAGAGTATTTTTGTTCTGCTGGAGTGTTAGGTGAGATGGTCTTCAAAGTGTCATGTTGGGTAGGTTTTAATGCGCGTAGTGAAGGTGAGGTTAGGATGCTTTTCGTAAGTCATTCAGTCTATAAAAATCATAACACCATCAATGTTAAAGTCAAAAGATCATACCAATAAAAAATGAATGAAGATGATTTCATGTCGATTTTGCTTCTTCCGTTTATTGCTGAAATTTTAGCTCAGCTTTGTGTTTTAACCCGGCCTAGTTTAACAAACTTTGAATATGAAATGGTAGACGAACACCAAGCAGTCGTAGCGATATGTTTTGATGCCTGGTGTAGTCGCAGTCGCAGTACCGGGACCGGGCAAACCAAGAAAGGTCTAAAGGTCGGTTTCGAGTCGATGCTGGACGCATATGACTCTGAAACCGTATGCCCCATGGATTCTATCATTTCCGATTCGATTTTGTTTAAAAAGTAGAAGAAACCAGGGCGCATTGGGCGTCAGCGTCAACTCTTAACTCACCTTGTTTCTTCTCCGCCTCCGCCCCTCCTGTTCGGCCCGATCAAAAGAACACACATTCTCTCTCTCTCTCTCTCTCTCTCTCTCTCTCTCTCTCTCTCTCTCTCTCTCTCTCTCTCTCTCACTCTCCTCGTCGGGCCGCATGCGTCGCCCGGCAACCAACAGCTCGGCAGTGTCGCTCTGACAACGCAGGTCGGGCGTGAGTCAGTCATCAGCCTTGGTGCCGGACAGTCAAGTTTGCTCGCGAAGCTGTTGCTGCTCATGCTTGGCGTGGATGCAGCGGTCTGCTCTGGTCTTGCGGTGCGTGCTCTGCGTGGTAGATTTTTGAGTACGTTCGGTTTTACTGGTCTGCCATGGAGACAAGGTGAGTAACTGTTAACTTCGGCTTAGATCAACGCTTCCTACATTGTTTTGATTATGTAAACAAGATCGAATCGGAAACGTAAAGAAGCGTTGGCCGTGAAGGCCTGTCCGTCAAAAGGGTGGCTTTCAGGCTGACGCCGTACGCCCCTTGGATTCTTTCATTTCCGCTTCGATTTTGTATAACAAGCGCCTGAATGTAGGCAATAGGGTATTTCGGAGAAGGTCCAAACCGGAAATGGAGAAGAAGTCAAGAAAATATCAGCGGAAACAAAACACGGGTATCATGAGGGTTACCGTAGCAGAGAGTATCTCCGCCACGGCGTCAGCCACGAGCCAACGTCAAAAATTAGGAACCTTAGCTCTTGCTGTAGGGTCACGCAGCGCCGGCACTACCCCGCGCGGCCTCAGAATGTACGTTCCCGGACCGCGCGGTTTAAGTCTGCGCTGTGTGACCCTACCAAATGGTCGTGACATATCGTCAGCGAGAGCTAAGGTTCCAAATTTTTGACGTTGGCTCGTGGCTGACGCCGTGGCGGAGATACTCTCTGCTACGGCAACCCTCATGATACCCGTGATTTGTTTCCGCTGATGTTATCCTTGCCTTTTTCTCCATTTCCGGTTTGGACCTTCTCCGAAATACCCTATTAGCGCGACACAACCCCCTCCGAAACCCAAGTCTGGCTACGGCCCTGCCTGTATAGGCTGGAGCGGTGCTCGGCAGAGATTAGAGTAACACGTTTGTTAACATAACTTTTAAAGGTCCTCTACCATTACAAAGCACTAACACAGATACAACACTTTCAATACAATATGTACTATATATTTTTATTGCAAATATAATAGGCGCGTGTATCACGGCGGTTCTCACGGACCAAAACACGTTATGGCAACAGCCGGAAACAAACACGCATAATAGAGGTTTCCAACGAGGCTCAGAATCGGAAGCTGAAGAATAATAACCTTTCCAGACTGTAACCTCCCGAGATCAGGCATGAGAAATATTGACGCACAAGGGCGTCGTCAACATATGGGAACTAACCTCCAAACTTACTCAAAACGCCACTCAAGTTTCTCATACCTGCCCTTGAGAGTTTCCGGTCTGGACGAGTTTTTGTTCTTCAGCTTCTGTTTCCTAAGTATCATTGGAAACCTCTATTGCGCACACCTCCTGGGCCTGGTTCTATTTCCGCTCTCTTTGACTCCCATTGTCTTCGCTCTTTCGGGTCATCTCTTCTCCGGACTTCTCTATTCCTTTTTGGGTTTCTTGGAATTTGTATCCCGAGTGATTTAAAAGTAAATAGGCCCCTAATACCTCAGAGTTGGTAACGAAGAATCGCAAAAGCTGAAGGAGTATGGGGAAACCGCAGTGAAAATGATCTGGCCACGGCTTCGGCCACGGGCCAGCGCCAAAGATTTGGAAGCTGAGCTCGCGCCGGGAGCCTCGTTTGATATCAAGTGGAAAGAAATGTACAATGGCGATCTTATTTAGCGGTCCAATTTTTGCAGAACCTGTTATTTCAGTCTAAGTTGACAGACAGTTCTAACTTTCAGGGCGTGTCGGAAGGGTCCTTCTCGTAGGCCCGAGAACAGCTACTTCCTTGATTCATTCTAGGGGGTTGAACCATGCCCACATATGGAACAGTGTGGAACATTAACGGGGTCATTAATACCCATTTGAAGAGATAAATTGTGCAAAATCACAGTTAGTATGGAATTATCGGTCACCAAAACTGGCAAATCTCGAATTTCAACCATCTCCAACCATCCCCTAATTTGGGAGGTAGTCTTTGTGGAAGTGGTGAAACGGTTCTAAAATAGATCGTCAGTGGTAGCGATGGCCTCTCGGGTTCCGATAATAATCGTGAAATTTTTTTCTTTAAGGTTGGTACCTTACCGAACCGGCTTGCGAAAGTTCCTACCTCTATCGGAAACATCGGGAGAACAGCAAGAAGAGATCGTTAAGACAGGTCTAATTTTTCAGGTTTGTTTTTGGATTTGGACTTTATCTAAAGGTAGTACCTCAAGTGTGTGTGGGGGTGAGTTGAGATTTTAAAGTGTAATTTGGGGGGTGTTCGGACTCACCTTCCGTCAAATTTTGGGCAAAATCGGAGCTGACCATTTTATTATACCCTCAAAACCCATTTCGAAGAGCCTGTATACCAGTTAAAGTTGCCCACAATGCCACACCGATCGTTATTTTGTCACTGTTTTCCCTAGGGTTTTAATGATGCTGTTTATGGCGTTTTTCGACAATTTCCTATATAAGGGGGCTACTCATTGCCTTAGAATAATTCAAAATAGTTGGTGGTTTGGGTTGGGACCGCCTGAAAATTTGAACCCCCTGTCACCTTCGAACGAATTGACAGGCTCTGCAAAAGATAGACCGCCGAGTTTGGTTCCCAGTGGACGCAGGCGACGCCACTGTTTTGTGATTTGCACTACGTATTGCAAAAGGTGCTATAAGTATTTGCCAAAACTGCTTTATTGTAAACTGTGTGCAATAACGTGGTCCTTATTTCTTATAGGAGTGTATCACGATTTATTTGCAAGAACGATTTATCGCAAATTTTAGTGATTTGTACTGCAATTCCGAATACAGCGGCCGCCGCTACCGATCGATTTTGACGCCGCCGCCGCCCGAAGTGGCTTCGGCGCCCATTTCTAACTGTGGATCCACGCGTGAGAGTGTGATGGCACACCACACTCCTCCTGAAGTGTAGTTGTGCCATGCTTGACCAGAGGGACCACTACACTTTAAAAAATGTGTGGTGCGCCATCACACTCTCAGAGGAGAGTGGTGTCCTGCTGCCTCTCTCTGTCTGACGCACTTCCTTCCTCAGGACCCTGACGCTGGTGGACGACAACTGCGCCCCGCTGGCAGCGCTGCAGCTGCAGTGTGGCGGCGCCCCGTGTAGAGTGCTGACCGTGGAGACCGCCGTCACCGCCAAGGAGGGCACGGTGTACTCGGCGCGTTGGCTGGCGCCCTCCCCGGGTGACTTCAGACTGCAGATCACCAGCCACTGTGAAGACCAGTTCTGCTGGTTTGAGTTGAAAAGGCTCGAGCACAAAGGGACCCGCGGGTGAGTACGGAAGTGAAACCTTGCGTAAATGGACCTGATTCAGATAGAACTTTTGATTCCTTATCTAACAGTTATGTACAAAACCGGCGGATACCATACATTACCACGTGCATACATGCCTGTCTACCGGGCTAGGTGACCGACATTGTTCGAAGTCAGCACATGTTTTAAATGAAAGCGAAATTTGATTTGAGATGTGTTCATATTTTCTGCCCTGCTATATTGTTCCTGTGGAAATAAACAGTGAAATTCAATGCATCACCTCTGTAGGTGCTATACCCGTCGATGAGAGTGAGTTTTTGAAACCACCCACCTCTAGTGATGTTCTTGGTCGATTTTGCTGACGTCGCCACTTCGATTTTTTTTTCGGGGTGGTCTAAAATTGTGCCGAATATGACCCCTCAACCAATGCCGTAGGGTTCGAATTGAAACAGGTGCTAGAAGGGACAGGGTATAAAATATGGGGGCGAACCTTCGATCGACGCGGCTCGCTACGGCCCGTCTCGAGCGCTTCCCGTCGGCTAGGCGCCGCACCGACTAGTCGGCTCGCGACATTCTGTCCTTTCTCTCCTTGCACAGGCTTCTACTCATCGAAATCGGAAGCGTGAGGGTCAGATCAGGCATAATAATTTGAGAGCACTTGTGAAAAAAAATCGAAGGTCGCGAAGTTGGTAAAATCCCTCTAATGCAGGTATGAATACAGGATGCGAAGGGGAAATAAATCGGTACATGCTCGGCACATTCGCTTCGAAATTTTGTAAGGATCTGGCACATTTTAAATTTTATTTTCCGTTGTAGAAGCTAACGTGGGATGCTCTAGGAGCGCATCAAGCGGGATTCAGACGGAATTTCAGTGTATAGACTTACAAATATTACGTGGTATTACGCTGGCACTACACAGCGTAATACACTGGCACTTCGTGGTATTACAGGGCACTATTTACAGGGTTTTAGCGCGAGTGAATCCCCCAATGATGCACAGCGGCACTAAGGGCACCCATGAAGCACAGCGGCACTAAGGGCACGTTTATAAACTACGTGGCCGATTTAAGGCCACTTCTTGACCCCCCCCCCCCCCCCCCTATCGTGACCTGGCTAACCTAACCATGCATAAAAGATGGGATCGTGACCATAGGCTGCCCCCCCCCCCCCCAATTTGTCACGTAGTTTATGAACTTCCATTAAATGCGATTCAAGTTCGCCCGCCGGAGCACATGAACGCCTCAATCCTGTATTTTCCGCCCACTCATTGTGAAGTCAAGGAGCCGATATCCGAACAAAGGAGACTCGAAAGCCATGTGCGTAAACATCGAGCCCTGCAGTGCTCAATCGGTAGCCCCGAGATCCGTATTCTGAGCGGAAACAAAACTTTGGAGACCACGGTGACATTTAGTACACGAGGTACAGGCCGCCCTCACAAGGGAGTGCCTACAAGTGTAAATTAGCAATCTGGCTTAAACTTTAGAATTGCATAGTACTATCATAGGAATGAATGGATTTCCAAAAAATTTCGGCTGAATTTGTTTTTAACACAGTTTTATAGGGCATCAAAAACTGCAAAAAATACTAAAAAATTTTTTTTTTGTTTTTTTACGAAAAAGTTTCCTCAGTTCATAAAACGTCGAGAAATTGCATTTTTTTTTATTTCTGACAGAAAAAAATATTTTCGTCTCAAATCACGTAACTTGTACATTTTTCAAAAAAAATAAAATTTCATTCATCACTTCATAAAACGTCGAGAAATCACAAAATTCGTCATATTTGAGACAAAAAACAATCACGGAACTTAAAGTTTTCAAAATTTTTAAGAAACTTGACTTCCCGAAAAATCATTTTCCGCAATCGCATTAAAAACGCGAAAATATCGAGATACTGGCGTCGAGGTTTAACGGACGGACGGGCCTGCTTGTTAAACTACAGCCATAGTAATCCTTTAATTCCGGACGATTTAGTTCCCAAATTGCCTGCAACTCCGTACAGATTTCACGACGTGCTCCGTACAGAGGCGGATCTGGAGCGGCTTGTAGGGGGCAGGGGCAATGCCCCGCTTTTTGCCTACTTACAGGCTGAAAAGTAATGCCGGTTGGCTGCATTTCCGGCGCCCTTTGGGCGCCGAGGGGGGGGGGGGGGCAACTGCCCATTTGCCCCCCCCCCCCCCCCCCCCCCCGCCAACCGGCATTACTTTTCCGCCTGTATGTAGGCAAAAGGTGGGACATTGCCCCTTGTTGCAGGCAATTTGGGAACTAAATCGTCCGGAATTAAATGATTACTATGGCTGTTGTTTAACAAGCTGGCCCGTTCGTCCGTTATACCTCGACGCCAGTATCTCGATATTTTCGCGTTTTTAATGCGATTGCGGAAAATGATTTTTCGGGAAGTCAAGTTTCTTAAAAATTTTGAAAACTTTAAGTTCCGTGATTGTTTTTTGTCTCAAATATGACGAATTTTGTGATTTCTCGACGTTTTATGAAGTGATGAATGAAATTTTATTTTTTTTGAAAAATGTACAAGTTACGTGTTTGAGACGAAAATATTTTTTTCTGTCAGAAATAAAAAAAATGCAATTTCTCGACGTTTTATGAACTGAGGAAACTTTTTCGTAAAGAAACAAAAAAAAAAATTTTTTTAGTATTTTTTGCAGTTTTTGATGCCCTATAAAACTGTGTTAAAAACAAATTCAGCCGAAATTTTTTGGAAATCCATTCATTCCTGTGATAGTACTATGCAATCCTAAAATTTAAGCCAGATTGCTAATTTACACTTGTAGGCACTCCCTTGTCAGTGATAAATGATGCAGAGCTAGCAGAGGGACGGGGGCCCATAATTTCGAAAATTCTAATTTTAGGTCGTCCCCGCGCACTTCCTGGTGGACAGACAGTGCAGTATTTCACCTGAGACGCCACGGGGTCAGGGAAAATGTGACAATTATAGGCGTATTTTGTGCAGAATCTTGCAGCGTTTCGCGTGGCGTAGCCTGATTTTCGGTCCGAGGTCTCAGAGTGGCCTTTTTCGGCAGAAAGACTGCGGTCGCGTGCATCGACCGCTCGTCCTCTATTATGGAGTTTCCACCCGCCGATTTTCTCCAATCTCGCTGTAATGAATCTCCATCTCCACGGCAGGCGGAAGCTTGAACGCTCGGCTTGAATGAAAGGTCTATTGGAGATTGCGCAATGATATGTGGCCTTCCTCTTGCAGGTGGTGCGGTGAGCGTGTGAATGACGCGACGTGTCTGTGTCCAGGAGAATCTACGTGGATTCGGCGCGATCATGCGACAGGGCGGAGCATGGTCGTGGAGCCCGTTGAGGGCAAAGACGGGGAGTTCGCTCCAGATGGTGAGGAGAACCTCGTAAGGTAGGTTCCACACGTAATTGGAAATGCAATTTGGTTTCTGTGTGTTTTGTTGTTACAGTTTCTAGGTAGTCGCCATACCCATGATTAATGCTCATATTGAATACTGTTACGGGGTAGGGGTCGACGAATCAGCGGCAGGACGGACAAGTCAGGATGCAGGAGCATGTATTGAACGGACCAGGTTAGACAGCAAACTGAGCACAGGCTAGAGGCCACAGCGGCCACGGTTGCTGGGAAGCGCACGACAATGCAGGGGCCCGCGGGTGTGGCATGAGCGGGGTATAGCCAAGGTGCTAGTTCAGGCGCGGAGTACGGAACCCTTTTCCCATAACACTACCCCCCCCTCTCCCCTCCAGAGCATTGGAGTACAAAGAGTGTAACCGCGGCGATGGGGACGTGGGCCTTGCTTCTGAGCCGCTGAGACCGGGTCAACAGGGTGGCGGGCAGGATGGGGAGCAGGACGGAGCAGGGCATCTTGTTGGGGAGGACGGGAATGGCACAGCATCAGGATGGGCAGGTTGGGGTCAGCTTCCAGGATCCAGGCACGCGGCGCAGGACAGGTACACAGGTCGCGATGCCGGTATCCGAACACCTGGAAAACAGAGTGGGTCTGACGACTGTCGGGCACAACAGGGAGATTGTAGTTGGGAACGCACTGACCGAACAGTAGTATAGGTGCCCCATTCACAAAGCCCCTCCGCCATCTTGGTGCCCCATTCTCTTGGTGCCCCATTCCCCTCCCCCGATGAGGGCCTTAACCTAACCCAAGGCTGGTGCCCCATTCTCCCCCTCTTTTCGGTGTGTAACCTAACCCAAGGCTGGTGCCCCATTGTCACCCTCCTCTTTTCGGCGTGTAACCCAACCTAAGCCTAACCTAACCCGTGCCCCCAGGTGACTCATGCCCCATTGTTGCGGTCGGACGGAGGCGTCACCTAACCCAACCTAAGCAGGGTTGACCGGTCTGACCCTGTCCCGGCGCGGGGTATCGGTGCCCCCTTCCCCTTCCCTTTGTGGTGGGGGGCGTAACCTAAGTGTAGATGGCAGGACTGAAATTCGGATTATGTTCGTGCCAGCGAACGCAATCCGACATTTTGTTCATGCCGTCCTGTTACCAACTTCACAATCACAAAATTCTCTCAGCGTTTCCAACTGCGCCCATGAGGCACGCTGAATGCAGTCGTTAGGATTTTTTGAGCGGAAATCCTTTCCCCTGTAGGCCTATACAAAACCGCAAAATTATTTTCGTTAATTTTTATTGTGAAAATTGTTTTGTTAAAAAAAAAAATTTTGTTTTAAAATTTTTTGTTTTAAATTTTTTTTTGTTTTAAATTTTTTTTGTAAAACTTTTTTGTTTGAAAATTATTTTTTTTTTGTTTTAAATTTTTTGTAAAACTTTTTTCGTTTAAATTTTTTTTGTAAAACTTTTTTTGTGTATAATTTTTTTGTAAAACTTTTTTAATTTTTTTGTAAAACTTTTTTGTTTTAAATTTTTTGTAATTTTTAAAATTTGTTTAACTAAAGAATTTATTTTTTTCGCGTAGTACACCCTTGTGAATTTTTGTCAGGGACTATACACTTCATGCTGTACATACGTTTAAACATTTTCCTCACTAAGTCATCATTTTTCTCTGCGTGTTTTGTGAACAGCGTTTTAACAAACTTGTGCAGAGTGAAACCGTGTGCTCTGTGTACCAGGTATAGAACACAATACTCTCCACACACTTTCGAATCGAGTGCTTGCAAACTGGTGTGATTATATGTCCACTTTTTGCACACTCTATCTAAGAATTTGCGATGCTGTGATATGACGGGTGGCAGGCCATAGGAATCCCAGAACTCCCCAGCCCCATGTTTGTCGATGAAGAAAGCGACCCAGTGTGAGCCGGGTTTCGAGATCGGGTCTGTGTTACAGATGAGTAATGCTGGACGTTTCTCTAGTCGCCGTGGCAAGGTGTCTGCCGCGAAAACACCTTCAAAGAGAGGAGCGATATGCTTGTCCTTTCTCATCATCGTGTCCAACGTGCCTCCATCCAAACCGTCGTCCATGATCACACGTTGTAGTCGACAATCACGTTCCGATTTTTATCGATTTCGATCAAGTTTTGGAACTCCGCGTAAATGATGCAGTTGACGGGATGTGCAACGGGTACTCCGAACTTTACTTCAAGACGAAGTGTCCCTTGTCTCTGGAGATTCCAGTGGGGTTCGTTTGCAGACAGATCAGGAGAGAGGTCGAAACAGTACAGGGTGTTCCCACCAGGGTAATCAGCAAAACTGATATTGTTTCCCTCGTCCTTCCAATGTATGCCGGTCCCACAGAAGAGTGTGTTGTACGCCTCCATGTACAGACCATTAGCAAAGTCAGGTGTTAGTGGCTGTGCTGTGACGGGGTGTCCGTCCACCATCAGACTGAGGTAATTTACATTCAGGTGCTGAAAGTTAAAGGGATTTCGTGTGAAATCTCCGTTGAATGCACGGTTGTCCACGAATCCTATAATGACTCTCTGAGGCATCTGATTCATAAACAGGTTATCGATATTTTTATCTCTCAGCCCCTGTGTGATCGTGACCGTTTTAATGTCCACTCTATTCACCGGGTATTTTGCCGGTGCCTTCTCCAGGGCTTGTGCATGTGCGAGAAGAACAGACGGTGATACGGTGACTTTCCTGACGTACAGTGTGGCGTCCAGGAGACGTATCTTTTCTGTCCCCGCTGCGGACATGAGTGTGAACGCATCGCGATTTCTGATCAGTTTTATACGGAGCTCCACATTATTCAAAAGGAAATGATCCTGGTTGAAAAAATCGATGTGGAGTGGACCCATCATCTCGAACACCCGACTTCTTGCTGTGAGTGCACGCCGTTCGGCAATGCCTGTGTTTTCTACACCGTCCAGAGAGTCAAAATGACCAGGCGTATCATCATACCACATTCTTTGTGTCATGTGAGAATGTTTAGCAGCCGTGTCGTAATTAAGAAGAGACTCGACATAGGCTCGATACGGATACGTCATGCTTGAATGAGATATCACTTTTTGATTCAGACTGATATCGACTTGACTCCATACGGCATGGAGAGCATAATTAACTGGGGCAGCATCGCTGTTATCGTTAGCCACTAGATCTGTGCCATCGGCTTTCACAATTTTTGCTTTTACATACAACATCGTGTGAGCTGGATCGATGTATTCATGACCCACACCAGGTACGGAAAATTCAACCGTGTTTGCTGCATCGAGTGTAGTGAGTGGTTTGTAAGGCACCCAGTGTGTTCCTTCCAGAACGGTCTGAGTTGGTGGAACCAACCACAAATCCAATTCAGAGCGGAGACACTCACTAGATTGAGGGTGCATGAAAGCCATTATTGTTTGTTTTTCCAAATATATTCAATCTCTTCGGCGTTTGACGTCTTACTCTGACGACCTCTCGGTGCAGAATGACCTCCTCTGGCTGGCCTACCCCTTTTTATAGCTCCAGACCCCTTCATCCCGGCCTCGGCCTTTCGTTTCAACTGATTTATCATCTCCTGCATCTGTTTATTCATGCTCTCATTCAAATTTTGTCCGGCCGCGACGTCACCGAGGATCGCGCTTCCCGTCCGTGCCGCCTCCCGCCCCAATGCAGCCGCGCCGCTACGGAACAGCGGAAGGACCGAGCGGAAAAGACCGCCGAGCCATGAACCGATCCCATAGCCTTTCTGGTACGGGGCGCCTGCGTAGTAATTCCCCGCACCGCCGCCGCCCGCCTGGTTGACGTAATAGTCGTTGTAATGCGTTTGCGGAGCCATCACAGCTGTTTAAAGTGAACCAGCAACGTTAACGTTCCGTGATCGAATGGCACGTATCGGCCTGCGTGGTCCCTTATATCTATTTCCAGGGTGTCAAACGATTTCGTCTTGAGCTCAAAGTAGATGGGGTGTTCACAGTGGAATATCGACATGCTACCGTATGTCGTATTTATACTGAGTGGTACCGTCCGAAGGAGCGGTGCCCTCGTGTGACCCACGATCTGATCAGACAGTATGTCCAGGTACACGAACATCTGAGAGGGAATCCCCAGCGAGATGTCTACTGGCTTTGCGGCGTGTATACGCTCGTTCGCCGGGAAAGGACCGGGATGCTCCAGTCCCAGCTGAAGAGCGAGACGAGGCGAAAAAGAGACCTTTGCCTTTTCATCTGTAGTGAATGCATCAAACGCAAGACGATTGTCGGGTTTTTCTTCGAAAGGAGTTTTGCCGTGAATATCATTATCAAACGTTCTGATGGCCTGATGAATAGCGACGAGAAACTCGTCCTTGTTCGGATAACTTCCCGGTTGCACACAGACGGTGTCAACGATGTGCTCAGACTGAAGCGTGATCTCATTTTCCCCCTCAAGGACCTGTGCTACGGTGTTCGGATAGTGGAGCTCAATAAGAGCAGCCTGCCATCTCCCGTGCAGTTCCATTCGTTTCGACAGCTCGATTTTAAAGTGGGATGTCTTGTTGTCTGGATAGACATCCGGACTAGCATTACTAGGAAGGTAAGCATAGAAATCCATCTTAAGTCGTGATCAGATCACTGTCAAGAATCCAAGAGCGAGATTTCTCTGGATAACCTCTCCAGTGAACGAGATGTTTACGAATGCCCTTCTCCGTCTTAGACCGCACTATATATTCGATTTGGAAGGTCTCGGGCTTTGTGACTTTCTGAAGCTCCTGCTCGTAAAACGTGCCCTCAATTTCATCCTGATCGAGATCCTCCAGCCGGTACACCGGCATGTCATGAGGAATGACCTGAACGACCTTATAAATCTCCTCGCTCCAGTACCAGTTGTATCCTTTTTCGAACTTTTTCTTTTCTCGACTGATTCTGACGAAGTCCCCGACTCTGAACTTGGGGGTTTTCTTTTCTTTTTCCCCGCCATAGAGATTCTGATAGACTTCTAGGACACGATCGGCAGTCACCTCCACGGGCTTCAGTTTTATCGACCTGTGATACGTGTTATTGTAGGCGTGGACAGTGTCGTCCAGTAGCCCGTCTACATAGCAGTAATTCCCAGTCGCAGTGAATCTCTTGAATAATTTTGTCTTCAGTGTTCTCTGCCAACGTTCGACAACAGAACATTTCGTTTCAGGATCGTAAGTGTGAAAATACTGAATGTCCATCTCCTTTAAATACTTTTGAAAAGGCTTGTTCCTGTACTCTTTCCCGTTATCCGAGAAGAGACGTGTGGGACGTCGTGTGGTCTCCTTAAATATTTTCTCAAATCCACTAATAATCGACTTTGCTGACTTGTCTTTGAGGGGAACACCCCAGGCAAATTTTGAGAACACATCGATGACACACAAAATGTAGGCGTAGTTGTGATTATCTTCACGCAAAGACTGAAAATCGGTCAGATCAGTCTGCCAACAATCGTCTATGTTATCAGCGTAAGTCACATTACGAGGAAAATGTCGCCTTGCAGGCTTGTGCAAGGTATAAGCATCCTCTCCCTGCAAGTAAGTGTCTACTTTTGCTTTTTCCTCACCCGTAGCACGCCACAGCTTCCAGGGTGTACTGTATGAGGCAGGGTGGGACGGTGTGTGAAACACTTTACCAAGATTTCCATCCTCCTTTCTGGGTTGTGACAACCTTCTTAGGTTTTGGTCTCGTTTTGGGGGTGGGTCGCTTACGCGCTGTGTCTGGCGTGTCGCCACCATGTCCACCACCTGACTGTTTTGCCTGATGAACGGCGTTTCGTCTTTTGTCGTTCCCTATTAATTCCAAGGGAATGTTCATATGTGCCAGAGCCTGTATGAATTTCCCTACTCCTGTCGGCTCGATATTCTTCCGAAATCGTGTGAGATCACTGATCAGATCGATAATATTCGAGTGGGGCTGCTTTGCACCATCTATGGTCACAGTCCCTGTCGTGTCCCATGTAACTCGTGAGCCAGACTGACACAAATAGTCGTAAATCCGCAGTGCCTGCTCTTTATATGTCTTTGGCACCACGGACCCGAGCTGAACACGCATTTGCGTCTCATCTCCCTTCGTATCCTCATTTTTTCCATCTACAGACTCGAGCTGAATCGAAATCGGTTTTCGAGACTCGTTAGAGAAGTGAAGATAACGCTGCAGTGCCTCGTTGTACCTTTTCCATTTTTCAGAGTCATCCACATATTGTTTATTTAAAATATGACTCATTTCAGAGTCCAGGGCACTCATTTGTATTTGAGGACTAGCCGTGGGAGCATCATGCATTCGTGCCACACTGTCGTGTGGAACGAGAATCATTTTCTTGACGTGATTCATGATAGGAGTGAAGGCAGCACAGAACTAACTATAGAGAGAAGCAGAGGAAGAAAGGCACCTCCCCGCTGAAGAACAGCTTTCTTCTTAGCCCGAATACTAACGCCACCCCCTCTCTGAGCTATCTCACGCAACTGGTTTCGGTGCTTGCGGAGTTTATTTTTCTGTTCCTCCGTAATCTTTATATTACCGATGAGAAGGTTCTCGCAGATTTCACAAATCGCAAAAATAAGTGCTCGGTCGGCTTTCTCTAGAATCGCCTTACGCAGGGCTGGCTTTGCTGTTTGCAGAGCTTGCAGCAGCGCCTTATGCGTCTTCACGCTCTGAGACATCGTTCACGAATGGCTTATCTACTGCTCATGCAGTCCCCTTTTATACTTTCCCTTGGGGATGTAAACCACCCCCGTTTCCTCGGGGAAGATGCGAGTTCGTATGCGCAGATGGTCCAACTGTTTCGGCTTGAAATCAAACAGAATGTAGCTGTGTCCCACCTGGGTCGCGTCCTCATATGCCTCGAGCAGAGCCCGCCAGTGCTGGGGGTCCACTTGTAGGCAGAAGGTGCGTATCTGACTTAGATCACGGCTCGACTTAAAGAGCACAATATAGTGCGAGTTCAGACTGATTTGTCTTAAACCGTCCGGGAACAAACACTGACTCAAGAAGAAAATCGAAAGATTTCGATGGTGTGACCCCTTAATAAAAAATTTCAAGATCTCTTTACTGTGTTGTTTTACTTCATCCATAAAATCATCGATAATAATCAGCTTAGGTCCCTGGCCCTGCGGGTGGTCTTCAAGCACAGGTAGCTCTTGTCTGAAATCGACCTGGTGTTTACTAGACAATTCCTCGTACAGAGGCTGCCACTCTGAATAGTACACGATGATGCGATCAAAGACCGTGTTAAACAAATCATCTCTGTGCTCTATCACCCGATTCATGAAGTAAGTTTTCCCAGCTCCTGTCCCACCGATGATGAGAGCAGTACAAGGATGCTGAAATCTTAGATCCATCGTTCACCGAAGGTGACGTAAGACTATGCAACACACGTGCACAGAGCTTCTATTTATACCCGATCAGCGTTTCCAACTGCGCCCATGAGGCACGCTGAATGCAGTCGTTAGGATTTTTTGTGCGGAAATCCTTTCCCCAGTAGGCCTATACAAAACCGCGAACACAATTTTTTTTGTGTTTTTAATTATTATATTAGTTTTTATTTATTATTTTCATGTTTTTTAACATAACATTTTTTCAACTACTCTACGAGTCAGCGAGAACGTCGAAAGCCTCCAACAATTCCTGGTCGGCAATGTCGTCCTGATACCACTCATTATAGCCATGAGCCACCGTGTTCTCTACATCGACACGACGGCGCTTAGTGTTTTTCGCCTGCCAGTCTTTCGATGCTGGCTTAGTGACAACAGTCCATTGTGCAGTCCTTGCAATCTGGCGAGGAATAGCAACATGAACTTTTTCACTCTCCCCCATGACCATCGCCTTCAAGTTCTCGAAGGTCACTAGCTCATCACATGACTTGTTAATTGTGATCCCTCTCACTTTAATACACACTTTCATGTTATCTACGTTGCCGCCTACGGCAACTTTGTAGGCATAATTTTTAGGCCCACCGGCACAGAACTCCGTAATAAATGAGCCAGGCCCGTACTCCTCCTCGATCTGATCGGTGAGATCACCGAGGTGGGTGCCCAGGGGCAAGTCTGGTTCCCCAGGGCAACTGATGTACGCCACACTGTCTGTGTCGTGGTACAGTGCCCTTTTCTTGACTATGTCAAGGTACTTGTAGAGCTGAAGGCGCCCAAAACAAGTCGTAAAAGCAGCTAGCAAAAGAGAGGAAGTAGGGAGGGATTCATCAGAGTCCTCTATAGGCTTATATGTGACCTGGAGACAGTCTTCACCCAACGGAACAAAGCCACTTACTTCCTTGGTGGGATCTGTGATGATATTCATCAACTCGGCATAATCGTAAACAAACTGCGATTTGGAGCGGAGAGTTTTTTCTCCGAATTTTCCCCAAAACGAATTCGCCATCGCCTTCGATAGCGTGCGGATCCCTGGATTGTATTCCATTTTCTCAGGGTCGATGGTTATTCCATCATACTTGGAACATCAGCCACGAATTGGCGTTTTTCCGCATCTGTCTTACAATTTGCCGGCCATCCACTGGCTTGAATCTTAAGCGCCAGAAAGCACCTGACGTAAGACGATAGCAAACCATCCTCCCCAGTCTCGGGGTTATACTGCATCGTACCAGGGTACTGGTAAACTTCATGTACACTCGTAATCGTGTACCCCTTGGCAAGTGCAAGGTGGAGTTCAGGAGCACACCATGTGTCACACAGTTGACGCTCTGTATCGCCATGACGACACCACTCCTCTCCCTCTTCCTCGTTCTCAAGACAAGTACTTTCCGACTGGACGCATGTCCGACAAAGGGGAACATGAGTTTTCCGTTACACTTGTATGGTAAGACGGGGATAAACAGATCTCGTGGAGGAATGACTGTGCACTTAATAATACCGTTCCACTGGTCTGTGGGAGGCATTTGAGGATCACCCTCAAGATAGATTGCCGGGTGTCCATAAGGGTACGCACCCCTCAAGTTAGCATTAGGGTATTCTGATACCACATCTGCCATCTTTATCTTTTCACCCTTGGCCAGGTCGGCTTTGTATGCCCAGCGCAAAGCACTGGTGCGGCCGCCGGTCAGGGCGTCCCGAAGGACAAGGGGAGCGACACGCGTTGTAGGGTGTGCCTCGAAGAAGGCCTTTGTTTCAGGGTCACTCTCAAGGTCTTTCTGAAACTCACACTCCCACTTTTCTATCACTTTGTATCCGGCCTTCCGGAAAATGGACGTGAGCCGCATGGTGTTCTCATAACGGTTCTCACCTGAGTCTGCATTAGCAGGGAAATGTGTGGGGCACTGGTGCCAAAAGTCCCCATGGAACTGATAGATGCGTTTCTCGACACCACCATCAGGATTAGCTATCTCCACGTAGCCATCCACACGACGGCCCAGAACAGAGACCTCGCGGTCCGTGTAAATCGTGCTAATTTTTCTCCCTAGCTTATGGGACTCGAAGTCCAGCCATTTTAAGGCGATATGACTTTGCTTTCCCCTACCATGGTAACCGCCAGGAGGTACTATTCCGATTTTATCCTGAGGGAGGAAGTTACGGCGGAAAGCTGCCATACATGCTGAACTAAGGGTGATGCAATTAAACATCGGGTCAAACCCAGCGTACTCAGCAAAAAGTTTGCGGAACGCATTACAGGCCATTCTCAAAATAGTGACATCAGAGATGCAATAATCTATTAATTCCCTCCTAAAATTAAATACATAGTTCTTGGCGACAAGATCGTCGTACCAAGAGTGGAATGCGGCCGCAGCCTTAGCTTTCATGCCAGAAGGGCAATACAAGTCCCTGTCGAGAAGAGGGCCTTCATAAGTATAATTCTCGGGCTTATTAGCCAAGAAAGGCCAGTAGCCTTTTTTAAGTTCAGTTAAACCAAAAGATTTAGGCAATGCACTAAGGGGCATTGTGAGAAACATCAGGGAGTCGATAAACTTCCAGTTTCCCACTTTCATACAAAGAATTTTAGCCCCTTGTAATACAAGCTCTGGTTTCAGTTTCCGAGCAAGTACCTCTTGGAGCACGAAAATGCCGTCGAAACTCTTAGCATTATGTGCCAGAAGCAAAATTTCAGTCTTAGCCGGGAAAGACTGTAAATAGTCAAGAAACTGACCCATGACACTGAGGTTAGGATCGTCCAAGTTATGAAATAGGTGCTGTCTATTTTTGCACACCGTACAGAAGAAATCATTTTGAGGAATGTCACAACACGTGTCACACACGGTCTGACACACCAAGAGGTTAGGTTTATGTACAAAAGTGTCAGCCTTCCCCTCAACCGGGTCGCACTGAGTAGTCTCAATATCATAGTAAACCGTCAGATAGCTCCATTTAGGTTTTTTCTCTTTTTCGGTCCACTCTGTCATATAGCATAAGTGATTTTCCGGCACATTAGACTTACAGTACTTGCAGTACACAAAGCCACAAGTATGCTTTTTACCTCTTAGTACGGAGTAACTTTGCTGACATCTCGGGCAAAACTTATAAGTTTCACACTTAGTGAATTTACTGTGAGGCAACAGAACGGTTCTGTGTGCTTCAAAGCACTCAGCACCAGCAAACTGATGGTGACAGCTAGGGCACCGAGTCAGGGGTACAGTAGGGTCATCGTGGGGCTGAGGGCCCAAGCAGCGCCAACACGTTCCCTCACAACGATGATCTTCCTTGTGATTATAGAATTTAATACATTTCTCACAACTAAAGTGAGTCTCAAATGCCTGACAGGGATATAAAATGGCGTAGAAGTGTTCTCTATGAAGCAGGAGATAAATATTTTTACGCCCTGCTCTATACTCCCCTTTAAATACACACTCCTGTCCTTTTTTGTCTGTAAAGACACATAGTCTGTACTCCGGCATAACAGCTTGCAATTTACGGACCTCATCTAGACCGCAAGGTTGAGTGGGGTTAATACCAGCCATTTCACATAATTTTTCTGCCTCTTTGCGCTGCACACCTGAGTTAGCCTGCTTAATTTTATAGAATGCACGAAAATGCATTCCAGTAGCTTTGGCTTTAGCTACGACGACACTACGTGTTAAGCACATTGAGTCATTCACATTCTCTGGAGAGTAAATCGATTTTGATTTGGTTTTTCTCTCCACCCATTGCTCCATACTTTCATTAACAACGCGGTCAGTGCGTCGCCCCCCAGCCTGTGGTGTCGGGATATGAATGTAACTCACTTTCAGCTGCCCCTCAGACATAAAGCTTTGATTTGAATTAAGCACGCGAGCCAATTTGTCGAGAACGACTTTACCGTTAATTTGGTCTGTACGTCTCAGGCTGAACCACAGAGGATTTTCGGTGTTTTCCGAATTGTGAATCTCGAGTATCACTCGATCGTCGTCCTTAGCTTGGACGGCATCCCGTTGTCTTTGCAAGAGCGTGTCAAAAAGCCCCGTCATGAGCTCTTCGGAGGGCAGCGTGTCCCCGAGGCCCTTCACAACAAAAACCTCCTCTCGGAATTTTGTCTTAAAACGCTTAAGCTCGCGTTCCGTAGACTGAATCAACTCAATGCTAGGCTGCTCGACGGCCTGCTCGTCCTCCCGCGACCGTTTGACCCCGGACGGACCGGGCTGGGGTGACCCGATCGGCGTACGGGACGGTCCGGGTTGTGGGGACGGAGAGCGGCGCGGCGACTCCCACGGCCGGAACAGACGCGGGGCCGGACGGGCCGGTTCAGACGGGGTAGTGTCCACAACACCTCCGCCGACCATCGTAAGAGCAAGCCTATAGGTTAGGGCGGCCTGTTTATCCGATCCGTCTTGATGTCTCAAATAAGCTTCAAATCCGGCCTTTAAAAATGCAGGAATACGCTTGTCTTGCAATATTTCCGCAGGAGTATCAAAGAGGGCCGTGAGAAACTCTACGTAGGCCTCCGACAAGTACTCGTCGGTGTAAAAACACCCGTTCTCCCATTCATTCAAAATATCTAGTACAAGATACTCCATTATTTAAATAATAAAATGTCTTGAAGAGACAGATGTCTTGAAGAGACAAAAAAAGTTTCTTCACAAGAAACTACGCGGCTCTTTACTAAAATTGTCTTGAGAAAGACAGTTAACAGTGAGTTGACACTTGGAGAGAACGATGCGTAAGGCACTTGTGCACTTGACGACAACGAAATGACTGATGCTTTCGGGACGGCGAGGCTCGCTTTTATGCAATGCTCTTAGTTCCGTTTTTCGCCGCTAGACGGCGCCACACACCGGGGTGGCGCTGCGGCGCACAGTGCGGCTGACCAATCACAGCGCAGCAAAGTGACGTCACCGGCTCCCGCTCTGCGCCAGACATGTTCAAACTTGTTTCCCTTCCCTCCCCTCCCGCACCACTACCCATCCCACCCCTAAGCGTGTTCAATCTTGTTCGATGACGTCATCGAAGTGTTCTGATTGGTTGATCAGTGGGGTGTACTGTGGCGCCGCCCAGCGCGTGCTGCCACCTAACGGCGGTTGTCAGAACTAACCCTCACCTATAAATGCGACGGCAGTGGCCGGGAAGGTCATCAGAATTCAAATCGTTAGTGTGGTGAACACTAACTAAATCTTAACGATGGCTTACGCAGTGTGTGATATGCAGATGTTGAGAGATCAGGACGGACAACTGATAGTGAAAGAGTTTGCTTTGTACTCAGCATCAGAGTATGGTGATGTGTTTAGTGTTGTAGCTTTCAAACCGCCTTATGAACAAATTTATCTACCGAAAGATGTCAGGCGCCATAACACTTTTGTCACAGCAAGAATTCATGGCTTGGAATGGTATGATGGTGACACTGAATACAGTAAATTAACAGAGACTATTACCGCTATGACAGCCCCATTTACTTATCTGTATGTTAAAGGTGAAGAAAAGAAATCTGTGCTTTCAACTATTTTGCCATCCATTCCAATCATAAATGCAGAGTTTCTGGAATGTCCCAGATTAAACTCACTGCCAAAATTAAATGCAGAGTGTAACAGTGAGGTTCATGATAGATACTCTAATTACTCCTGTGCTTTAAAGAACGCCAAGCGTGTTGCTCTGTGGCTTGCCTTCAAATTAGGTACTGCAACTCATCACTTTTAGTTTCTTTCGTGTAAAGATTTTTTGTTCACAAAAAAATTACTAAAACAGAATAAAAACAAATAAAAGTTGAAAGAAATAAAAATTTAAAAACTGAAAAAAACAAATATAAAAAGCAAGTTTGTGGTTTTGTATAGGCCTCCTGGGGATAGGGTTTTCCACGTGAAATAAAAATCCTAACGACTGCAGCTAGCTTGCCTCTGGGGCGCAGTTGGAAATAGCTAGCAAAATTTAGTGAGTTGATCGTTCCTTTGCAAGATTTAAAAGCTGATCAGTTACGATGCCAGACTCGTAAAAAGACTGAAGTTACAAAGTATCATTCGTGTGAGGTAGTATAAGGAAATCAATGTAAAATACAACAAAGTTTTCAGATGTAAAATGTTCTAGTGCAGCAAAAATAAAACATAATCACACTGATTAATATTACAGAAAACACAAATTCCTTGAAGGGAGGATTGCAGTGTAGAATTTACACACAAAACAAAACAAAAAACAAATTCCTTGAAGGGAGGATTGCAGTGTAGAATTTACACACAAAACAAAACAAAAAAAAACAAATTCTTTGAAGGGAGGATTGCAGTGTAGAATTTACACACAAAACAAAACAAAAAAAACAAATTCTTTGAAGGGAGGATTGCAGTGTAGAATTTACACACAAAACAAAACAAAAAAAAACAAATTCTTTGAAAGGAGGATTGCAGTGTAGAATTTACACACAAAACAAAACAAAAAAACAAATTCCTAGAAGGGAGGACGGGGACACCAACGGCGCACCCACGGCTGTGGTGACTGCCCACCGCCCCGGTTTGCTGGCAGCCCCCGGACGGGGGCTGTAGGGAAGGGCCTCGGCCCCTGAAAAGCTGGTCGAGGTCCATAATTGTGCCCCCTTTGAAAGGGGGCAACAGGGGAAACGCGGTGGGGGGGGGGCAGGGTGGCGGGCTACGACCTGCGGGTCAAAGCCGTGGCCCCGGCCGCGGCCCCGTCCACCATGTCGGGCTCCTCGCGCCCCCCGGAGGACCACAACGTTATTCACTCGGTGAGAGAACGGCCCCAGGCGGTCGTGAACGCTCTGTAACAATCGAGAACGCTACTCGTTAATAATCATTAAACTCAAGACATCCAGTGAAGTATAAGATGTAAAAACTAACCAGTCTTTGGCGCACCGTGGGCTCAACAACAGCGACGTGGGGTGGGGGAGGGTGGCGCGGCAGAAGCAGCGGGGCCAGCCGTCGTACCGAGCTGGTCACCATGCGCTCGAAGACACTCTGAAACAAATATGTCATGTAAATTGAAATCCGATATTTAAAAAAATGTGAGCTGATAGGGTAGTTGTAACTTACGACATGAGGCTGTGGGGCGGGCACACCAGAGGACCCGGCGGCTCCAGCGGCAGGGAACAGCCTCTGTAAAGGAAACGTGACTGTGAGTCACTTCGTAAGAAGACATAAATATGGAGGAAGCATGCAAGAACTCACCCTGGGGACCGCCTGCACCTCCCTGCGGGGGTGCTCACAGCCACAGGGGGCAGCGCAGGTGTGAGAGTGTTGCTGCTGCTGCTTGCACTGCTGCTGCTGGCACTGCTGCTGGCACTGCTGCTGCTGCTGCTTGCGCTGCTACTGCTGATGGCGCTGCTACTGCTGCTGGCGCTGCTGCTGGCGCTGCCGCTGCCTTCCGGCGCCTGTGGTGGGGGTGGGGGCGGAGCCCTTTCCCAAGGGGTGGAGATCGCCGACTGAAAATCGGACAAAACATTAATGAGTGGCGTGTATATGAGAAAATAGGAGCGACTTCAACCCTTCCGCCCAGCAGCTGTAAGCGCGAGCTTGACGAAACAGCTGATGAGTGGAGGGGCGAAACGCGGCGTAAAAAAGCCGTCGCATCGTATCCTGTTTTAACGCGAAAGCGAAAAAACACAAGACAGTGCCACGGCTTTCATGTACGCAAACCGATAACGCATGGTGAAACCGAGGTTCGATTCCCCGTCACTTACGCATGTTGAAACGACGGACGGCGCAGGTTCGCTTCCCGATCAGGTCGACGTGGAGAGTCGACACGAGGGTGTAGGTTCGATTCCCCGGGCAGGTTGTAGTTGGGACGACGATGTTCGGCGACGCCTAATAGGCCAGCCCGCACGACACGGAGAGCTACAGGCGCTACGAAGTTAAGGACGAGCCCCAAAGCACAGCTGTGCTGCGAGCGCATTCAAGGTCAAGTTCACCTCGCCGTGAGTGGGAGAAGGAGCGACAAGCTCCGAGGGGAATATGCTGTAGCTACCGCTGCCACACTTCTTTGTTCGAGGAACGACAGGCTCCCAGCGGGGAATACGCTGTGGCTACCACTGCAACACTTCTTTGTTGCACGGCTCGCCTCGCCACGGTTGTCTGGCGTGTCCTGCCCCAAGCGACGCTACGCAGGCGTCTCGTCTCATCCTTCTCGCACCCATGGTGACAAGCGCAAACTGACACGCACCCAAACGCGCGCGGACACACGTCTCGGCAACAAGGAGCACACGCGTTAAAACACCGTCACAAAGTCAACAGAAGCGCACGTGGACGACGGAGGCAATGTAAAAAACACTTAACAGGCGAGATAGATTGTGGCTGAAACTCAGAAAACGAATCCCCCAACCTACCCCGTCCTCCGCGACGAGCCGCACTGCCCTCCGCCGAGGCCTCCACGGTACCTGGAGGTACTGCACCTTCTACAACAGGCCACAGAAAAACCTTGACTTAGACTACACGAAATCTTAAGGGCTCAGAGCACTACGCAGTACACCACGCCACGGCGTGGCGTAAGGCACGCCGATACGCACACGTGCATACACCCTCACCCAGACACGTGTAGACATACACTCACGACCGGCGATTCCAGAACCACTGCACAGCGCAATAGCAAAAAAAAGCACAAGACGACTGGGCTAACCACACGGGCTAGAAGAACGTAACTGCTACACGCGGGCCGCAGCGCAGTGCAAGACACGACACACTAAAACAGCCAAAGGACGCAACGCTGACGCAACGCGTCACGTTACGGTCGAAAAGAATTACACCACTATTTAAATCAACGCTGCACTCCACCCTGTACTTACCTCGTCATCGTAGAGGGCACCACTGATGTCCAAGGAAATAGTTCCACTAGAGTTTGCGTCTTCGTCACTCGACGTTGAGCTCATCTCGAGATCCGCCCGAAGTTGCTCCATGTTTCCTCAGCGGAGGCTTCCACACGTCTGAGGCGCTGGCCGGTCTCGCTGCCTTACCACCGCGTCGCTTCGCTCCCCCGCGAACCCTCCCCTCACCCTGCTGAGCCCGGCGGCGGCGGCCACGGAGGATCGGTGGAGGGAGGGAAGGGAAGGACTCGGCTCACACTGTTGCGACAATGCCTCCCCGTCTGCAGCGCTGCGAGAGAGCACAAAGGCTCGACGCGGCCCGGAGTAGAAAGTGTTGCCTACCCGGCAGGCGCTTCGGAGCGAGAATTCGAACCCGGCGCGGCGCGCGCTCACATTGCTCCCTTCCTTCCCGGCGCAGGCGGCGCGAGAATTCAAACCCCGGCGCGGCGCGGAACGTGTGTCTTCATGAGAATGTTGTGATTGTGAAGTTGGCAACAGGACGGCATGAACAAAATGTCGGATTGCGTTCGCTGGCACGAACATAATCCGAATTTCAGTCCTGCCATCTACACTTAGG